>JASVER010000006.1:733046-990330 GCA_030449065.1 Oceanodroma leucorhoa | reverse complement strand
GCAGCAGGCGAGGAGAGCGGGCACCTGCCCACGGCGGGGCGGGCGCGGCCGTGGCCGGGGGGACGCCCGGGCTGGCCGCTGCGCGCAGCTCCGTAACGCGGCGCGCATTACTCAGTGCATTCAGGGATCATCTCGCCTTGAAGTGTAGGGGGGATTCTGTGTCGTCGTCCCCCCCTCCTCTTGGAAAGGGGAGCGGGGAGAAGCGCTCCTCCCCCCCCGGCCCGTCCCAGCGCGCAGCAACTTCTTGCTCCCAAGCGAGCTCGCTTTTAGCGTGTCAGCCCGCACAATGCAGGGCTAATTCCTGCTGCAAAAGGCAAGTGGTGAGGAATCAATCGCAGGCTTTACGCAATCAAAAGGGATGATGGGTTTGGGGTTGGGATTTTTTTTTTTTTTTTAAGTTCCCTGCCCCAGACTGAATTTCTCCTGCTCCTTACCCCCGTCCTATTAATAATCCCATGCAGGCGATTGCAGACCGCGGTAAAGCTATCATTTGTATGCGCCTGAAGATTAATTTCCCCCATGTACCAACTCAACGGCATAGTTATCTCTTTAACAGGGAAAACAGTTTGGCTCCATTGTCGTGTTGCCAAGACCGCCTTTTGAGAAAGGGAGCCCGGCTAGCCTCTGATCAAACTCAAAGGTTAGTTAAAAGACAAAAACAGCTGAAAATCTTCATGAATAATGCTGTTTCCCCGAGCCCAGTGTAGTGCAAGCGCACATTTCAATGCCAGAGCATTTTGTTATGCTGCTCGCCTAAGTCAGAATTTCACAGAAAAGGCAGAGAAGAAAAGCTCCAACAATTAGAGGGGGCCTGTCAGAAAACATTAACGCCTTCCTCGCCCAGCCTGTCAAGCGTGTTGGAAATAAAAAACTGGCATAGCGAATCGCACCTCCACCCTCTGGAGCTACGGGAGGGGAGAGGGAGGGGGGGTAGGGACAGAGAAGTAGAGAGAGAGACAAATGGACAGGCCCAGGCTGTTAACAGTCCCCCCTAGGCTTTGCAGTTCATCCAAAAGCTGGAAAAAGAAGGGAAAAGGACCTGCAGCTGGATATTCGCTCTCGATTTTTCTCCCTCTGTTTCATGCTCCAGAATTACATTTTCTCTCAGGACCATCACACGCTGTCTCTCTGCATCTTCAACCCTTTCCTGCATCGGTCCCGTAAAGCACAAGTGAGGTGCCCGGTGAAACAGCAGCATGGCAGAGCTGTTACCACCTTTTGCTTTCTGCTCCCTGAAATGTACAGCTTTAACTACCCAGACACACATGCTTGAGACCTTTCCCCTAGTGAAATACCTACTGACAAGGACACCAAATTATTTAAAGTCTCCCTTGCACTGCCTGTAAGTGAACATCCATGCTTTGACTTTCCTGGCCAAAGCATGGATTTTTCCCAAGCATCTAAATTACAAGAGAGCTCTGCTTCTTTTCTTACTGTAAGCAAAACCTCAGACCACCACTCGAATCCCTTTTTTTGCCCTTGTTGCTTTTATTGTCCCATTGCAAATACATGTATATGTTAATATCTGATAAGGACCAGATCAGTACTGTGCAGCTTCTATAGCCAGCCTTTTGCTGGGGGAGGGAGGGAGATGAGCGGGGGAGACTACTACTGTGCATCATAATATTCGCATGTAGGTTGAAAAAATAAAATTACATCAAAATATGAAGTGACTGAAGAAAAAGGAATATCTCCAAACATCATCTGAGGTGTTCTAGGGGGATTATACAAATAAAGGGACACAGCAACACAGCTCAGACAACATGTGAAAGAAAGACAAGTCAGACTTTGCCCATGGTTAGAGCGCTGGGTGATTCCTAAATATTTCACAGGGAAGGAGGTCTGGCCCCAGGGACGGGAGCCCCAGCCCTCCATCCCGCACACACCCTGGAGCAGCACAGTGCGTCTAGGCAATATGGTGCTTGCTTCGCCCCTTCAGAGAAGGCAGGCGTTTCCTGCAGCTTTGGAGCCAGATGTGTCCCCAGAAGGATGTAAGCAAAGGAAGAGCCCCACTGAGCGCTGATATTTTCATTGGCTCTGACACTTTTGTCCTGGGCAAACACAAGCAACCAGAAGGAGAAGGGAGAAGTTTCATGAGGTCCCTTCTCTCCCTCTACCCAGCTACCTGGTACTTACTATACTAATTGCAAGGGGAGAGGTTGGGTGAAAATGCAGGGAAGGGCAACTAAGGGAAAGCTGCTTTTTGTGACGAGGCATTGATCTTGGACTAAAGCTATCTAGATTCATTGCTGGGTATGATTTGGTCCTCTGCCAATCTATTTTAGCCTGATATCCACAAATGCTAAACAGAGACCGTGAGTAGTTCCTCACAGGTGCCTGGGGATATGCAGCACTGGGAGAAGGTGAGAAAGCTGGCAAGACCGAGGCCGCCACTGCTCCAGACTCTGCTCTTGTGCAAAGTGCTGTGGGAAGAGCCAGTGCATATTAATAGCCTGGCTTATTTTTCTGGGGGACAGGCAATCCATGTTTCCTTTCATCCCACTGTGAAGAGGATTCAATCTCATTTGTGCTCTTCACCTACCATCCCAGAAAGGGACAGTTATGTATTTTTCCCAGAAGAGCTTCACTTCCCCTAAAACATAAGAGCAAATATCTGTATGTTGTCCTATATGCTACCTGGAAGCTGCCTGGGAGCAAAATTCCTTTGAAAATGTGACCCACCAGGCCATGTGTTTCAACCCTCTCTTAGACCTTGTAAACAACTGCAGCAGTCAAGTTGCCCAAATTTTCTGCTGGTCACTCTTAATTTGCAGCAACACGTTGCTTTCTTGCTTTCTGCTTTTATAAACTCTTGATGTGGGCTTCCCAATAGCACTGGGGAAGGAAAGGTAAAAATCACAAAGACCCCTATAACCAGCCCCAGTGGCATAGTCCAGGCCTTTGTGATAGGGCTGGCGATTGTCTTCTGAAATGGAGCCCAAACTCGTTTGGTCGAATTTCACAGAAGCAGATCACAGGAAGAGCACGTGCTCCCCTTTTGGGATGGGGTCCTCCTCCCTCCCCCCCAGCCACACCACTGTCTCGCTCTCTCTTCCCTCCTGCTGCTGGTCAGAGCTGTGAGCTATTTTAATTTGCACTTGCTGCACTGGCAGGGCTATATTACTCTGGAACAGGAAAGGAAAAGCCCCATATTAGTAAAGTGCGAAATGCAGTTTTTGACTGAAAAGGGAAGCCATTTCAACAGGATTATGCCACGACAATGCAGATTAAAACCCTGCCATATGGCCTAAGATAGGCTTGCTTTTACTTTCAGGTAACAACGCATTGCTAATTAAGTGGTGATGACATTTCTAAATGAAAAAAAAAGAAGAAAAAAGAAAAAAAGCCACCTGTATGTGAAATAAAGACAGTCAAGTGAAGGGAAGACATTAATCGGCGCTAATAATACTGGAAATCAGCCCTCTTTTATCATTGTAGTTTGCTTTGAATAGGAGAGGGAATTTGTTTGGCTTGTTATTGAGTAAACAATAATTCACGTGTGCACTCAGAGAAGTGAACGCGGTGCTCCTGAAGGGTGCCTGGCTGACAGCGCGGGAGAGCAAAGTCCTGCATCATATCCAGAACAAACATGGCCTGGGCAACAGCGTGGAGATGTTCCCCACCCTATTTTGCCAAAGGCCTGCAAGAGGGTGATGGAGGGTGATGGCCTTCCCTGAGCAAGGCAGGAGGCCAGCCTGCCTGCTTAAGTGTCAGTTACATTTAAGCAAGTGCTTAAATGCCTTACGGTACTGGGAGATCTTCACTTTTACATCTCTGAGGGTACACCAGCAAACGATGGTGTAACCACTCAACACAAAACCTACAGCCTCTCCCACATCCACTGTGGGACAGCAATAGCTTTCACACAATAAATGAGATAATGTCAGGCTGTTAGTCTACAAGTAAAGGGTCACTGGTTATTAATAACCCCCTGAGCCTTTCACATGAAGGGTGTTCTTCAAAGACCTGAGACTTTTACTTGAAGTTTCTAATCAGTGTCTGTGCATATTCTTCCACACAATACAAACTGCATTTGGAGCTGCTGACCCAAGAGGCTGAAGAACAGGCAGTGGGACACACTTTGCTTCATCCTGTTTTAACCTTCATAGCAAACCACATTTTTAGGTTACTATAATACACATATAGTGTTGGTCTGCCCAGCTATGGGCCCTGACCTAGCAAGGAGGCTCACAGTGTTCCATATCCTGTCAAACTTGAGGTACTACCAAAAAAAAAAGCAGCTCAGCTTACCTCTCACATCTCTCACTGGCTGTGTTGCCGCTCAGATGAATCCCGATGTTTCATGTGGTCCTCACAGATTTTGCATGCTCGATGATTTGAAGCTGGAATTGAGTGCCCGGGTAAGGTCCTAGACAGATGGATGTCCATGGATGAGCCTGGCAGCACTTTACACTTTCTGCTGTCAAATTTTTGCTTCTTTCTCCTCCACAACTTTGGCCTCCTCTTTAGCCTCCATTGCTTCTCATATCTGGGGCTGCAGCAGCTCAGGAGTCACACCTTGAACCAGCTTCCATGGTAAGTACCTATTTGCATATGTCTTCATCCAGGCATTCTCACATCCCTCACCAGCATGGTATATCAAGAACAAGTGTGGGGCGGAAGGAGACCAGAAAATCAAGAAGAAAGCACAAACATGACTTTCAGAAGCATCTCATTGCAAACACTACCCACCTGAATTCTAAATTCCCCTGGGCTTCACCAAAGATTTGGGTTCTGCCTCTTAGGGACCTGCTGGTGGGGATGGTGGTCAACTTCTCCTGCCTCTGACGCCAGTGAGATTGTAGGAGATGGTTAAAAATGCTTGCAATTGCCCCCACCTGTGCAGAATGGGGGACATCATGGACCTGCAGTATCACAGGATGCTGTGGCAGAAAGTCACAGCAATCATGAAAGGGAGAGAGGCTCCCTACCAAACAGCCGTGCCACGTGCTGCTGGGCAGGACGTCAGCACAGAGCAGGGTTGCTGATGAGCAAAACAGGAGCATACAGAAAGAGCAGCACTGGGCAGACACCCCCAAAACACAGGCAGTGCCAGCCCCAGGAGATGATCCTGTAGCAGCAAGCAGCACCCTGGGGCTCCCCACAGCTTCCTCTCCTCATGTCCACGTATATGTCAGAAGAGAGATGTGTTTGTGCCAGTGGTTTGTAGAGGAGGCTGGCGGCAGTGTGAGACAAGCACAGAAGGAGTAAGCCTCCCCCGGGCTGCGCAGCCTTCCAGCTTCCCACAGTTGGGCACTGGTTTGGAGGCTGCACTTGCCCACCTTTAATACCCACTGATGGTTCTATCCTCCATTCACCTACCTGTTCCCTTTCTGAACCTAGATATATTTTTGCCTTCTACAACACCCTGCGGCAATCACTGTGAAGGGATTATGATGTACGGACAAACAGAAATAAAATAGCTGCTGGCAGAAGCAGTGAGCAAACCTCCTCTCTTCCTCCCACGTTTCTTGTCAGAAGACCACCATGGCTGCAGGGGCAGGTGATGAGGATAATGACAGGTCCACTTTGAGGGGCACTTTGCTCAGTCTGGGTTGTCCCTTGGCTTCTCTGCATGGCCAAATCCTGTCTTCTTGGCACATCACTTTTAGTTACCACTACTCGCTCACTGTGTGTGGAACTGCTACTGACCAATGGAGCATTTATAAATAGAACAATGTTTAATTAACACAACAGTAGGACAGACTTGTTGAAATACTTCCCAGACAGCAGGCAAGAGTCCTGACAAGGAGACTATTATGGGAATTTTAATGAATCCTTCCAGAGTGGGACAGCTTCCATATACCTACATTGCAATGACTAATTTTGTTTGTGAAAATTGTATTGGTAAATGATGCGGAGTGACAATAACATTGGGGACCAGCGAATTGAATAAAGTCACTGGGTGACTATGTGAAATACTGCCTACAGGACAGAGCAGAGTGCTTACTAAATGCAGTGCAGTCATGGGTCCGAGTGCCCAAAAGCCCACGTCAGACCCAGCTACAAATGTAGTTTGCATAAGGCAGGCAAAGAAGCAATTAAATAACCCAAACAAGGATCTAGCTGTGCCAGATGCCACCACAGCATGAAAAGAAACAAGGGCTGCACAACTGCTTCTGCGAGACAGGACCAGGACCATGTGCCTTATTAACACCACTGTTAAATGCATGCCTGCTAGCTGCTACTGCTGTAATTGAGACAACACATGCATATCCTTGCCATCTCTCTATCTAAGAAAACAGGAAATTAAAATTGGCTACCTCAGTAATGGACCTGTGTAAGGTTCCCACCTACCATACAACAGCCTACTTCTTCTAACAGGGATGTGTGAAATGTGAATCAAGGGGCACAGAAAGGACAAGGCTTACAATGTCAGTGCATTCCCTTCAGTCCACCTTCTCCAAGCCCTGCAAACTATTCCTTATCCTCTAGCAGAGACATTGCACACCATCGGTAACCCGGTGGCCTTAACCAATAAGTACTAATGAGCTCAGAAGTTCAGAAACAGCCTCTTATCCTTCAGGATCTTAAGCAACGAAGCTGCCAGGAAGACACCCTGCAATGACAAATGGGCTATTCTTGAATTTGCCAGTTCAAAAGTCCACTGCGGTACTGCATGGACAGTAGCCAGCAAGGGACTCTCTGCAGACCCTGTTCTTCTGACTTCATCACCATTACACATCTGAGGTTCTTTTTCCCAAAGGATCTAGATATAAATGGACAGATTCAAGATATGCACTATCTAGCCAGGGAGCCTGGACACAGCCAGTTTTCTTCTCTAGTTTTGCCATTTTCTCTCCCCTACAGGCATGTGACATTTTTTTCTGGAGTATGGCGAATTAGGTGAATGCACATGGATCATTGAAATATGTTGCACTGCACTCCAAATAGAAGTGTGTTGCAAGGTCAGCTTTGCATGGAAGTGTGTACTAGAATACTAATAAACACAGTCAAACACAGGTTTTGGTGCATTACTTCAGACATTCAGGAGCAAAATCATCTCTAATTTACTGGACTAGACAATGACATACATAGAGCTGACTAAGCAAGCCAAGAAAATGATTGCCGAAAACTTTGGTAACTTATAAGGATTTCATTGAACTGGAACAAAATTTTGAAAACTGCTCACCATAAGCCTTGGTTTGCTGAGGAAAAGAGATGAGGAAGGAGAGGATATGTCCTTTCAACTGCTACAGATGCTGCTGCACTCAGAGGTGCAGGTTGTGAAAACATTGATTATTTTTAGCCACATGCATCTGTTTCCTGTTGAATTCTTTCTTTTGCATAATGTGGACCCTTGCCTGTCAGATTAACACAGCGCTTCACCCCCAAACAAAAGTGCTGGCCTCTGATAAATCCATCTACAGCACACCTAGTTCCATCGGTGGGCATATTATAAAAGGTAATGAGCTTGACACTCCCCTTAGCTCCAGCTGCTGTAGCAGCGTGTAATGAGCCCTGCTCTATGGACTCCGGCTCTCACACTAAAATGCCATTGAGAAGTGAGACAGCATGCCACTGAATTTAATTTACTGCTTAGCATCAGCTGGCCCCAGATGATGGAAGGTCATCTAGATGGAGGATCAAGTGGTATAAACAGCTCCAAATCTCCCTTCTGCCCAAGGGCTCGGAGCCGGTAAGCCCCACGGCAAGCAGGCGCAGAACTGATGGGGGCACATTGGCTGAGCAGGCTCCACAGGCAGATTCCTTCGGAACATCTGCTCTCCCAGATGAGGAACCCCTGCCATTGACTGTATGCCATCAGCATTTTCACAGCAATTTAGAGAAAACCCAATGCAATAGGCCAGGTTCCTTGGAGGAGTTAATCTGCCATTGTAGGTACTTCTCTTCTGGTGGAGTAACTTTCCTACCTCCATAACAACACATCATGCTGTATTTTGCTTSTAAAGTATCAAGGATTTTTAGATCACAAAGTACTATTATTCAATTTCAAGAAAGAGAAGCTGGGGGGAGGGTTTGAGTAGTCCAGAAAGGGCCAATGCCAGCGACTGAAGAAAAAAAAATAAGAAAAGGGTTGCATGTGGTGATACCACCTTCAGTGATGTTCAGCTCAAGGATGTGCAGAGCCAAAGGCAGGGCTATTGCTTTTAATTCCTCCCAGAGATTTTTTTCTGCCATGGACTTGTCTAAATATGTTGTAAGTGGCACTAAGCTTTGGGTGCATTTAAAACTAAACCCAATCAATGAGAAATCTTAAAAGATTCATTCAGTACGTGCAACCGAAGGGTTGGACCTGCCTCTGCTGACAGAGACTAACTAGTCATCCGGTGCTCCAGAGCATTGTGATCCTGGGAGGGCATGGCTGAGACACACCAGCCTGGCAGGGGAGGGGTGCTTTTTTCCATTGGGAAGATGGGTAATGCTGTTTAAGGATGTCTCAGCCTTAAACCCAGACACGTGACTGTCCAGTAAGAAACAGCACAGCCAGATCCAGGCCTCTGAAAAATGGAAAGCTGCTAGTGAGGATGGGGGCCTGGGGCATGATGTGCTCCAGGCAATTTTTGCAGCTGCTCTTCAAAGACACAATCATTGAATCCAGCGAGACCACCTGAGGAGTAGAAAACCTTCCCGAGCAAGTAACATAGACAGAATCAGACCCCCAGGGAGTGAAATATGGGTCTTTAAAAATTTACCTCGCTGTGTGGTAGCAGGTTTCTAACTGGTTTGTGCGCCTGGATGCTAGCTCACATGTCTCTACAGCACAATGCGTGCGCTTGGCTCAGTGCAGCCCGTACATGCGCATGTGTCTTCCCCGCTTACTCCACACCAGGGGCTTGGTACAGGCCACGGGCACACGTGCGGGGTTGCAGGGACCCAAAGGCAGAGCTGCACAGCTACGTCCACGTAGGCAGGCTGTGCAGCACAAAGCCGGGTACCATCGCTCTTCCCGCATACTGGTACTGCATGGTCTGAGTGCGCGTTTATGCCCCAAATGTTTCTCTTTCTTTAGATATTGCCACCTCTTCCAGCGCGGACAAAGACCTGTTTGTGAGGCTGCGCTCCTTTTCTGCAGGGATGACAGGTGGGAACGGAGGTCTGATACAAGTATACCCTGATTTCAAGCGGGTTGTGCGCGGGATCTAGTCTAATCTTCCACCCTGAACAAACAATTTTACTTTGCACGAAACTTTCTCTAAAGAGAGTGAGCTCAATTAAGAAAACCACAACAACACAACTTTTAAAAAATACCGTTGTTATTGTCCGTGTGGGTTTTGGGTGGGCTGTGGAAATTGATTTACGAGTCAACCACTTTTCTCTTTTCTTGCCATCTCTCGCTTGAGTGGTTTGTAGGCCTTGGCCCTTTCTTTCACTCAAGGAGAATAAGGTTGTCTATGGAAGAGGTCAGCATTTCAAATTGGTGGAGTTCAACTGCACAAATGACATAGAACTGACAAGAAAAGACAGGGGGTTTGGAGGTCATAGACTGCATAGGTCCTGGTTAGGGTTTTCGCTTTGTGATGGGACCTGGCACCAAAATGAATTAAATAACAGGCTTAAGGACTATTGAGGGAGGGCTGAATGCAAATCAAAGATAAGTAGAAGTTTTCTTTCCTAAAAGGGGAATGATTTTTTTCCTTACCTCCCCCTTTCCATATCTGCACAGGCAAGGTCTGCATGTTAAACATGATTTAGCAGGCATTATTCTGGAGCCTTTTCATCAGGTTTCTGCAGTGATTGCCTATCTTGGCCTATGATTAATGATCTGCTGTGCAATTTGGAGGCTATAATGACTCAACAATCCACACACAAACTATATAGTCGCATTCCTTTTGCAGATTTGCCAAGCTGTTACCAAGGGGCCCACAACCAAGCAGGATTGTTAGAGAGATAGCTAAGCATTTCTGCAAATGCCATTCTGCCCTTATCTTGCCGAGAAGTGCATTGGGCAGCAGGCTCATTTACAAAATTCAAAGCCTAGATTTCAGYGGTTCCTTTAAAAAAATAAATTCTGGACTGAAATAATCGTTAAAAAGGCTGGTAAGAAAAGATCCTGGTATATGGCCTCTCAGTGATTATACGGACAAAATACTTTCTTTGTTTCCAAATTTTGAATCTGATTAATGGAGGCCTAATGCTATTAATGCAGTTTGAAAGAGAAAAGTTAATCTTTGGAAACCCATGCCATAAATGAAATCTGAACATCTAAGCAGATTTTGAGGCGAAAGATTTGTCTTCATTTCAGTTTCCATATAGGAATAGGTTATGAGGATTTATTTATAGATTCAGCTGGATCTGTATCCGGTTAAAAACTGTCTGTAGAATAACTGCTTTATCAACTTTTTCATTCAAAACATGGGTCCTGAAGAAAGTAATCTTGGAAAATCCATAGTTCCTGTTTGTAAGGTTGTTTTCAATAAAAATAAAGGCAAACAGCAAAAGCAGGGACAGAGCTAGATGGAGTTCATGTTTCAGAAGGACGTCAGCTATCTTACGTAAAATAATTACACAATAATCTATATATGTTCCTGTTTCCATTATTAAATATTAGATGCAGCCCGAATAATTCAGCCATAACCGAAAAAGTTCTGGTATTAGTTCACTGCAGTCACATTCACTTTAACGATTCATTCAGTTTTAGTTTCCTTTTTGTCTGGCTTGAGAGGAGGGGAACTGGAAGGCATATAACAGATCCATCCTGTACATCATCATCATATTATTATCAACATTATTATTATTATGGAAGTGCCTGGAAGCTTTAAACAAGGATGGATCTCCACTGTGCTAACACTGAACCTTCATAGTAGTATTGTACCCTCATAATGAAAGGCATCTCTTAGTCCTGCACTGAGACCCTGATTTTGGAAAGCCGTCATTGTTCCAGATTTTTGTACAAGTGTAAGTGCTTCTCTGCATCCAGGCTTAAGCAAATACATGACACTTTAGTCTATCTCCAGAGTGAAGATCAAGATGTCTCCAAACCATTTGGGAAGAAGGGCTTTCTCTGATCCCACTGTAGGCAACAGCGACCTCCCCCTGCTCTGGCTTCAAAGCCCAACATGTTAGTGCTTGTTTAAAGAAACATTTTTAATACTGAATACAAATAGGAAATACACAATATGTAACTTGAAGGCTCAGAGCTGTCGCAGTTTCCTGCTGATGGGGAGGAAGGGGGCAGAAACCTCTGGCTATGAATACATTCAAGAAAAGTAGCATTTACCCTCCCCTCTCCGTATAGGGGTTTTCACCCTTATGCCAAGAGCCAACCCACAGCCATGCACCATGGAGGTCCTACTGTTTTGTAGGTTTTTAACTAACCTTTGCCTCAAATATGTAAATAAATAAATAAAATCAGCTGTGAGCACACTGCTGTACAGCCGTGATAGTGCTGCTGTGTATTTAAGTCTATTAATCTATGAATGGTTGTGTAGCTGACACTGCCTTCAGGGCAAAGGGATGGACTAGATCAGGGTCAACAACCTTTCAGTGGTGCTCTGCTAGCCTGTGGTTATCAGCCCCAAAGCAGAGGTTACTCAGGACAGCAAGAGTTCATCAATAGCTAGAAGATACTGCCTCTCATAGAGGCAAAAACCTGCTGCTGCAGTGGGATCATTGGCCTGTGCAAAACAACCACTCCTCCTGACTTAGGGGGTGAAGCAAAGGCAGAAGCCGGGAGCCCTTAAACCTCTCAGATTTCACTCTCAGGATGCCATGGCCTCTAGCTGCCAGCCTTGCCTGTGCCTCTGCAAATTAGTACCTGTCCTCTCAGGTGGATGGCGTCTCCAAATCTGTTTGGGACTCCTTTGACTTCATGAAAGTTAGGAAGCAGCAAAAATATTCACTTTCCACACAACAAAAAAGGACCAGAGCAGGTCTATTCAGAGGAAATATTTTGTCTGGGAGCCCACAGGTGATTCTGAAAAGGATGAGAAAGTTGACAAACAATGAATGCTAATTTAAAAGCATCTTTAGTTGCTTTCTGTGTGAGTGGAGCTTGCTCTGCAACTCCACATCCACATGGACAGTAACATGGATGGGAGCAAGACAAGGACCCCCACTGGCATCAGACCTCCACCACCCTCTGTAGAACGCTTAGTGCTGAGAGGGACGCATAGTGTCCACAACAGTTACGTCCTTGGCTTTTCTACTGGAACCAGTTGTTTCAAATGTGGGACGTGTTCTGTGAGACAGCCAACCGCCTGCTAGGCAATATGATGAGGTCAACCTTATTTCACACTGGTCATCATCTCTCAGTTCCTTGTGTTTACTGACCTCAGCCTGAACTGTTGCTTAAAGGAGAACTGGACCTAGATTTTCAGAGGTCATGAGTGAGTCTGAAGACCACAGTGTCTGAATTTTTCAGGAGTTTCATTTTCTTGAAGGATGTTTTCAATGCTTTCTGCAAACCAAGCTCTTTCAATAGTAGCTCTGAATACTCAGAACTACTAGTCAGTTTTTGAAAAGCCCTTTTGCAAATTTGGTCATATTGACAGTTATCTAAGTGAGTCAGCTTCCCACTTGATATGAACCATGTATGTCTTCAAATTGAACTGGACCATGGATGAGAAAATGAGTTGTCCATCGGGTTTCTTAGCACACCACCTTGGATCCAATCAGGCTGGAAGCCTTCTAGAACCAGGTCTTYTGAAGTAATTTGGCTTTTTCCTTTCCGACTCAGAACAAGGAGCACAAACAGGATCACGTGGCAGGGAGAGGGAAGTCATTTAAACCTTTCCAACCTTCACAAAAGGTTTGGCTCAGGTGTGGCTCAAATATTACCATTGATTATTGACAGGGACTGGGCAAGCTTTCTTCCCTCTGATTTCTCATCCCAAGGCATTTCATACACTGCTAAGTTTCCAGGTGATGCTTGTGTACGTATGTTTGTGCATACTGCTCAGTGTGCAACAACCATAAGGATGGACAATAAAGAAAATATAGAGAAAATTAGTCATTGTCTTTGAAACTGGGTGACTTGGTAGTATGAAAGAGACAGAAACTATGTTTATACGGACATGTCACACTGAGGTCACCATCAGTTTGCACACATATTAAATTTAACTGGTAGACAGTTTACTTTCCAAGAATGACTTGCATACAAACACAGGAGGAATAAGAATCACTCCAGCTTCGCTCTTGGCAACTTTTTGTAGTCCAGGTGTTCCCGGAGAAAAGACTCTGGTCTCGAGTGATGGCTCAGCACTCCTGGAGGGCTAGAGTTCAAGTGCTGGGCTTCAAGTTTTAAGGAAGTTAGAGACTTTTACACATGGCTGCAAGGCACACACTAACGTGTTTTGGAATCTGAGAGCGACTTAAGCCAGACCTCTCCTTTGATGAGAGAGAAAGTGAGTTTAGGTAAAGGTACTGTAGATTCAGGAACATGGACAGATGTGTAATTTTTCACAAGGCACTGAGAAAAGAAAACTATGAATTTCATCAGAAGCTGAAAAATCTGCCCCAGAATCACCCAGAATTGCTTCAAGCACTGGCATATGTATCAATGACTATTTGCCAAACTACCACACAGTGAATATCTGAGCTAGCAGATCATTTCTTTGAAATGAGTGTAAGAAAGAATTATGCTGGCTGTTGGCAAACAGTGGCTGACAGTTGCAAACACCATTTTCATGAGCTGTTTTGAAAGTCCTGAGTATACAATTTGAGACAGGCAAACAGGGATGATCACAGCTATTTCTAAGGAAGCCTGTCCACAGAAGAACAGCTTGCCCAGAGTTGTATCTCTCTTCACCTGGCAACCAATCATTTTTGCTCAGCTTACAGATTCACCTTTAGGATGCATGTCAGCCAGTTGAAAAGACAGGAGCTAGATGTTAACCCTTGTAAATAAATAGAAAGTACTGAGTGATCAGTACTGCTACAGGGAATCCTTTTTTCCATGCCTTTTTTTAAGTTGAGCACCTTTCAGTGCCAAAGATAGGTAAAATGAGGTCATGGGGCTAAAGTAGCTAAGAACCTGGGAAAGACTTTGCAAGAAACAGGAATTCCCTTTTTCCACACTGCCTGTAGTCATGCAGAAGCACAATGGTGTATGTTCCAGAAATTAAAATCTTGGCCTTCTAATATATTTTATTCTGCTTGCTAACTAAATGCAGGGCAAGACAAGTGTCTCTATCAGGTCTTGTATACTCTGTTGGTTTTAATAGGAACCATGGGGCTCATTTTCTACAGATCAAGCTGCTAGTTTTTGCTGTATTTGCACTGTAATCCAGAGATTAATAGAATAAATAGCAAGTGCTAAGACAAAGTATTTTTCAAAGCTAAGAACAGTTGCATTGTGAGGACTGGACTGAAAATCTGAGCTTCAGATTACCTAGCTGAGGGATCAGAAAGGGTTAATATCTGCTCCTCCAGATGTGAACTTCATTAATTTAATCTAAAACATCTTGAGAGATAATAATACACATATTTTCAATTACAACAATTATTTAAACAGCCCTAATCTTGCACTTCATGAAACCATTTACATTCACTCTAATGTCAAGCTCTGCAGGGGAATATGTTAACACAGGAAATGTAGCATCTTCTAATTACAGTACTTCTATAAAACAGAAACAAAACTGAGTTTTGAAGGCTGGTGCTGAAAGCAGGGACTATTCCATGGCAGATGGGAATGCAGAAGCACCAGGGCCAGTTGCAGACAGATGGGTATACTAGATTTTACTTCTCTGTGGAGGCACCGGCACGCATGCCTGGGGAAAATGTGTTATCGCAAAATGTGCATGTAATTTTGGAGTAAGAACACACTCTCATTGATTGAGTAGATTCCATAGTTATATGTCATAAAAGAGAATGGCTATGTTGTTATATGCTCTGATCTTCCTACAAGCCTGACACAGCTCACCGGAGAGTCACAACCCAAAATCATATGCAAAATGAATAGCATCTACACAATATTTTCAGGTTCTCAGACAGAACAAGAGAGACAACTCTGACCTCTGCCATCTATTCTGGAAAGAGAACAGCAAAAGGCAGCACAATATTTCCCTGTCAGTCAGACCCAAGGCTACCTGAAAGCACCAGTCCCATTTCACTCCTGGGGCTTTGCTTCAGCTCCGAAGGCCTCCATGGTGCTCGTACCATGAAGGCAGCCACTTCAGGTTGGCCTCCTGCATGGCACTGTGCAGCTCAGCTCTTGGGGCCACCGCAGCAGCTTGGAGGTTACAGCTAAGAAACAAGTCCCCAGGCCAGGATGTCATGTTGATGTACTGAAGCTTTAAAGGACATGTCAGGAAAACTGGTATGAATTTGCAGATCAGAAAACTTCAGATTATCACGCCAGACATGGTGCTGAAGTTGCATCAGTGTGTTGTCCTCTATGGCAGCAGAAATGCACCCACTGCTAGCATGGATATATGGGTGGGCAGCTCAGAGATGTTCACGGCCCATTGAAATTCACTATGAGTTGCGTACCACACTGCTTCAGCTGTCTCTGCAAATCCTGACCTTACCTTACATTTTTCCGTTATCTGATAAGATTCCCAACAGTGACAATGACTTTACTGCTTCGTAGCAGTAACAATCTGCAAGTAATATCATACTAGTAGGCAAAGACACCAGTTTACGCTAGAGCCTTTTGTATGACATGCCGCTCAAAGAGCAAAGACTATTTCTATCAAGGGAGACTTGCCATAAAAAGCTTTTCTGTCACATCATTACACTCGGTCATCAAAATGTGCATGCACCTTTTTGGAGATGCAGCACCTTAATTCCCTTTTTGAACGTGATGGGACCACTGGCTGTCTATAGCTGACAAACTGCGGAAATGCAAGCACAGAAATACATCCTTGCTGGATACACACGTGTGTGCATTCAAACCCAGCATCCACTACGAGTGATTACRTCAACCGTTTGGTGATGTAACTTAGTGGTGCTATATCTATGCTGTACAGGTATATAACTGTTCCCCTCCCCAACCCTACACCCTTTTTGGTTATAGGTCATTTGCCGGCAGACAACACAAGAAGTAGGGTGGTTCTTGCAAGGGCTCTGGCATACGGAAAGAAATCACAATCTTTATTAAAATAATGAAGCAATCTTTTGTGCAAAAAGTTCCCAAGCGTAGCAAGGCTCATCCATCTGATAAACTCTCCCCAACCCACCCGCCGGCAGAAAGGCTCGGTAGTGCAGGGAACGGGGGCTGGGAGAGGGTGATGGGSAGGGATTTTTTTTTTTCAAATTGCAATTGTTTGGGTTGCTGATCCAAGGTAAATGACAAGAAATTGAAAAACACCCCCAACACACATATTTCAACTAAAGCAAGCTCTTGGGATTATTTTTTCCCCCTCTGTGTCTGTTTGAAGGTATTCTCCCAAGTTGACAAGCACGTGTTTTGGAGACCATTGAAAAGTTTCTGCCACAAATAGAGGAGGCAGCTTGGCTTAAGTGTTGCTAGGGAATACCTGGCAACAGGCAACAATAGTCCTTTTAGAGAGCCCAGGGCAAACAGTGACCGTGGTAATGGGGTGGGCTTAAGGGAGGCTCCTTGCCCAAAGCCCCTCCACTCACACTGCGCCTCCAGCCCTGGGCTGTGTTCCGGAAATTCCCTGCACAAAGCCCCCCATTCAATGGGAGGCGGGCCCGTGCGTGTGCTTTTCTGGCAGGGAGGGGGGCTGCAGAGGGAGGGGGACTTCTTGCAAAGGCTAAGAGAAGCACAGAAAGTGCTAAGTTTGTAAAAGAAGCTGAAAAGGTTCAGAAAGGAGTATAATGGGGCCAGGGAATGCTCTGTGAATTTTGAACAGAGAGCAGAAAAGAGATCCTAAAAAGCAATTAGTGATGCTGCTTGTTGCTGAAGAGGGAGCTTGAAGGAGGTGGGAAGGCGCAAAAGGAAGAGGGCAACTCCAATCACTTAGTAAAGTACGAGGGAAAGGGGGGGCAGGCACAGGGACAGCGACTGGCGCCTTCGGGAATTTTTATAGTAAAAGTGGATGGAGGCACATGGCGAGGGCAGCGTCCGAGGAGCGTCTGGAGCCGAAGGCACATGCCAAGCTGGGTCTTGGCTTCACCTCCCCTGCTCATTTCTGCAAAACAGGAGAAGCAGCAGGGCCAGGCTGCTGTCTCTCAGCTAGCCCAACGCACTGCAGGCTCAGCTTCAAATCCTCACCCGTCCCCGCGAGGAGGGCTCCTCAGCCAAGCGTCTCTGCCTGATGGATGAAGGCAAGAGGGACATTTCTGAAAGACCTCCGGTCTCGCTTCCTCTCCTCCCCGCACCTCACTCCATTGCCAGAGCCATGCACAGACGCCTATTTAGCTGTACATTCCCTGTGCAAAATAAAAATAAGGCTGTCTGCTCATTAGCTGAGAGTTGTTAGGGGGAAAAAAAGAAAAAAAGGGCTGTCTGAACAGGGCTGAATAGCTATAACCTTAATGGCTTGTCAGAAGTCTGCTGGCAGCAGGGTGAGGGCAGCCAATCCCCCTCCAGTCTTTTGTCCTAGACATTGTTTAGGATCAGTGGTAGCTCATTAGGTCGGGACAGTAATATTCCTAACGATCCTGAGGGGCTGAGGCTTCAGACTGTGTCTTCAGCTGTTTTCCTGATGTCAATCTGATTCACGAAGAGGTATTTATCTTGACAGAGATACTTTGGTGGGAAGCGTTATTTACCTTTTATATTCTGATTGCTAACCTTCGACAAAAGTTGCAGCTGGAGGGGGAAAAGGGGAAGCTGAGCATCCTGCCTGCATGAAGAGAGGTGTGTTGGAGTGAAAGGCAAGCTGGAAAAGCCGAGCAGAAGGGGCTTCGAACTACAATTTGGCCCTACGGTTTGCCTCCTTGTATTTCAGATTCCATCTGTAAAGTGAGGATAATCACCCATTTTGCATTCTGGGGGTGGTGAAGAAGAAAATGTTAGAGTGTGAGGCTTCCAGGCAATGGGCCGGATAAGTAGCTAAAATTAATACCTTTCCTGCATTCAGGGGTCCTAGAAGGGCTGGGCTTTTTTGTTGTTGTTTTGTTTTTCTGGTTTCTAACAAAAAAATGTTCTGAATCTAATTGTAAATCAGAATAGWTTTTTCAGTTGTGTACAATTTCCCTTACATACCATATTTATTTTCAGGCTAGCAGCATGAATCTGCTGAGGAAGGGAGCAAAGTTAACCCCCCACCTCCCCTCAGGCACCTCCATCTCTGAGATTCTGGGTACAGGCATGGGACCAAGCAGATCTTATTCACTGAGACAGGCCAAATCCCCAGCCTCGGTCATATGTGCTGTCCGACAGTGTCACAAATCCAAAATGACATATTAATAAAGTGATGAAACTAAAGGATAACTGATCATATGGTAGATTTCCTTGTAATTAGGCAACATATTATATATCCACTTGCCAGTCTTGCCGATCACAGAGAGCAAAGTACATTGTCATTCTCTGCCCTCTCCAAGACTTTTCTTCAGTATTTAAGGCCCAAGGTTTTCTAATGAGAGCTCTGTGCAGCTGCCCTACATCCCTATTAAAAACCAGCCAAACTAACAAATAATGATGAAATGATTTCCTTATTTATTTTGTGTTAGAAAACACAGTGGACAATGAACTGCTCTCTGAAACAAAGGGGCAAGAACTACTTGTTCCTTTCACTCCAGTAAGAGGATGGTAAGTACGCAAAGGTCAGCATACAGACACTGAAAGGTTCAAACCAAGGGCACGAGGCAATGGGAACAACATTCCCAGATCCTCGGTGAGCGCAAAGCCCACCAGCAGCTGCCTCCATGGTGCTCCAGACCTGGCCAGAGCTGGAGCAGCTGCTGTAGGCATCCTGTGGACCAAAATAGCTCCCCAGTGGCTCTGTCACATTCCCTAGGCTAAGATCCTGGGAAAGGATTTGGTGCTTCACAGGACACCATCAAAACACATGGAGAGACACATAGAAAAAGGCTTATGGGTTCTCCACTGTGACTTAGCTGTGATTGCATTTGGGTAACTCTGCTACCTGGGGCGAGCTGTAAATTAATATTATGAATTATGAGTTCTCCATGAAGAACCTTCCCACCACCCCAAGGAGGGATGGAATTTCAGACCCAAATTAGTATATTCTTACAGTGGGAGGCATATTCTTCTGTCAGTGAAACACCTGCTAGGCTAAAGGTTATTCTTCACAAGTTACCTAATTGTAAGGGAGCATGGGCATCAAGAGGTGCCTGCCACCAGCAGCACACAAGACTGAGTAGGCCATGTCTCTGTTGAATAGATCCAGGAATGGATTTCTAGATGACRGGCAGCAGAAGAAATGCTGCCCAGAGATGAAGCAATGGAACACATCTCATCAGCCACAAGATGGGTTTCACTGAACATCTTTGCCAGGCTCCCTTTGCTGGCTGCTTTCTCTGGTACCCCAGAGACAGTTTAAATATTCAGTCCCACACCTGGGCTGTAACTGACACGAGTGTCTGTGCCTGTATTCACAGGAATGAATGAAGCTTGGCAGGATATAGCAAAAAGGGTGGTGTTTTTCAGCAAGTTGTTAAATATCCAGCAGGATTTCTGTTATGTGACTGAAATACTACAACAGCTAATGGGACAAGTCCTGCTCTCTACCAGCATCAAGCAGAGAAAAAATGATCACCAGAATCACTCAAAGGTTTCTGAAATATTTCAATCTATTTTAAAACAGTGTCTGTGTGGTATTTCTAACAAAAAAAGTAGAGGGATACAAAAGCAATAGTAACTCATACTGTTTCCTCTGGCTCATAGTGACTTCTCTATCTTGTGTGGGGTTTGAAAACTGTAGGCCTGTAAGTAACTTCTGAGAGTTGCACTGAGAGTCTGACTCTGTGTCTATAATGATAAGATATAAAAATAATAAAACTTTTCAATATTAATAGTAGAGCTGAAAGTTTTGGCTTCTACAGAGAGCTGCCATTATGATAAACAAAGATGATGACTTTTGTGGTGCTGTTTGCAATTTTAACAACTCACTATTTTGTCATTTCAGTATATGCTTTCAAGTGCAACAAAGATGTTAATTCACTGCTAAGGAATTATGCATTTTAAGTGCTATTAAAATGCCTACTCACTGGAAAAATTTTCTATTACTTAACCAGCCTTCTGTGTGAACAAGCACATGTTTGCGAGTAGATGTGAGCCCAAATACTCACAAGCATGCACACCTGCACATATCTCTGCTCACACACRCATATAGTCAAGCCCACGCAAACACATATGAACGTGCGTATGTTCACACGGACACATATACACATGCACACATGCAGACAACCACTCACCCACAGGCCCTCAGGCACACTTGTACACAAGCCTGCACATATGCACATACATGCATGCACGTGCACACGTAGACAGACCCACACASTTGCGTGCATATGCATGCATCCCTGCACACACTGATGACCATATATGCACACATATAAAAAAGTACACCTCAGAACATGCACCCACCCATACACAGCTCTGTGGGTGTTCATGCACTTGCACACACACACACACTTGAATGCACATCCATACAGAGGCATCCCTGTGTGTGCACACACCCACATAAGCGTCCATTCATGCTCACCCACAATCAAGCACGCACACCCCCATGCACACAGACATGCACAAACAAATGCACACTTGCATACACGTGTGCCCACCCACACACATATGCGCACACAAACCCTTACACACGTAGGCATGCACGCACACCTGCACTGAGGCACGCTTGCCCACAGCCATACGCACAACCAGATATGCACACTCCTGCGGACACCTGCCCACACCCTCACGCTCATACGTCTCGGCACAGACACGCACAGGCACAGACACGCACCCCGTCCCCCCCCCCATGCAGGCACCCCCGCGCCGCCGCCGGGGCAGCACCACGGACAGCGCCCGCCGCGCCGCCAGCGCCCCGCGGCCCCGCGGCCCCCCTGCCCCGGCCCCGCGCCCTGGCGGGCTTGTAGCCGGGATTGAAAAGCACGGAAATACTTCTGGGAGTGAGAGGCAAAGTCTCGCTGGAAATATTGCCATTTCCCAGTAAAACGCACGAGTCAAAAATCCCTGCGAGTCCCTTTTGTTTCAAAGAGAGCCCACCTACCTGGAAACCATTCTTACCACTAAGCACATCAGGAAGAGCTTTATTTCCACGCTGCACCACAGGACAGCAAAGGCATGGGCATTTTCCCTATAATGGTAATGCTTTCTCCTGTACATTTTTAATAACTCATGTCCACCACGGCGATACAAGCCATAACAATAGTGCCCTCATGCCCCAGCACGAAGCCACAAAATAGCTTCTTCCTTAACCACAGAAGACTTCAAAAGTGATGGCCTGGTTGAGACGATACTCCTAGGTTTCAGGTGAATGTGGTTGTTGTCCTTGCTGAACATGTAATGGTGGAAGAACATTTAGTGTTATCTGCACACAACAGCTGAAGTTCACCAAGTCTTAATGCTCATTACTTGGCCACAAAAGAGGCAGTTTCAGCAGCAAGATTAAGTGAGCTGAGCCTTCTGGTGACGGTTAGAAAAACAGATTCATATGTGTTAGAAGAATAACATGGAGTTTATGTGTAGAAATTAGCTCCATGACTGGCAGGCAGGTCTGAGAGACATCAGCAGATTGAGAGTGCCTGACTGTATGCTATGCTAATATTGCATTGGTCTAGATGTAGCACAAGATTCACAGATTTCAGGTGCAAAGTTTAATCTATCATCTTCAACATCAAGGACTCACTTAGTCAATATGTTTATTGATCAACTATACAGACACTCTTTTCCACATCAACACCAGCTTTCCTGCTACAAGAAGCAACAGATTTTGGATGCTATGCAGCAGTATTCACCCGGCCAACCCTTGAGCCTTGTAGGACAATGGCTGTGGGCCTAAATACACACAGTTAAACTGTGATCCTCAGATATTGTGTCTGGTCATTCCTCTGGGATTTTTAAAATATGTCTAAGAGAAAGGGTATTCTGGGTCTCTGTGAGTGTACTGTGCAGAGCATGGATTTTGTCCAATGGCCATGAGACCCTTCATAGTGCTCTGTGCTGTTCTGCCATCCATAAACACCTCCAGAAACTCTTGAATTAGCAATGCTTATGGGAAATGAGGGTGTATATGTGCCAGATACAACCCCTTCTCAGCTGTAACAGGTCTGACAGTTTAAACAGGCACATGGTGGGAGAAAGGAAGCTTTGCAGCCACCCTTTTATAACAAGCAAACTGCGTGTTCCCCAAAGTGGTTTGAAGTAGGGGCAGAACCCAGGGGAGCACAGTGCGCACAGGGGCTGTACCTCTGCGTGGAAGAGCACACTGCCATGCAGACACACTTCCAGCAGGATCAGCAGCTTTATCAGCCTGACACACACACGGGCTTTTCCTCTCGGCCAGGAGTATTTGCTTGGGCTCAGCACTTGGTCAGCACGTGCACAGCCTCGGACTAGCAAGTTCAGAGCCAACAGGGTGTCTTTTCACTGAACTCCCTCACAATACAGCCATGCTCTCTCTTACCCTGTCTGAGGCTCAGCCAAGCATGCAGAGTATCAGACCCTCCACTGTCCCTCCCCCTTCTTGCTTTCTGGTTGTTTTTTGAGGTACAGTTTGAAACAGGGAAAGAAGCTTCATTTGCTCCTATCATTTATCACCAATCTTAACTTTTTAAATTTCTTTGCAATAGTCCTTCATGACAAACACAGTACCAGATAGGCACTGACTTTATTACTGCATTTTTATTTTCAGACTTGTGGCTATCACCTAGCATCTGGGTCTAATTCATGGCATCCCCCCAGGGGCTGAATGCAGGCAGTACAGAGCTGGGCAGCAAGGGATGCAGTGTGTGCTTGGAAAGCCCAAGCTGGCCTTTGCCCAGAGAAGAAGCAAGTTTTCGGTAGCCCAATCCCTTAAGCAGCTTATCTCCTCCTCTCTGCTGCAGCACAGGGGGGTACGGTGCAGTCAGGACTCCAGCCTGCTGATGCAGAGCCCCCTTGGACTAGTACAGGGTTAGGATG
The DNA here is from genome assembly GCA_030449065.1 of Oceanodroma leucorhoa. Classification (NCBI taxonomy): domain Eukaryota; kingdom Metazoa; phylum Chordata; class Aves; order Procellariiformes; genus Oceanodroma; species Oceanodroma leucorhoa. The sequence continues at coordinate 967,415 of JASVER010000006.1, read as the reverse complement.
TTCAGCAGAAAGGTAAGAAACTGGAGAGGCAGATCTCTGCTCTGCATTAATGGAAAGGAGAATTGAACACACATCTCCCACAGGCAAAGGAGCAGATGCACAAACAGACTTGGAAGTCAGCATCTCTGCTCTGGTGAATAGCTGGTCAGTGATACAGAGCCTGACATATCCAACAAATGAGTATAGATCCTATGCAGCCTGGTAAGCAAGGCACTCAGTTACAGTTTGAACCTTCTGGCTGGGACTGAACATCCCGAATATTAGAGCCTGAAGTTATTCAAGCCAATCCATTCCTACTTAGATAAATCAATGGCAATTAAAACATCATAATCACAAAAAATAAAGTCATATTCCTGACTGGTGCTAACAGTGGCCTACAGTATAGGTACTGTATACAAAGTAAAACTCAACACTACATTAGATGGCCCACAGATGGTCTTCACTTAGTAAATGTATTTCTGTTTTGAAGAAGTTATGTAATTCCTGAACACAGATCCTGCAATGAACTCTAGAAGAGGCCTTAAGCCTTTCCTCTTAAGGGTGGATGAGCAGTCGTGATTTGTAGAGCTCACTGAAAGGAAAATAATGAGACCAAGAAGTATGAAGGCCTTAAAAACAAATTGTCATCTCCCAGCCCAAATCATTAGTCAAGAAACTGGCCACAAAAGGAATAATCATAGAAAAGCATTTTCAAAACAATCGTGAAAGAAGTTGAATCCTTTTAGGATCAATGTTCAGTAAAGAAGTAGGAATATTGTCTCCCAAGGTAAGACAGAATGTGACTACATGAAAGAAAGGAAACGCAATTTTAGGTAGAGCCATCTGAAATGAATCTGAAAAAAAGGACCAGATCAAATTGCTGTGTTTATATTGTATGGAAAAGTATTTGCCACACTAGCTGTGATGGTGGTGTGTGCTGTCCACTTGCCTTGTCCCCACATGCATGTGTGGCAGCAGCACGGAGCCAGGCACAGGTGGGCGTGGTGGTGGCAGCTCTTCAGAGCTCACATCTAGCCCAGACCCATCCCACATCTGTTCATGCATGTGGTCTGTCAGGCCTTGAGAACGTCCACGTGGAGACCCTCAACAGGCAGCATGGACCTAACAGTGTGTTCACCACAACACGCTCAATAGCTTCCCTCCGCACCCTGACCATCGCAAGGTCATACCCTGAAACAAGTCAGCAACTAAAATGCAGCATCTCCTCATGGGACACTCTGTATCATGGGACACTATGTGAACACACTAGTGAAGCACAGAACAATATTGTCCTTGATTTTACGTAGCCACAAGGATATAGATCACAAAAGCAGCAGCCAACTAACAGTCTGTCTCAATTCGGAAAAAAGCTGTCTTTGCCCAGGTAGAAACGTCAACATAGCTTTTTTCTTTCAACTGTTAGATGAATAAATGTTTTCACATTAGGACAGTTAGCCTCTGAAATAACTCATTCTTGCAGAGAGAAGCAGAGGGACAGATTTAATCTTTCTCTATGCCGAGGTAAGTGCTGCAAAGGTGGGCCTTTTATTGCAGGCTCACCACTTATTAAGAAATTACGTCCTTTCCCTTTGATGCTGGGGACTGAAGCTTAGTTCACTATGGGACAAAAATTCTGTCTCTAATTCTTGCAAAAGATTGCTTTCAGTAGCACCAAAGGAGAAACTGAGGAACCCCATATTTTGACGAATAGTAAACCATTCAAGAAACAAGTCAGAAATCATTGTTAGGCTTAGATATGAAGGATACAGCACAGTCTTTACTGAAGGAAATGACCAGTGCTTGTTGAAAGTTGATCTTAAAATTTTCATGAGCTGTTTTCAACACTGCTGCCAAGTTTTGGGAATTTTTCCTTGCCAGAAATGTCTCCTTTTCTATATATTTTTTTAAATTTTCATAACTTTTTTACTAAGACCGTTAGTGAAATTGGGATTCAAAATTATGCATGACAGCCAAGGATGCCGTCCCTCTCCTCAGAGCAGAAATTGTGTCTTCACTCTGATCCCCCCACCAGGCTGACTTTATCACGTGGAACCTACTGTTTGTTGGAGTTTCTCTTAGCTTACGTTCGTCTCTAAGAAGGAGAAGACCCTGACTCCTCATCTCTTGTAGTGCCGGCTATTTCCTGTGCAAGATCACTTTGAGTAATTCATTTCTAAAAAGCCTGTCCCTGTATTTGCACTGCAAATACACACGCCACGTCAGAAATCTCCTTTCAGTACATTCTGCTAAGCTTAAACAAAACTCTTGATTTTGGAAACACTAGAGAGGACATTGTAAATCACCACCTTTGAAGGCATAAAGCAATGCCTTCCTTTTACTAAGTACACTTGTAAAGCTGCACACAGACATTTTCCAGGACTTTGAACAAATCAGTCTCCCAGTAAGACCAAAAATGGTTTGCTTAAACACCTGTATGGAAAGTGATATCTAATCTTTTATGTTCGCTATTGGAGAGTGCTCAGGTCAATCAACAGTCAATAGAAGGTAGTGGTAACTCTTGTTTTCTATTTTATTTTACAGTCAAGGTTGAGTATTTGTTTTTGAAAGATTGGAGGAGTTGGTTGGCAGTGCCAGGGAACCGGACTCTTTTTATCTGCGTGCTTGTTATGAGGAGGAGGCAGGTGCAAAGCAAGCTTTCTAACACCGTCAGCAGCAATAATCCCCACCTGAGCATTGACTGGCCACCTGCCTTTCAGGCACAGAGATAATTCAGGCTCTAGGTTAGTGTAGTTCTAAGTCTTTGCTAAGTAAAGACTCCTAAATGACTCAAATTACAGCAACATCAGTGGGTATGTCAATATATCAATATTTGATCACTGACRGTGATTCTTTCTGGATTCACCCCAAGGCATGCTGTCCAACCTGAAATGGCCTAAACTGATTTAGTGCACCTGTGGTTTATGGAGGACCTATTCCAAGTACCGCTGAAGACAGCATGTAACTTCCCAGTAACCTTCATGCCACCAGCTACCCAGCTTATTATTAGAGCCCAGGCATCCTGAAAGCTGATGAATGTTGTGCTTATATTTCAGTCAGTAGTCAAAATCCAAAAGAGTTTCACCCAGAGATTGGGCCTCAATTTACAGTGGGATTTATAATTTTTATGGGAAATTACTTTTCCCTTCTTAGCAACACATCCATCCTAAAATAGGCAGTGTTAGGCAACTGCTGAGAGGCACAACAGGAAAATACAGAGATGTGCAGAAGCAAGTTTGTTAGGAGGCAGGGCAACTACTTTTATGTAGGAGGAAAAAAAAAAAAAAAGAGACAGATGAGGCTTGGCCTCATTCTTCTGTTATCTAAATCAGTTCATTTATTCCTTGTAAATTACAACTGTCTACACAGCGAACATTCCCATGAGCCAGGACCACAAGATTCCTTGCTCCCTGCCCCGGATTGAAACACCAGTCTTCACTCCCCTGAGACACTTTAAAGCTGTACATTACGGAGATGCCACAAAACACACCAAGGAAACCTCCTGTGGCAGGGAAGCCCTGCAGAAATAGAGCTCCATGCTTAACCTATTGGCTTGTTATATTTCAAAGGAATATGCTATGTGCCATTGAAAAACCTACCAGCTAAACCCCTGTTTACATCACTCCCACTTACCTCCAAGGCAGCCATCCCTGGCAGGTGGGAATGGGCGAGCATCGGCTGCTGTGAGCAGTGCTGGGGCTTGAGCTTAGCTGAGAGGGTTGGAGGAAGGTGTGTGAAGGAAGAAATACTCAGTAAACACCTCATTAGCTCACAATTAAGAAGCAGGGAAAGTTATTTGACGCTAATTTTGCAACTATGCCAGGTGAAAATGAAATAAAGCCATTGGCTCCCCTAAGTTTGCAAGGGGCAAACTTGTCTATCAAGTGATGGACACGCTAAAAATGAAACTGTAACTGAGCTGGTCTTTGCTGACTCCTTACTCAGACCCACTCAGCAAACCCTGCCAAAATCTCAGTAAAAAATTTAGCCCAAACCACCAGATGGCAAAACCCAGCTTTTTCTTTTTCTCATAGGAAACTTTGCTAAGAATCACAACCTACTCTAGGAATTACAGGTGGAGCAGAGAGCTACCAATACCACCTTTCACCAGTGTTGTTGGCTTTTTTTTGGGCCCAGATGGATCCTGATATGATCTGGCATGAGCTGCAGGTCTCTGTCACCACAGTGCATGTAGATAGGGAATGGGGAGGTTAGATGAAATGGGAAAAAAAAATGGAGGGGAGAAAATGAAGCTATCTGGTGGAAATTAATGAGAGGAATGTACTGCTGCTGAAAGATGGACTCACATGAAATTGTGAAGTTTTTTCATACTCTTTCACTCCAGATTATGCAAAAAGATTCTTATCTTCTAAGTGTCTTTTTAATTAAAAAAAAATTATCAAAACATTATTTATTCCACACCACCCTTTCAAGCAAGGGGAAAAAAGTAATTAAAAAAAAATATCAGTAACTGTTCTGGTGACAGAGCTGTAAGACCTTTTGATGTTACTATCTTCAACACCTGTAACCCCTCCAAACCTCACAAAAATATTAAAAATATCATAACAAGTCCATTTGAAATGCTCCATCAAGAAAACGAAGCCAGGGTCTCATGTTTTCTAGAAGCTCTAGAAGCTAGTACTTGTTAAGTCTGTAAATGTTGTTGGTCAGCACACCACGTGTCTCCATGCACCTCTCTGGCTTATTGACATTGTGTGTTCCTTTTGCCAGGGCTTGTCTTTCATTTTGTACATGGATAATATCTCTTCAAAACAAGAGCTGCCAATGGATGWTTGAGGATATGCAGGCAATAAAAGTACAGGAAACTGCAGCCACACTGTAACTTACATCATTCCTTAATCAGGAACGAGGCCAAGAATATTTTAGCATATTCAGGAAGAAGAAGAAGAAAGGAAAACAGCATGCAGAGAACAACTCTGCGATCTGAATGAAGCAGGTACAGTTACTTCATGCTGGATTTATTTCAACACAACATAAGAGCTTTCCACAAAGTGGTGTAGATGGAATTCCCAGGTGACTTGTTGTTGTATTTAAATACTGCCTGCCTAGGATTTAAGTAAACAGCTTTTATATTAATTAGAAACAAATCCTCTCAACTGGAAGGTATTAATTGTTTCTAAATTGCACACATAACAGTTACTCAGACTTTGATTCAGTTACATGCTTTTAAACTTGTCAGCCATTCACAGTCTAATATGGTATAACTACAGTTTACAATAGTGCAAAAAATATTGATTCAACTGTTTTGACCTTTCATTGATTGGCAAAACATGTAATTAAGTCAGTGTACACCTTTTCTTGGAGCAAGCAAGTCTCTCATTGCACCAGCCAAGGTACATATTTATATCCTAAGCCTAGGAGAATTGTTTCACATGTGTTTTGCAGTAATACATATCCAATTATCTCTTTGCTGGTTTCTGATTATAGTTTAATCAAAGACACTCAATACTATGCAAGTAGGACCTGAATGTAGGTGAACAGTCTCTTCACTGGCCAAGTACATTGATTTCACCAGCTGAGAACCTGACTCAGATGCTTTGTATTATACAGACAGCAAAATCCTTGTAAAAGGACCTGTGGCTGCCAGAAAGCACAGGAGGTGTTGTTAGATGCACCTGATACTGGCAGTGCAAAACTCCCACTAAAGGTAGAGTAAAGCTTCCTTTTTAAATCCACAGGGATATTTAGTAGCTCTAAAGTTGTCAGAGCCTCAGTATCAGCCTTCTCCATAAGATAACAGCCTTGTCTGGCTCCTGGGAACAATGCTCTGCTTTTCTTAGCTTTGACCCCATTAGGTAAATCCACGTTTCTTTTGTGTCTGACTAGCTGAAACAAGATGTTGTTTCTCTCGGTTTACCTCACACCATTCAAAAAAGCTAAACAGATTCTCAAAATGTTTGTGATCAGATTGAATAGGCCAAATTAATCCTTTGTGCTTTCAGCCTGTTTTTCATTAATTAGTGGAAACCCAACCTGACAATACTCAATATCACAGTTACCAGACTAAGAGTGCATTGCTGAGATAAATGAAGAAGGAAGATGTCAGTTCCTGGCATTATCATCCTCCTGTACAATAGCTTTTTGTTTGTTTGTTTGAATATATATGATAGTGGCAGATAATACATTTTTTTTTTCAGAGCCTAGGGTATTTCCAAGAAATCATGTAAATAAATTATACAGACGAAGAACAATTGTGGTTGTCCAGCATTTTTGGAAATCTCCATAGTCTTGTACAAAAATCCTCTCTTTTTTTGGTGCCTTCACAGACATGTTTAATTCCTGGGTGTGTTTTCAGAAGTATGAGTGCACAGTACCCTTTTTCTAGGGGCACCTTTTCTCTCTCAAAATGTACATTCACACAGAGTCAGTGTTAAACCAGATCTCGACCTCTCTCGGATGAGCTCCTGCAGGCCACCACCACAAGAGCTGCCAATTAGCTTTGGTTCCTCACCACCTCTGTGATACTACCATAATGGTAGTATTGCAAGAAAACRTTACCTCAGAAGACCTTAAGAGGTTCTGGTTTCCCTCCTACTCACGCCTGGTTAGTTTGTCACATTGTCCTAAAATCCCCCAGCGGGTTGGCAGTGGATCCGAAGGACAAGGGGCAGGCAGGTTAGGAAATTCGGGATACCCAGGTGCCAGATGTGTCGTAGTGCCCTTCTCACAGCTCCCTCGTGTCATTCACTTCTCCCTCCTGCACTCAGCTCCCCTCAAAATTGCTCCAGCGTTATCTGAATGGGAGTTGATGTTGCACAGAAATAATTGCTGGAAAACAAGGAGGTTATTATTCTTATTTAGCAGTTTCTGCTCATCTTTGGCTGGTTCTAAACTCGCGATTTCCATTAATCGCATCAGTTTTTGTGTCTTGGTGCGAGTCACAGCTCCCGCCCAGCGTGGCGGAGGATGGCAGGGCCATTTTCACCCCTCTAATGCAGAGGGCAGCCAAGGGTGCGATGATCCCTCTGCACCAGACGGAGCAGCCATAAGACTGCTGTAATTTATTCTTTGGTGATGCAAACTGCCCACACCAGGATGTGGTGGGATAAAAGCTCTGTATCTGCCTGCAGCAAAAACTCAACATTCTGCTCCCACTGAAGGAGTACATGACTTTTACCATCCAAATTTCAAGTAATAAAAAAATAAATTTATGTCTCTCTGGGCGTATAGAGGAATGTGAGAGGTGGGGGAGGAAGACAGCATTTTTTCATACTTTGCAAAAATGCTAGTATCAAATTGTGCATAACAAAGAAAAGTTATAGGAAGATGCTTCTGAGGACCGATGACAGGAGAGAAAGGAATGATATGAGCAGGAACTGTGGACTGTCTTTGCATCTACAGGAGGGAAAGGCAAAGGGACAGGGGCTACAACACTTCCAGCAAGATATTTTGACCACCAATTCCATACCAGTTCGCACAGGAGGATGACAAGGACGTACTAGCAAGGTTTTAGGAAGGTTAAGCAAGCCCTTCACCTACAAACCACGCTCTTTCTGGAAAGCAGTGGAGGGTTCCCCATCCTCCTGCCTCTGTGTGACACAGAAGGTCCTACATCTTCTCTTGTCTCTAGTGTGCCGTGCAGCAAAATGTGACAGCTTATGACAGAGTCACATAMTCTGAGTAATTAAAAGCCCTCTATATAAAGTCCACTTTGCTATTGCCCATCATGTAGAGAGACCTTTAAAGATACCTGCTGAGGATACAGGAGTATCTGAGGTCTGGTAGCCTGAAGGCTAAGGAGGTAGCCTAAGAAGGTCGCTAAGGAGGAAGGTCTTTCCTTTCCCATGTAATTCCATGGCTGGAGCTAGTTTGAGAATATCTTCTCTATATTGCAGCACGCAGATCTATGCTTAAGAAGCATTGGAAATTGTCACAGTTTCTGGACAATAAGTTACAACCAGAGGATTAAAGAACTGCTAAGGTGCCAGAGTTTCAAAGGTACTTCAGTCCAGCTGCTAAATTCCCACCTGCAAACGTGCAGGGTGTGCATGTGTGTGTATACACCAGTCTTTACCTTTGCAAATGAACAAACCATTTGTTTAAGCAAACCCACTTGCYCCGTATCCCAGCTACTTAGTATATGAGCACAGATTTCTAGCTGACAGTTTCAAAGAATGTCACCTCTGAACTTAAGGTCCAGTGGTTGCCTTCATGTTCTCCTGATTCTGTGCTCAGCCTGAAAAATAATCAAGGAGCATGTTGACAACAGCTTTTACACACCTTTTAACATCACCTTCAGAACAGAAAAGAACAGCCTCTATCATACTTCTTTACTCACTGTCTGTCCTTGCTGCCAAGCTGATTGACCCATATAAAACCAAAGAAGGGAGCTGAGCTTGCTTTGAGAGATGGCTAAGCAAGGGGAGCTAACGCATGGGTACACACTGCAACATCCCCCTGCTTCCCTACCAGCTCCAGCCTTGTGTGCCAGCGGGGGACTGAAACCGATGAGACCATTAAGCTCAAAAAGAGCATGGGATCTCATAGCTAAGTGGGGACAGGCTTAGGCAATACTTGAGCTGACCTCTCCCCCATGCAGAGTTCAGTCCCTCCAAATTAAGGCTGAGGGTCACTGATGAGGCTGGTTGAGGAAGCTGACATTGCAGGTGCAGTGTGCTCTTTGGGATGAATGAAAGAAAAAGAAGAAAAAAGAGAGAAAAYTGCATTTCACTTGTCATTTCTGATGTACAGTCTCTCTTGCTGCAAATTTGTAAGAATACATAAATTGAGGGGGAGGGGGTGTGGGTGAGCGTCATAACCAGTAATAGTCTGGAGTGCTTTTATCTGTATCAGAAAACTTCTTCTGGAAAGCAAATGTAACCTGCCAGTGAGAGCATGAATGCCTTGCTAGGTCAGGGGGTGATGCTGACCTCCCAGAGCACCTTCCCTCAACACCCCCATTGCCCTTTGATTTACGCCTTTGGAGCCTGGTATGGGGGAATACAGTGTTTCAGACCACTTTAAGAGAAAGACTGTGTCCTGGTTTGGCTGGGATAGAATTAATTTTCTTTCTAGTAGTTGGTATAGTGCTGTGTTTTGGATTTAGTATAAGAAGAATGTTGATAACACACTAATGTTTTTAGTTGTTGCTAGGTAGTCTACGTCCCAAGGACTTTTCAGCTCACATGCTCTGTGAGGTGCACAAGAAGCTGGGAGGGAGCATAGCCAGGACAGCTAGGCCAGCTGGCCAATGGGGTATTCCATACCATATGATGTCATGCTCAGCATATAAGGCTGGGGGAAGAAGGAGGAAGTGGGGGATGTTTGGGGTGATGGTGCTTGTCTTCCCAAGTAACCGTTACGCGTGATGGAGCCCTGCTTTCCTGGAGATGGCTGAACACCTGCCTGCCCATGGGAAGTAGTGAAGGAATTCCTTGTTTTGCTTTGCTTGCGTGCGCGGCTTTTGCTTTCCCTATTAAACTGTCTTTATCTCAACCCACGAGTTTTCTCACTTTTACCCTTCCGATTCTCTCCCCCGTCCCACCCAGGGGAGAGTGAGCGAGCGGCTGTGTGCTGCTTAGTTGCCAGCGGGGTTTAAACCACGACAGACTGACCCATTGAGCCGCTATTGTAACGCCATTGACCCCTAGTCTCCTCTGTCCCACTGCTTTCAGGGCCCTCAGCCACCCCACTGCGCAGAGGAGTACRTTTGTTATGACATTACTATTTTCAGCGGGGGTGTCTACCAGCTGCAAATTCCAGACCCATGGTCGGAAGACACCAGCTGTCGAGAAGCCCGCGGCAGAGCCTGGCACAGCTCTCAGGAGAGCCAGGCACACACATTACCTGTGTAACCAGCACCAGGTATCACAGTCCCACACAGAGACAACAGCCAAATTGCTAGTGCCTCGGGCCCATGGTCAACACCATCACAGCTGATCATGTGCAGGTGGGACAAGCTCTGATCTGGCTCATCCCCCCTAAGGCTTGAGCAGAGACCTCAGCTCCAGCCAGCTGTGAGATGTAAAGAGGATCATGATGAGAATATTGCTTTTTCTAGATTTCGTCCCTTTTGAAATAAACGTACTGGTAGGAAATCTTAGAATTCTTTCAAATGGCTCCAGAAAAAGCTTTCAAGTGAGGAATAGTTGTTAAAAAAACAAACAAACAAACAAACAAACAAAAYCCCAACAAAACAAAAGAAAGCTAAAACCAGCCTGTCTCCTTTGTAACCCTGCTCCCTTGGTATGGAAGAGTGAAAACTCTGCTCCCCTCAGAGGTTTGAAAACCAAACCCTTAGAGGCTTGCAGGGAGTTCCCCGCACCCAGCGAACAAAGACCCGGCTGCGGTTCCCAGCAGACCGCAGGAGGGGGAATCGGAGCCCTCACCCCGTCAGCGAGGCGCGCTCGCGCGCGCGCGGCGGTACGTCACARCTGCGCGGCTCCCCGTCGGGACCGCGCCGCGCGCCGCACGCTGCCCGGGCAGCGCCGTGTAATGGTACCTCCGCCGTGCTTCCCCGCGGCTGGGATGCCTTACCTTTTGTGCCACGCAAGCCAGCTTGACAGCCAGCACTTTTCTCATTCTGATTACTCCCTTGCACTTCGAAAATAAACAACTGTGTCTCCTTTCCAAGGATCCGTTTCTCCACTAGCCGTGTTTTCCTGGGCTCTCACATTACTTCTGGACACAGTTCTGCCTACTAATGTGACAAGCGCTGTGCTCTACACACTGTACTTACTCCTGTCATACAGCATTTTTATAAAGCACAATTTACCTGAATTTTTACATGCTGCGTAAGGGGCAGGTCTCAGCTCGCTTGACCAAGAGATCTTTATTTATTTGGGAGAAATTCTCCATGCTCTAAATGGGTCATTATGTGGTCAATGTGTCTGAACCTCAATTACAAATTAAGTGTTTAACAGCTGGGGKTTTTTTTGCCTCTGAGAAACCTTCTTTACAGGGTCTTTACTCTCTCCTAGCTTATTTGATCAGTCCTATGAACACACTAATCCAAAATCTAGGCAAGCTCTGTGGGCCAGAGCCGTTGTTGATGGAAAACTGGGGTCATCCATGCAGAACCACTGATATGTGTCCCCTAGCAATGTGGCTCACGCAAATGAGACAAAATGGGTTTTTTTAAAGATATGGCAGAAAAGAGTGGGAATGACCTTCTCAGCCCGACAACAAACTCCATTTTGCTGTCATCCTTCTCAGTAAACCATCCCCATAAGACATGACACCCCACAAGAGGTCGAAGGAAGGAGGCGCTGTCCCAGCAGACCAGCTGGAGACCTGTATCTGCATCTCCCTCACCGCCGTGTAGGTCCTCGGTTGTTAACGGTACAGCTGAAATCAGGTTTCAGACTTTCTTCCCATAAGAAACATTCATCTGGCTGCTTCTCTTCTACCCAGCAGCCAAKTTCAAAAATTAGAGAGAGCTGGTATGAAGACCTAGAGCCAGCTTACCCATACATTGCTTCCTAGGGAACAGGATTAAAAAGAAGRAATACAGAAGAACCTCACCATATCCATATCCATGAGTCGAACTTCAGGCAACCAGCAAGATAGAAATGCCTCATGTGGTGAGCTCTGCTGTCAGCCGTATTTAGTGAAGGACTGCCTTATCTTAGACATCTCAGATGAGCCCAGGTACTGCAGTATCACATATGAAACAGAAATCTCATGAAGGGCTTGAACACCAGGAACATGAAACATTCATCTCCTGGAAACTATCCTGAGAACCATGCAACTGGACTTACCCTGCATTTTCAAATGAAACAATTACCCGTTAGGCAATACAGACCCTGTCAAACAAAGCTGAGTTTACTGATTTTTTTACAAATAACAGTAAAAAAAAAAAGAAGTTTGTTTTGGTAATACCAAAACATTTTGTTTTAGTAAAGTTCCAAACCATAAGAAAGTGCTATTTATTCACATGTATCCACAGAAACTATAAAGTTACTCACAGGAAATGAATTTCTGGTTTCTGAGTTTCTCTAAACCAAGATCTGATCTCGGATGTCCCCTCTTGGCTACGTTATGACATAGACAAAATAAGACAAGAATGGTCAGTTACTGTCATCAAGTCAACACCACCACTTTAAATTCAGATAGAAACCAAATCTGATTCACCATAACATGTACTGTGTGTTATCTCAGGGCTCTTTCTGGGACAGGAAAGTGTCAATCCTTCACAACCCTGGCTGGAGGACTCAGAGCATGTCAGCTGAAGAAGTAGGATCAAAACAACAATCAGGAGGGTGACGGGTCTTGCTGGGATGACAGGCAGGACGTGCATGTGGAGTGAGCACATACATGTGTACTCTGTTGCCCCTAAACTCCCCGCTGTCCCCTTTCTTGTGAGCCAGCAGGGCACCGAGCCCACTGAGAGGACTGACTTGTGCAATTTCAATGCCCTTCAGTGACGCATAAGAACAGCGCAGACAGGAGAGCAGAGTGGATGGGACATCGCAAGGCTGCTGTTTATTTGCATAGCTGTGAAGCCCATGAGTTGCTCACACCACGTGATTGAGGGACGAGCAATTTCAGATTTTATACTTTAGTATAAAAGACAATTCTTTATAGCAAATATTCTCAGGAGGTCTCTTTTCAGGGACCACCATGCTCTAATTACAAAGCAAAGCTATAGGTGCTTTCAAGATCTTACTTAGAATCATAGAAATTCCATTATAGGGCATTAGTCAAGGGAAACATCAATATGTCATCCCAGACCTGTCCCACCCCCCATTACTCGCTCATACAGAGCTTCTGCAACTTTTCCTGGCATTGTGGGGAGCAAGGGGGTAGTAACAAGTCTATAGTTACCTGGAGGCTTCCCTCAAACACTGGACAATCAATAAGCAAAAATATGCCCCTGTTCTCAGTGACACCCAACAGACAGAGGTAATGCAGAAATCTGCAAGATGGACCACTTTCCCCAGTGACCCAAATCCCTGGAGTCCTGATTCCTCCCACCACAAATGTTCCCAAAGCTACCATGCGAGAGAGAGCTTCCCATGCGGAAGACCCAAATGCTCCCTTCTCTCCATCCCCAAATTCCCCTGGATATCCACATCCAAATTCTTAACCCTTAACAGCTACGTTTCTGGTAATTTACAGTAAATACTGAACACACAGCTCTTGATACACTATGTTTCATATTCAAAAGTAGCACCGACAACCATTTCCTAGTTAAATCTTGCAAAGGAACTGTGCAAAAGTACATCGTTATTTTCTGAGATGAAGTGATTAGGAAATGTCCCCATGGCTCTAATGTACACAAATAAATCAACACACAAAGACAGATTAAAAAGGCAACACCAAAAAAGAGTAACAAGGGTCATGTACTTATGTTGGCTGTTTCGCTTGTAAAGACATTTTTAACTTCATTTAGAAATGCCTCCCTCTCTCTTTCTGAATACACGTGTGGGACATCCAAAAAGAAGTCCTGGTTAGCAGGATCCAGTTTGCAAAGAGAGCTATTGGCAAGCAGATTTCASAGACCATATTATTCTTATGAGTCACTTTGTCCACTGCAAAATTATTCCAATGAAAAGATTTTTTTTTTTTTTGAGGTGAAGCACAATTAAGGTTGACCTCCTTTGCTTAAATTAAAACAGGAGTGAAATGAAGAATCTGACTCATTCCTCTAATTTTACAGGCTCAATAGTAATCTAGCCATGCTATTCATTTAGAGAAACCATTAATTTTGCTAGGTGGCTGAAAATAGAAGGCCTCAGCTTTCTTTCTCTCACTTTTCCCCCCTCTTTTTGCTCTTTGTCTGTGCACCTGTTTGCACCACTTTACCATCCCATTTGAAAAACTTTGGGTAATCCTCTGGCACTAACCCTGGTGTGATAATACTTCTGTTATTCAGCAGCATAATTACAAAGGACAACACAGATAAAACATGTCTTTCACTTCTGTTGTGAATATGCCAGTTTTGCCAATCTTCAAGGTGAATGATTTCTAAAACCTTCTATATTTAATGTTAATCTAAATTCTTCACACAATGAAACTTCCAGAACCTTAGGGGAAAATGGTTACTTTTGACACATCAAAGTGAACACTAATGGTCAAAACTTTTACAGCAGTTCTCTTAGCAGCAGCACCTTCTCCAAAACACTTTATGAACCTTGATGAACAGACCTGCTCAGAGACAGCTTAATATTAGCTCTTGCTTTGACAAGGGGAAGCAATGGCGGAGGGCAGTTAAATGCTGGGGCCAGGTAGCAAGCCAGTGGCAAAGGCAGAAACAAAATCTTTAACCGTGGCATCATAATCCTTTGGGCCTGGATAATGTTACTAGAATTTACCAGTCGGGTGGTGTTGGCTTGCTTTCAATATTTTTTGGAGAACTTTAACTAACTAATCTTCCATCTGCAAGAAAGTTTGCTACCCATTAAATGTGTGGAAAGATCAACAAGACAACATTAAATATTACCTAGTTGCCTGACTAGGGAAAGGGAAAGTCAGCATCTTCACACCCCTTTTCCCCTCCCACTTTGACCCTCAACAGGGAAGGCCAAGCTTTGCTCCATTTCATGTCTCACAGCAGGTTTGGATTCATTAGGGCTGGTATCAAGGGGGAAGAGTCCTGGTGGCTTGGGTCTCTCCTGACAAACTCCAGCCTGGCAGCCGCTCTTGTTAAACCCCCAGGAGCATTTGCCTGAATGTCTTATGTGAGCGCAATGGCTGAAAGATGACCCAAAAAGAAACCTCAATTCAAACAGGTAGGCACTAGGGAGCTCATGAAGGGCTAGAAAACAAGATAAATTACCCCATGCTCTCTTTTCAAAAGCCTAAACAAATCATCTATGTTTAGGACCAGTTTTTCTCCACCAGATTCATGTCACCACAGAATAGACTAATGTTGTTCCTTTATGTTCCTCTAGCTTGTTGTTTTGTTTTTCTCAGGCTGCTGAGCTATTTGGGGCAGGACAGTTGTTCTAGACCCGTGCTTAGCTCTGGGCCCATGGCTAGACATGGCGATTATACAGTGATGACAACAGCAGCAAATTTGACCTGCAAAAGAAACGGGCTCCATTTTCTGGGTAGGATTTTATCTGAAAGCATTACACTCCCATGCTTTAAAAGCACCTGGAAGCAGCTCAGATCAGACTCCTACCTCGTGCACTAAAACCTTCTCCACTGAATCACAAATTAGCACACACCCTCAGTGAATCTTTAAAGTATTTGTCAATTTTTCTGGCACCTTTGCCTAGCTGTAGCAACATATTTTTTTTCTTGTTTTTACTTCTACCCAAACATAGCCAAATGCTTATCACCCATGCCTGGGCCTCCCTCAAACCTGGTAGCTGACAAAAAGTGCAGTTTCCAGCAGCACTGACTAGAGCTAATGAAACTGAGAACTAAGGATAACCAGTAAAGCTCCTTGACCCCCAAATATCTCACCTAACAACCCCCATGGACACACTGAACCTAAAGAGTGACAAGAAGAGTCACAGAGAGTCCCCAAGGACAGCTCTTGCAGGACAGAAGCCAGCCCACACAGCCTCTTGTGTTCTCTGAGACAGAAGAATAAAGTTATCGGTCAGTGCCTAGAAGCATGTCAACCACGTCCTGTGGTCCAAGTCAGCAGGGAGAGCTTCGTGTACTCGCAAGATCATATCCCCCAGAGAGACTGAATAAGGCCTAAGGAAAAGGAGGACATCTTCAGTCAGTTCTTCACAAACTTCTCAACAATCTTTTTAGCCAAAATAGGAAAATTGTTATACAGGAACAATAATTAGCCACATTGTCAGCAAAAGGTAAGACAAAACAGAGGGAAAGATTATCCTCTCCAGCTATGAGTTCTGCTCTTCACAGCCTGTCCCAACATCTTGGAATGCTCTGTTACAACATTTAGCCTAAATCCAACTATATGCAATGGAGAACAGATCTCCATATATTCTTTACAATACTTGCAGAAAGGCAGTGATCATTTCCAATTCCTGTCATTTTCTGCCTGAGGAAACATGGTATTTCCTCACAATGACAGCTGATTGGCACCAGCTAATCTGATTTAACCAAGATGTCCAATGTTCAGATAAAATCTGCTTATCAAGGGTTTGTGGGTGATAGGTGTGGATAAAAAAAAAAAAAAAAAATCCTTTTTCTTTCCATGCAGCTACAGCACAGTAATTAAAGCATGCTTATGAGCCTTTCAGTCAATGCTGATGTAACACTTCCACCTCTGGATTGTAATACCCTCTCCTCTGAATCAAACAGTTACCAGTCCTGTGTACACAACATGAACTGAGGGCTCAAAAGGAGCAAAAACTTTGTGGAGGTGGTAAGAAGCCTTCTCTGACTCACTACATTTGGAAGATGAAGAGGATACCTGGGGACGCTTCAGTGAGAGCTGAAAATAAAAAATCTTCATACAACAGTCCTTAGTAATCTCCAGGGTGCTCCCCTAGAGCTCTCTGAGGTCACTCAAATGTCATTAGTTGACCGAGATATAGACCGCCTGTAAGTTCAGTAGTTGAGGTCAGAGTCTGGAGTGACAGATGCTCATCATAATAGATAAAACATTCATTTGTCCCACTCTCACACTGACCATGGGATTGAGAACAAGTTTCAATGTCTGAATCAAGACAGAAACTATCTAGGTTTGCAGCTTAG
This sequence comes from Oceanodroma leucorhoa, assembly GCA_030449065.1. Lineage (NCBI taxonomy): Eukaryota > Metazoa > Chordata > Aves > Procellariiformes > Oceanodroma > Oceanodroma leucorhoa. Next base: position 950,852 of record JASVER010000006.1, on the reverse strand, counting down.
TGTCCATGAAATCTTGAAATGCATCAAAAAATTATCCTGAAGGGAACACAAATAGCCTGTGTTCATACCAATTTAGTGAGGAGCCTTCCAAGGTCAAGCAAGAATAACATCTTCTGCACAAAGCAACAGAAAAGAAACTTAATGAATTCTCTGTATGCAGGTTCCTCAGGTGAAGGATGTTCATTATTTTGTGGATGGGCATAATTTCAAAGTTTAGATTTAATTAGGATAATTTTCTAACAGTTTGGCTGCTCATCAGAATCTCGTCAGGCTAGAAATTGGGCAAAAATCCTTCTAGAACAGACCTTATTGTGAGACATCTTTCATTCCATGGTCCTAGCCAGCTGGAAACACTGTGAATAGCCTCTTCAATGATATTTCAGTCTCCTGCTTTTGGACCCAGCTGAAACCAGGAAGTGCAGCGAAACCATAAATACCATTAAAAGACAGAGAGGGAGAAAGATTAACCAGATTTTGGCAAACCTCCAAAACTCTGCATTTCAGTTTGGGGCAAAGGTTCAGGCTGGTTTTCCCAGATCAGTTCGTCCACCGTAGTTATTTCCCGCTCTTACATGGTTTAAAGTGCATTTGTTTGTCTTTCACTCCCTTATACATCAGGCACTGCTCATATTCCTTATACATCAGGCAATGTGTGTGCAAAGAGAGCAAGAGGACTGAAATCATGGCAAGACTCCACAGCTAAATTGGGATCAGAAATAGTGGGCGGGAGAAGCCGATTCCAGCTGCAAGGGGTTATATGGAAATATCCCTCTCCATTTTTCAAAGTCCTGTCCCATGTAGCACTGTTGTTCATTAATTAGAAATTATAATATGTATTATTGATCACAAATGAATGGAGAAATTCATTGCATAGGCCTGCTGCTGAAAAAAACCCCAAAACATAAGGCCCTTTGGTTTTTGTTCTGGTTGTTAATGGGGAGAGGGGTGAGGAGGGGTCCATTCCCACTCACCCAGTCCTGTGTCCCGGGAGTCAGGCACATGGTAGGAGTCAGCAGAAGCAAAGAAGAAGGACTGCTTACCCCTTAGCCTCCTGGGTTTTAAAACAGCTATTCAACGCCTATTGAGCACAAATGTGAGTACTCTCCTGAGCAGAGATTGGTGTCTGCTCCTAAGTTTAGAGCCAAATTCTTTTCAGGTGCTGAGCAGCTCCTGTACGGACAGAGTGCCTTCAGCACCCAGCCTCAAACTGCAGCATGGGGCACTGCCACAATATATTAAATCGTCTTGTAAGATCATCTGAATGGGATAGACTGGCTACACTAAAGCCCAAAGGGCTCCTGTGAAAGTATGGCCACAGATGCTACACATACCTCACACCACCACTGAAAAAATACAAAATGGACAGACACATCCGGAATAGACCGAGGCAACATCAACAAAAATATCAGGTAGAAAGCAGAGTATGATTTTTCAGAAATTATTTTCAGACCAATGCATTTACTTTTCTTTTTTTTGGGGGGAAAAAAAAAAGCGAGCTGCACGTCCTTTAGAAACAGTACTGGTATTATTCATGCTGCCAACCAAACCACTTAAGCTACAGAACCTTTGCAGTACCACAAGTGTAATACAAAAAACAACCAAAAACCACTTACTTCCTTTTTTTCCCCCCTGAGTATTGACATTCTTGTGCAGTATTAGGAGAGCTAATTTAGCTTCCAGTTCTAAGAATTTTTGAATCTATAGCCAGTAATTATTTGCATTCAGGGGTACAAAAGAGGAAAACAAAGCCCACAAATTCTAGCACATTCATGTGGGATTGGGACTTGAATTAGGATCCTCACACCCCATTGAATTATCGGCCCCCCTATTAGAGCCTTATTAAAATGGTAATGATTATAATGCCAGTCATAGGCAGGCTGTCGCACCTGTCAAAAAAAATACCCCGATTATCCTGTTCATTCAACTGTCTGGCACTCGAATCTGTGTCTCAGGTTTACTATTCTGTGAAGTTTTTCTTTTTCTTTCTTTTTTTTCCTTTTTATGAGGAAAAAGAAAAGATACAAGAACAAACACTTCCACAAAGGTGATAAAAAATCCCCTCTAATTTAACACATCTACTACCCATGTGCTGCTACGGTATCTAGGACAGCAATCTGAGGAAATAGATACTATTTCACTGGATTTCTCTATAGTGAGGAAGAATACAGAGGGCTACACTAAAATCTCTTTAATAAAAAGGAACATTGGTTTTTAAGAACAAAAAGAACAATTGTCCTTCCTCTTTCCACATATACACACACCATCTCTACACACAGCCAGGATTATGTTACTCAGAGCAGTAAAGTCTTTCTTCACATACAAAATAAACACCTTGGATGGTTTAAAGGGACAGTCCTCAAAAGACCAACATTAGGCTCCGTCTAAAAGCTTTACTACTGAAGAAACTGTATTCAGTCACTTTCTCCTTTAAAATTAGTGAAAATATCATTCGAACTAAGCAGCCCAAATCTAGCATCTAATCCTGGACACACATTTAGTAAAAGGGCACTGAGGCTTGGAGACCTCAGCCAGCTTTCAATTTTAAATCCTACAGGGATTATTCCAATTGCTGTTGTTAATAGCAAGAACAACAATAATTTTAATAATAATGAAAAGACACATAGATACTTGGCTTCCCCCAAAGTAGAAAACAAGCAGAAACAGTGTGCATGGGTTCCTGCAAATTTTAACTGATAATCAGTTGGAGAGAAGATTAAATATTTTCCACCCTATTCAAAAGATGCCTTTCCCCCTTCCTCTACCCCAGTTGTATGAGTTTGTCAAATACCACAGTATAAAAGAATGTCAGTGGAAGAGCATTTAGGGGCTGAATGCCTTCAATAGCATCTGAGACAGATGCTGTGTCACTAAGTGCCCGGGACCCTTTGGGAAGTGGCGCGACCAACAAAAGACCAGTTGGGTTCTGTTTGTTTTGGTTTGTTGCAGAAAAACATTTTTGATGAAACATAAAAAAAAGCTGGGGTTTTCTTAGCATTAGCATTGGGAATAAAGAAATGTGTWAGAACTGCACTTAGCAGGCGTCAGCTCCTGAGCGCATGAAGCACTAGATTTGATCCTGTTTTCACTGAAGTAACTAGAAAAAAATCCCTTTATTTTAGAAGCTCACCTATTAACTTGCATAATGATTTCCACTCTAAAATGATAGGGATTGTAGCTACACTTTGGTAGAAACAGACCCTAAATGTTGTTATTATGTAAGCCATTCATTGTGTTTCTAAATATAATTTTTCTGAGCTCACAACAGCCCGAAGAATATTTCTTAAGGTGAAAGGGAACAGAATTTGAAAGGATGTTGTAGTGAAAAACAAGAAGTGACCATAAAATTGTGGCCAATAAACGAGTGAGCAAACAGTGTGCAGCTGCTGCCTATCACCTCCTCAGTCTGAAAACACACATTTTTATTTTTGGACCTGATGCTCCTTAATATTCTGTTTTCTACTTTTTTAGATGATAAACACTTAACAGTAGGGATGGATGCTGCTTGTTCAGTGCCTGTAAAGGGAGCACTGTGCCTTAAAGAGGACTTTGAGTTCTTTAATGATGCAGTGATTCTTATTTTTAAAACTCCGGTTATCTCTATGTGAGTAGAGCTGGGCCAAGCCTAAGCACTTTCAGAAATCCTGTCTATAAATAATCACAATCACTTAACCCAAAATCCCTCAGTGTCCACATAATCAGAGACATCTGAACAATGTGGTTGAACAGTGAGAAATAAGCAGCCTACACACATTTTGATTCACCACTCCTAAATTCAGGGGGTGACCAGGAGGCTGAAGTAGCCTTTGGATCAAATTCAAGCAGCTTGAAGGTCACCTGAACTTTTGCAAAGGGTTAAGGATGCTCTGAGACCATACCACTAACCTCATAGCACGTGCTGCCCTGATTCTGCTGCCTACTCGCCTTTTCCTGCCTTAACTTTCCTCTGCCAGCTCAGAGCTTCCCCTCTCCCTCCCCAGTCTCCTTACTGTCTGGATTGCTGGAATGAAGAGCCTCACTCCTTCATGCTGTCCTCAGGAGGGCTGCAGCACTCAAACTGACAGCGGGAAGCTGCAAGCTTCTGAGGGAACGAGAGAGGCTATAGAGGCTGGGGAGACTGGGAAAGGATGGACGCAGGTGCTGCCTGACTCTATTTCTGCAGGTGACACGTTGGTTGGACCTGGTGAGGAGCAGCTGAGGCAGTGGGACCACGAGCTGTTTCCCCAACAGAGGGCAGGCAGAGAGCCCCAGGGTGAGAGAAGAAAACAGAAGAGGAGAAAGGAGAGAAGAGGGTGCACCTCATCTCAGATGCTTCAATCAAACTGCTGCAACAAAATTCAGCAAACTAACTTCTGAAAGCAATACTGAAATTCTGAAAGCCGTAAGTGATAAAACACTACCATAGCAATGGTGACAAACAGCTCCACTGAGAAGGGTCTCAGGATCACTTCACTGACAGCTCACTCACCCAGAATTCGCCTGCGAGTGATCAGAATGTGAATATTTAAGGAGATGCTCCAGGTTGCATTGTCCTCTTTCAGTCATTTTCCTGCTTGAATTTCACCAACACTCATATGGTTCTGTGGCTTTTCAATTTGAGTGAATGAGTGTTGCCACCCTTGTTGATGTGGTAGCTAGAGAAACTATCCATTCCTTCAAAAAAATCCTCATCCAGAAACAGGCCACCTACCCATTGTTAGCCAGGGTTACCAGTTAAAAACCTATGAAGGGAATCACATGAATGGAGGGCAGTGTGCATGTTTTATTAGTTTGAACAACAAGGGAATAGATGGATGAAAGATAAGGTAATGATTTGTGACAGGGGTCCAAAATTTGATTTCAACAATTAAATTACCCTTCTAAGAGATCCCCAAGGAAATCTATTAAAATACCATCTTCCCCTATCCCCAAAGTATACAAAAGCTGCCTAGTAACTGTCCAGTATCACATCCTTTGTGACATGTTGGATGATTCCCAAGACAAAAACCATATGCCATCAGATGAATGGTAGAGCAATCAACAAGGAAAGGCTATTCTTTAAGTTACTTGCCCTAAACAAAAAAGCTAACAGCTATGCAACAAAGTTTGCGCTAGAAATATAGGTTTGGKTTTGCTCACTTGGTTTTTCACTGGATAATCAGAATTGCTCCCAAGTCATAAAAAGCAAGATCACATCCCTAGAGAGTGTGAGCAGAATTGCACTTTTGAGGCCATGAAAGCTCTGCACCAAAGGCAATCCCCCGTGTTCAGAGGAGCATGCAGCAGCAAAAACTGGGTTGTCTCATGCTTGATCAACAATTAACCCTTTTATCAGTTCCCTAGGACTGGTATTGAAGCCTAAATTTTCCCTCTTACCACCACTCTCTAGCTGTCTTACATGGTTTTTATACCTAAGGTTACCCCTACTTCATAAATATTTAAATAAATATTTAAACCTAGGAGCTCCAGATGTGAGGCATGGAAGACATATCAACAAAAGAAGGTGGAATGAACTTCGGCATGCTGATAGAGGTAAGGGAGATTTTTATYGGACTCAAAGTAGATATAACTTTTGGGCCTAAAAATAACACTTGTGGCCAAATGTGGAATGCGAAGCAAGACATCGAGCAATAGAGGACTTAGGTTCTTACGTACCTACATCGCAACTCAAGTGCTCAATTTACTTACCACTGAATAATGTATCTGGTGATGACAAGAAAAGAAGCCATGGTGCAGATGTGGCATTTTGAAATAACAGCGTGGTATCTGATACTAGAAATCAGTATCATGTACTGATGTCATCAGGGGGGACAAATCCTGCCCCCAGCCAGTTGCTCAATATAGTTCAGAATACTTCCCTACATGCTATTTTTGATATCTTCTATACTTTCATTCTAAATTATATCAAAACAACACCTTTCAGTCATTGACTCTATATAGTGAAACATTCTATGTTCAGATGTGATTTTGGAAGCTGTGAAGAAAAAGCATTTTTTAATGAGAAACCCYCACTTTGGGGGGCAAGCACATCTCTCAGTTTACTGCTTTGTCCACATGCATGCCCCAAACCCACAAAGTTAGGCATTCAYGTAGCTTTCATTGTATTTCTCTTTCAGAATAACCAAAACTCATCGCAATGTGTGAAATTATAAGCAAATGAGCAGTTTATTTTTAGGCAGATGTATACAGTTAAGTCTTTGCAGGACTTGAGAGGAAATCTGGTATCCAGCTACTGTATCCAGATACCCTGTATCCAGGGCTACACGAAACTCAGAGGGGAGCTTTGTGAAGAGCACCAGAATGCTTTACCTACCCAGCCCGGCCCATTTTCAATTCCAAGGCCTTCAAGTCCATGCAGCTAATCAACAATCTCATAAAACTGCTGCAAAATTCAACAACCAGAAAAAAAAAGAGACATTTTTAGATACCATGATTCCCCTTCTCTTAGAGAAAACTTCCAACTTTTAGAAAAAATAAAGACATTTCAGAAGCTGCTATCTATATTTTTTCCAGATATAGTTTTCCTCCTATATTATTACTTATGATCCTGAAGCCAAAACCCCACATCTGAACAACTGCTCAAACCCTTCTTCAGTCTGGCCCCAAGTCTAGTTAACATTCAGTTCAGAATATCCTGCTTTGACTGTGAAAAGGAGCAGTTACCTCTTTCATAAGCTGCTTTAGAGAGAGGGGGGGGGGGGAAGGAAGAGAAAAGAAAAATTCTGTCCTTGAAAAGCTTGAATAGATTCATACCATTATGGTTCTAGTAGGAATGACTGGGGTGAGTACCTGAAAACATACTGAGGCCAAAAGCCCATCTGATTTACCCAAGTCAGAATTTTGCTCCGTTGCTCCACGAGACACATTTGCACGTGAATTCTGCAAAGCCAATGCCTAACCCCAGGGACAGGTGGGGTCCCTGTGCTAGTATTTCTAAGGATCCCTAAAGATGTTGTGTTGAGCATGGGCATGCCCATTTAAGTCCTGGCAGCTGAAATGCACTTAGATTACAACTAAACCTGCTGAGATTCCTTGTTGTGATGCTCTCCTGCTTATCTTGTCTGCAAGACTTGACAATCAGTGTCCCCTGTGCCCGTCTACCAGATTAGCCACACGCAAAATGCAGCAGGGGGTTATTTCTAGCCTATGTGGTTCCCCATTTAGCTTTTCTGGTTTCCATTCCTGCCTGCCTTTGTCTCCTCAGTCTTACACAGCTTCCGCACCTAACTTGGGGCTGTGGATGCTCATGGATGATGAATACTCTGGGCCCTTGAAGGTGCAAGGTTCAGTTTATGGACATAGCTGTGAGTCCTTCACTCAACAAATCCCTGCATGGGGGCCTGCTGTAGCTGGGACTTTGACTTCATGGTATTGATTTTACTGTGCTTCATAAAGATTTTACCGCTGGTGATGACTCAYCCAACAGTTATACGTGGTAATTACCAGGACAAATGGAACTCAAGGTTTTCATGCAAGAGTTTGACTCCTCACAGTTGTATATACCACACATGAATGAAATCAGTGGGATTATTCCAGCCTAGTTTCAAGGTAAGACCGTATCAGGCTCATTAATTCATACCCAAACTGTAAACAGCACTGAAGCATACTGCAGGCAATTGTTTTGCTTTGAGTATTCCTGCTTTACACCACGGCAGGCAAGAAGAAACACCTGCCCTGCTGCAGTATCGGTTGGGTGTAACTATACCGAAATCAAGAGAGAAACAAACAATAGATAACGAGGAATTACACACAGCCTGCTTTCCAGAGTTAGTCCCTTACGCATTCAGCAGGTCTTAACGTGATAACAGGAAACCCAATATTTACAAAATTAGCGGTTTGTGACCGTTTTTGAATGGCAATGGTCACATAAAACACGACCTAAAAATGTTCACAGTGTTTTCCATTACCTTTGATGGTGGAGACCACTGTAGCTCTATACCCAAAACTTTTGCCAGGAGATGTGTTTGACAGGCATGCAATACTTCTTGGTACTTTTATAACAGCCCAGGCTATATAGTGAGCACTGTCCTGTTGGGAAAAAAGAGTAAAGTGGTTAGTTGTTTTTTTTTTTTTCATTCTGATTATTTTAACAGGCAAAAAGAGAACTCTCTAGTCGATATACAGTGGACAGTGGAATAGGAGATCATTTCTAGGTGCTTGTACTGAAAAGCATCTTTTGCTATGATTGCGGTTTATGACAAACTTAATCTTCCAGTGACAGACAAAAAAAAAATCACCTTTACTTTTCTTATGAACACTTTTTGTCCCCTTGTAACTTCCTGGCTTGCTAAAATGACCAGGAAGAGACCGTTAGATACCCACAGGGATTTCCAAATGATGCTAAAATCAAATCCTTTTGACTAGGATTCAGCCATTAGTCCTTACTCAGGCAAAATCAACACAATGTAAACTCCACGAAACAGCACATGGTAAGGAAGAGGTGGAAGTGTCCAGCAAGCTCTCTGCCACGTGCTGAGCAAACATCTGATGGCACTGTTATGCTCTGTGGTCCCAGTGTACTCTTTCCGCATCACCCGAAGTGAAGCCTTTGGAGGATGCTTTGGGTGTATTGAGCATGTCTGGACAGTAGCCAGTATACAATAAATGTCGTGTTTTGCCTGGCATTCAAGCAGGTGGGATTCAGCCCCATCACTTCAGATGTAGGGAAGAGCATGACACTGTAAAAGTAATACACCAAAATAAACTGGAACACACACGCTCTATCTTTGATTCTCACCTCTGACCTTTACTATGTGACCCTGGTAAAGTTACTAAATCTTCAGATCTCAGGTTTCCAGGTGTAAAACATCCATTCACTCCCCATTTAGCACAACAGGGGCTAAATGCTAACCTAACACAAATAACAAGCAGCAGGTGTACACTTCCAGCAAGCCTTTTGCCAGTCATGTTTCCAGTAACCAGGAAGAAATGCTGGTTATTCCCATGAATGGAAGGAGGAGACAAGGTCTGGGGAGCTCATGCAGGGGTGCCCTGTGCCTCCCGGAGCCCAGCGACACAAGAGCTGCCTGTGCCTCCTCACAAAGCCAAGGGACCATTTCCAAATCTGTGAGCCAAAAGTGTGATTGCACTTTTTTGGACACACCTCCATTTCCCCGGTTGCTCCTTTCTACACCTCTCGTTCCAGCCGTAATCTCATTGTCTCTTATCTCCCCTCCACAGGATCTTTTCTTGTTTTTGCCAGAACGATGTCAGGTTTTATTTCCTCTTCTTTCCCTCTATCCAGCCCCCTCGCCGCAACTCCCCCAACCACCACTCTGTGCATTAGCAACAGAAGTGTAAACTTTGGAAACTATTTGTATTTCATGGGCATTCACACATTATGCCAAAATGATGGCCCAAAAGTTTGGCGGGTAATCTCAACCCCAGAATTCGTGAGCTGATGATGAATGGCTGTGAAGCCTTTGTGATTGCTCAGGCTCCATTGTGGCTGGAACAATGGAGGAGGACACAAGTCTGGCTCAGGAGAGCAACGGATAAAACTGTTGGGGAGAATGGCGGGCTCCTGCCGACATGACCACTTGTTGACATTGAAAGGATTCAAAAACAAGTGAGCAGAAACAGAAACGATTCTGTTCGGCGAGGCTATTAGTTGCAACGTGTGGCAGTGGAGCGGTCACTCCTGATGTGTTTCCTCGCTAATGAGCCCTGAATGCCCTATTAAACTGGGATGCTATAGGCCCAGCGCCACTGGGGCAATGCTATGCATGAATGACTCCCCCAGCACCTATTGGCTGCCTGCATGAAGGAAGCAACTGGCAACACTCACATTTAAACGGGGATGACAGTACAGTTAAATGATCATTAATTAGAGTTGCTGAACGGATAGGGACTCAAAGCAATTCTTAATGACAAGATAACAGTCTAGCATTACTCAGCTTTGAGCAAGTTCAAGCTTGCACCCCATCTCGGTCTTTGTACTGTACAGACGGGTGTCAAATTGATTTTGGTTTCATTCACATATTCACAAATCATAAGAAATCCTGACTGGGTGTTGAGGCAGTACTAGAGATTTTTATATGCAAATATGAAAATAACCCTGTGTTAAAAATAAATTTTATGCAGAAAAACTCACATTAGAAAAAGGAAAAGAGAATAGTAAAAAGAATCACTCATCTATTAACATGTTTGGAAGCAAATCCATAAGGAAGCCACCACTCACCCTTTTTATGTGCTCTTTCATCAGCCTCTCCCCGGTACTTAACATGCTCTATTCATCCAACCTTACAACTCGAACCCCTGGTTTGCTTGATCAGCCACTGAATACTTACCTGGGAAAATAAGAGAACGCAGCATCAAAGTATCAAGCATTGGAAGCAAAAAGTCATAACAAGAAATGAACTCTCTGGCTTGAGGGCATCATCCCCATCCGCTGGCTTGGGAAGAGCCTTTCCCCAAGAGCACATTATCTCCTAATCACCAGCTTCTGGGCTGGTTGCATCATTCTGTGAAACAACACGTACGAACGAACCCTTCTTACAACAGGATATTGGATTAGCATGAGTCTGATTTCCTATAAGAAATCCTGTTTGCTGAAGACTATTGTTGACTATATATTCTTACGGCACAGTATAAATGCTTCATAGATACACAGTACAGTTCCTAAAGGCTTACAGGCCCAGGGTGCTTGTGCAAGTTCTCCCACCAGGGACTGAAGTGGTGAAAAAAATAATATGTGTATTTGTGACGAGAATAGTGAAGATCAAAGTATTTGGCAGTGTATTTTTATTTGGCGTTGGGGTTTTTGGTAGTATGTATTCTCAAACTGTGGAAAATATACATAATAACCACTTTAGTTCCACAATAGGTTACATAGGAGTGTATGTATATACGTGACACAGAGAACTAAGAAAAAGTTTCTTGAATAAAACATAATATTACATAGACTCTTAATAGCACATTATTCTGAAACTTCTTATAAATCTTTTTGCACATTTTAAGGAACAAAGATATTGTAGAGAGGCAGGTAGATCATGGCTATGATGAGAGAGATTGTTGCAGATTGTTGAGAAACTCACTTTAGCAATTATTCATATTTTATATTAAATTCTGCAATATGATGCATACAACATAATATGAGTATATTATATGACTCTTAAAACATCTCCATATAGCATGTAATACAAGAGGGTCCTAGTCCGGAGTGTTTCTGAGTCATCACTGAATGCAATTGCTGAGTAAACAGATTTTTGCTTTCATCTCTTCCCTTGTCATCCATGTTCAAGGGAGTAGCCTTTTCAAAGGAAATAACAGTGGCATGGTAGGTGCTATCATATCATCTAAGAAATGTGTCATCATTCTTATCTGCTTTTATTTTTTTTATGGCAGATTTTCTCTGTTGTTTTTTTTCTTCTTTTCCTTTGCAAATTAGGCAGTGAAAGCTTAAGTAAAGAGAGAAGGATCTTTTGTTCTAAATGCATGTGGGCCATATCAGTGACTAGAGTTGTACCAATTATAGACCACCAGGGCTAGCACCATACAGCCACTAGCTCCTTCACGTGCAGGTTCTTCACATCTTTGTAAGCCTTATTGTTAGGAGGGATATGTCAGTAAAGGGTAATAGCAGGAAAAGAAGAAAAAAAAACATATGGAAAACTTAAGCATTTAGTTTCACCAGAAAGCTATATTCCTTTCAAACTCTTAATATGGGCACAATAATCATGTTGGCTTTTCAGCCCTCCCTGCCTCCCCCAGTGCATGCAATCCAGATTCAGGGTATTAATTTCTCTGAAGGGAAAGGAGGTAAATGACAGTCAGGTCTGGGATTATGGGAGGAAGCTGGTTGTCCCTTTGGCAGCGGGGCAGCAGCATTACTCCACAATTACTGCTGAGGTGCAAAACTACTTGTGAAATGGCATATTGCTTAATGTGTTACAAATCTTGCTTTGTAAGTATAAAATTTTCCATGGTAAAGAGGAACCAGCAAGGTGCTAAAGCAAAAGGACAGTATTACCTTTCAGGTAATGTGAGTCCCATCATGTTTCACTGACCAACAGGATGGGGGGAGATGAGGACGAAGCAGACTCTCTCCCTGCCTCCCTCTATCTCCCCTTCTTCCCCCAACAGTGCCACCAACATTCCTTCCAGCACACCCAGACTYGGCTGTGGAGGGTGATGGACTTACATATTTTGATCCATTAAATGCTGGCCCAGGGCATGGCAAAACTCTGACGTCATGAGGTTGGGGGTCTATTTTACATAAGCAGCAGGTGGTCAGCCTCTTTGTCCGGCAGGAAAGGCAGCCTATCTACATCAAATTCCAGCACTGAGACTCTCAATCAAGTCTGAGTTTGCAGATGTCCCAAGAAAATCTGTTCATTAGTTTCTGACTTCTAGGCATTAAAAATAGCCTCAGATAGTAAATCTCAAGATTTGTTGAGCCTGTCATAACTAAAAACACTATTTTTTTTTAATGAACAAACTTTAGGCACCTGCCTGGAACTGTGAAATAACAGGGTTGATTGACAAAGTGAAAACGTAGCCAAAACCCTTGCATTCTTCTAGAGAGACTCACTGATTTTATAATTTCCTGGAGCTTTCCATGACATATTCTGTGGGGCTTTCCACAAGGCAGATGAAAACGTGAGGGGACTCTCTAGGAAATATGAATGGAGAGAGTGACATAGATAAGGATTCAGCTGCTTGGACTTTTATTGCTATTTAGAATTGTTACAGAAGCTGAAAGGCAAGTTTGCTGCTGGGCAATTTCATCAGAGAGTTTGTAAATCGGCTTGTTGTGGTAATATTTGTGTAATAATCCCTATTTTACTTTTCCAGTTCAGGCCTCCATCATGCAGGTGGTTGCTACAATGTCCAGAGGTGGCAGCTGAGAGGGGCCCCAGGATGCTGGGCGCAGTATGAACATATAGGCTTTGTTATGTTAAAGCCCACACAATAATTACCTCCTCCTCTTGGTAAAGGGACCATTGAAGAGGAGTATTGTGCATTTGCTATTGTCTCTCCCTCCTTTGATGCCTGGGCTGAACTCTCATTAGGCCTAATTGGATGTTTGCAACGTGCCCTCAGTGGAGGATATACCTGTGTGTTCCCTGTGCCCGAGGACTGCCTGGGGAATGGGATGTCTCCTTAGGGGAGGTTTTGGGGCCGCACTGTGCTGGCCAGCTGAAGACGTCCAAGGGCCAGCGCTGCCGGAGCATGGCCGACTCAGCCCCCAGGAGCGGTGGCAGGGCCACAGCTGGGCTGCAACGGCTTGAGACATCAGCCGCAGCAAGGCAGAGCACTGCAACGTCCCGGGACCCCCCCTTGCCTGGTCTGGTGTAGGGCAGGGATGCCTGGTACAAGCACAGTTTGTGCCAGCGTGCTTATTTCCTTCACTTTTTGTAAAGCAATGTTAGAGCTTTCAGGTTGGGCTACGCTTCATCCATGGCACGCAGGCGCCCTGTCGGGCTGGGCTTATTTATAAGAAAACCAAACAAACCCCGCTCTTTTGCATATGCTGGAGTCTGCTTTAGTTGTTAAGAGGCAGAATAAATAACATTGCATTTAAGGTAAGCTGGGGAGGCAATGTGTGGCCAGCCTTCTTACCCACCCATGTATCTGTTAGATATCTCCTCTGTTGATATAAACCCCGGTGTTCATTTATACTTTTTCTGAAATGAAAACCAAAACAAAAGCAAAAAACCCCACCACTTCTGTTGGGGAATATTCAAAGGAATGTCCTGTCAGAGAAGTTTCAATGAAAGCAAGGAGCATTCAGATGCATAAAACTATAATGTCTCCAGCCCCAGATACTTCTGTACCATATGGCCAGAGAGAAGCAGATGGGCCAGGTCACAGTGGGGGAAGAGAGGGAGAGACTCAGGATTGTTATCTGACCCAGTGGGCCAACAGTAACAGACTGTCCCCAGTGACCGGGCTATTATTATCAGAAAGAGCTGATAAGAATGTGATCCTCACATTTATTTGCCCTCAGGTAGTTCTCACATGTGACGCCCAATCAAAATGATCTTTTTTTTTTTTTTTTTGCAGATGTTTATTTTGGGGCTGGAACATTTGACTCACAAAGAAGCAGCAGACTGCACTGCACTTGTCTTTTATTGATTTTAGATGCCAGTTATTCCTATCTGTTTACTTGCCTAAAGTTCAGAAAGGGGCTTGTCTAAACAAGATAAATTCAACAACAAATAATGCAAAAAGATTTTTTTTTTAATTATTATTATTGCTGTTACATGGCAGTATAAACATTAGCCCAGCAAAAATAAAGCAGAACAGCATGGTTCCTGTCAGAGAAATCCTGTGATGTCTGATATGATTTCAGCAGGAGATATCCGTGTTACCGTGTTTCTCGGTTAGCTGCCTTGTATTAGCAATAAGRAAAGTTCCCCAAACTATTAAACTGTGGTATAGTTGCCTAAACATTACATGGAAAGAGTTTTGGGGGTATTATTACAGGGAAAAAAAGGTACAAAATTGCATGAAAAATACTTGCATAGCAAAACTGGAGACAGAAATCAGCTATTTCTTGTTGCTATTCAAAGATGCTAAATATTTCACCAGAGCCACAGAATGGACCCATTAAGGGCAGGTTTTGCTTGTGAGTAGAAGTTTCTGTGTTGAATTTTATGGCTCTTCCTCTCAAGCACCTTATAGTCCCGAGCTGATGCCCGCCTGAAGGAGTAAGTACCAATATTCTCAACTTTGCATCTAGGAGAACACAGCAGAGGAGAGGTCAGCACCTGCCCTGTGGTGCAGAGCTCCTGGCCTCCTGGATCCTGGCAGCAGCCCCCCAAACCACAAAACCACCCTTCCCACTGCTGAAAGAGGGACCTCAGCCATGACCATGAGGGACCGATGCTCTTGCTTAGAGTCAGGTTGCCCTGTCCTTGGAACAGTGGGCTTTGGATGGCTCTGCAAGACACTCAGCATGCCCAACGGAGCAGTGGGCTTCATGAAGTGTCCAGCTCTCCTTCAGCAACTAGACTGAAACCAAATTCACTTTATACAGACCGTCCGACAGCCACCAGACAGTCATGACTTTTGGTGAGGAGTGACCTTGGCAGCCCCAGATTGGTTATATGGAGGTGAAAAACACCCTGAACTGTCCCTGTCCTCTGAGACACTGCTGTGAACAGGTAACACACAGAGCAAAACTGCAACTGCAGAGGCATGGACCATGGCACATTGCCCAACCAACAGCTCCCTAACCTGTTCCTTTTTGCCCTCTCATAGACCCCTACTAAAAATACGAGCGACTGAAACATGTCCTCCGCCAACTTTTGTCTGTGGGCCAGAGATGATGGGGAAAGTTTGCCCTATACCATTTGGGGAAGCCAGTACCAGCCATCGACAGCCACCCACAGCGCTCCTTTGCAGGGCCACAAGTGGGATTAGCCCACGCGTTGGTACTGGGGAGGGAAGAGTATCCCTCCCTCCCTCCCTCTATCCCAGCCCCACTATGCTGTGCGCCCAGAAATGGTTGTGACCTAAGAATGAAACATTTATTTTTAATGGCTGAAAATGATCATGTTTTAAGTCTCTCTCTTTCTACACAAAATAAGAATGAACAAAATGATCGTGTCACTGCTTGGTATCTCCAGCCAGCTGGAATGTTTACCAAGATTTCTTTTCCCCAAGACTGAATGCTGGAGTTCCTTTTCGGGGAGTTATTTCATATCTGTGATAAACAATAGGCAGAGATGGAGAAGCCAATTTTACTATCATGCCATTTGCTCATCCCATTCCAAGCTATTTTGTAAAAGGAAGATTTGCTGAGCAGACGTTGCTGTTTAACCTTAAGCACAACTAACTAGTTACTACAGGCTGCAAAAGCAGGAAAGCTCTGTGTCCAGAATCTCCAAACCTTATTAAAATGGCCATTTGGGACACGGTCACTCAAATTAAAACAGAGATTTATTTCTGCTAAGTGACATTATTAGTGCTCACAGAGCCTAGGCAGATCGTTACCTCTTGCTGAGCTTGGAGCCGCTGGCTGACCTCTATGTTGCATCCTCTCCTTGATATACCATCCTTGGGAAACTCAACACTTGCATAGAGCCAATGAGATTTGGCAGGGAGAGGGATGATTTTCTATGTCCCAAAGGTGCAATGGAGGGTCTCTGGGGTCTCCCTGCATTACAGCACTGACTGCAAGATGGAGATGTGCTGAGGGAGGGGTTGTCTGTATGTGTGCATCTACATATGGGCAGGGGCAGTGGGCAAGGGGTAATTGAGCCCTTCAAAGAGAATTTTGTCCATCCAGCATACTCTATACCATTTACCAGTGTTTAGGGCTGTGGGCTAGCTGTGGGTTAGGATCCAGTGCAAACTATGTGTGAGCACACATTTTGCTGAGAAATATATACTGTAATTATTCTTTGCAGATTTTATGGGCTGGAATTAAACTTTTCCACAAGGGGCTTCCAATGGGACAAGTGTTCCTAAATCGCAGGAGCACATATGGAAAGCCCACCCCTCATCTGTAGGGGTGTCAGAGCACATCTAAGAGGGGGAAGGGGAGATTTCTGTTGGTTTTCCACTCCTGGACTTTCCCCTCTGCTGATAACTTAGTAAGGCTCCGACTGAAAATGAAGGTTATTCAAGGTAATTCAAACACTTCTGGGCTAAAAGAAGCCCCCAGACTCCCTGCTTTGAGCACCGGTGTGAGGACATGGTACCTCTGGCTGTGCCCCAGTGGAGCTGGTGGCCCTGGCGTGGGAGACACACAGCAACCTGCCTGCTGAGATACCTGCCCAGCTCTCTTATGCTCCTCGACAAGATTTTAGCCAGGTTACACAGACTGGCATATAAATACAACATAGTCTCAACAGGAAGCTATGAGAAGCCAAGCTTCAAACTCAACTCTCCCTTTATTTTCAGTTCAGTGGAAGCTCATTTGACCTCATCTTTACTTTCGCGCTCTTCTGCCCCTGCAGTATGTTAGTCCAGGCATTACATTTTATTTTAATTTAATCTAATCTTAAAAATAACATAAACCTGCTCTGGTTTGAATACCTGACTGATTTGTTTTGAAGATGCTCTTCTCAACTGACTGTCTTTTCTACCTGTTTCCCCTACTTTACCAGAAAAATCTTCCCTTGACTGGTCAGACACAGAAATATTTCTGAAAGGCAAGCATCTAGATTTCTGGAAAAGGGAACGAAATATTCAGAAACTTCTTAGAGATGATAAAAAAACTGTATGAGGGTGCCAAAACTGTGGTCGCTTGCAAGAACTCTTTTAATATACATATATACAGAAAAAAGAATGACAAAGAACAAAGAAAACAGAAGAGGTAAAGAGGGCAGAAAAAATGAATTCCCCAAGTACTACATGTTTAGAGACAGAATATTGGTCATTTAGTGCAAGTGATTTCCCCTGCTAACCAGGAATGCAATAGAAACAAAAATCAAAATTTAACTCTGCTCGATATACATTGTCCCTGCTTGATGCTGCAAAGTACTTTTCATTACAAGCCAAAAGAACAGCCCTCACTGATGCTTACTCAAATGTCTCAATTTCTGGATTAAGCTTTCCCATTGTTTTGAAGCATAGTTATGGTTTAGAGATCAATGGGACATAGACTATCCTAATCTACTATGAACAGCCTGTAGCGGCAAAGGGATACTCTGCACTAGAGAGCCATCTAAGTCTTCTAATTACTTCGGCTACTGATAGATTGGCTCTTACCCCCTTGAATTCCTTTGTCACCGAGGAGTTAAAATTCATGAGCGTCTATGGCGCTGAATACTTACTCCAGTGCTGCTATTTTCTGCGCCAAGCTAGCCATCACCGCAAAGAGTCGGAGGTCTGTCAGGCCATCTGTTACATAATAGCCAACAATCTCTAAAATCTGGGGAAACAGAGATGGAGAGAGCAAAGATGATGAAGGGTTTAAAAAGAACAGATTGCTGCCTTGCTTGGAGGGGAGGGAGGCAGGGGGAAGGGGGAAGGGGAGAAGGCCGGATAATAAGCCCTGATGGAAGCAGAGACAAGCCCGATTAGTGCAGCCAGCAAAACACCCCCCCAAAATATTAATGCTAGTCACCAGGGAAGTTGACAAGGACACCAGAGTGGTGGGAAAAAAAAAATGTTTTGGGGCAGGAAAGCTGAAGGAGGCCCCAAAATGTTACAGCTATAATTTAGGCATTGCCATACACAACTAGGCACTGAAGGGTCTTTGAGAACACCCTCTAAATCTGTAAAGAAGCSCATCCCAAAGCTTTCTGTCTCTTGCTATTATACCACGTGCTCTCTGGTGTACCACAAGAAAGTAAGTGTAATTTTTTCCTTCCATTCCTTGTCCTTTCCTCCTTTACCCCTCCCTTTGCAAAGGAGGTGTTTGCTGATTTTTAAGGCATCAGTATGGTGAGGACTTGCAAGTAGGGCTCAGCTACCTCCTGTTTGTCTTGCCACACCTCCACATTTTAAACAGGACTAACTATATCCAGTGCAAAATGGTCTCAGGAGACATATTATCCATTTAACTGCCTCTGTAGCCATTGAAATAGTACCAGCAATAATACTGGCTGGGTGAGCCACCCAGCTGTATTAAAACTCTTCTAACATGAGCTGACTTCTCTGCTCTGTCCAGCTCTGTCTGGTCTTATACTTGCTTGCAGAGCTTACTCCACCAGCAGTAAGCATAATGCTGGTGTCATCTTGATTTTCTTGGCATATGGGGACGTGCCAGTCTAGGTGCACTGCAGGTCTCACCACCAGACTCCTTGGAACTCCCTCCAAATGGATGTCCGTCCAACATCAAGGTCCAAATTTTACCCCCAGACTCTCTTACCATGAAAGTGAAAGACCACTGGGAATTGAAGGCCTTACAGCAGTTTCAAGCAGTTGTTTCTGCTTGAACAACAATGTGAAACAACAATCAGGCTTTCGGTTTAGGTTTTGTCAGCCCTCTTTGTCTTTCGGGAGCTTACTGCTGCCCACAGGACTTCTGTGGCCTCTCACAACATGAAAACACATGATCTTCACTCCTGTAAAGTTCATATGCTTCAGAGCATCTCTTCAGATCAAATTGGAGCCGTATGTGCTCTCTAGCTCGGGTGCTTTACTTTATTATCCCTCTGAGCTTTGCAAATCATTTTTGAACTATAGCAGAAAACACAATACATGGCTGCTGAGGAAGGGAGAGGAAAGGAATGTCTTTTGAATGCACAGATACAAACAACTAAAGATGTAGGGATAACTTTGCTGGTTAACTTTTTGTATGTCAGTAACCACTGCCAAAGCAAACACATCGTAATGGAAGTAATTAAAATCTACGCTCATTCATTCATTGTTGTCACTATGGGGAAAGGTGGTTTATTAACTGAGATCCAAGTGTATAGTGTAATGCATCTCTCTTAGCTGTATTAATGGATCACATAAGATAATGCTGACAGATGGAAAAGATAAGCTTTATAGGTCTGATAAAAATAAACAATAAATGCAGGCGCTGCTGAACTGGATTGTCATCGTGCAACATGAGTTGTGTAATGATGTTAGCACTGGCGCCTGCCGTAGAGCTGATGCTTCAGAATACTAACATCAAGCTACTTGATACGTGTTTGATGTCTAAACAAGTCACATCCTTTGCAGAGAGAAACAAATTGCAATGGAGACTGTCTGTGGGGCTCCAAGTTTCAGATAAAAATCTGCCCAGATGAATTCCATGCAAAATAATTAACAATTTGTCCAAAAGACTTTCTTCTTTTAATCATATGAAACACGTGGTTGGAGCCTTTTTTTTTTTTTTTTTTTTTTTTAAAACATCCAAATAACTTGGTCCCTGCTCTAGTGCTAAAGCCTTGTCTAACATTTCGTGCTGGGAATGCAAAGCAGGGCACCAAGTACAGTAGTACAAATAACACTTTATTTACAGTTTCATGGCTTTCAGATTTCCTGTCTCCATAATCACTTCCTACTAATTTCCTTCTGTTTTGTTTGAAATGGTGGTCTTTTCAAAGAAAGCACCCAAAGAAACAACGCCTTTGTAAGGTTTGGATTAAATCACAGAGGTTTTTATACTTCTTTTTCTTGATGTCTGTATTTCCTAGTACCGGTTTTGTGTATTAACAGAGTTCGTGCTGTATGTCTGGATGGTTCAAACAGGATCATGATAAGAGAACTGCAAAAAGGCCAGCAGTGAAGGGCCGAAGTCTCAGCTGGAGGAAGCTGGCACAGCTCCACTGATGTACATCAGCTACAGACCAGAATCGTTTGAAGAGCCAAATGTTTTAATGCTGGACATGAAAATCTTTCAAGCACTACCATGAAACTTGGAAAATTTGCTAATACTTGAGCACGTACAAAACATTTAGATATAATCAAATGTCTATGTTGTAGAAAGTAAATAAAAGCAACTAACACAGAAGTGGAGTTGCTATACAGGGAGACTAGCTCGGTCTGAAATTAAATCCACAGAGTATTTGACATAATTTTTATCTCGTCTAGTCGTTTCAGTTGCCTAATGAGTTACATCTCCTACAGCTATATTTAGACTCCTCTACATTATGCCAAGTTGGCTGACCAAAACAGGACAGATCCCAAATCCCACTCACTTTTCAAAATCATAGAATCATAGAATCATAGAATCATTAAGGTTGGAAAAGACCTTTAAGGTCATCGAGTCCAACCGTCAACCCAGCACCCATGCCCACTAAACCATGTCCTGAAGTACCACATCCACATGTTTTYTGAATGTCTCCAGTGTTGGTGACTCCACCACTTCCCTGGGCAGCCTGTTCCAATGCTTGACTACCCTTTCAGTGAAGAAATTTTTCCTAATGTCCAATCTAAACCTAGCCTGGCACAACTTGAGGCCATTTCCTCTCGTCCTATCACTTGTTACTTGGGAGAAGAGGCCAACACCCACCTCACTACAACCTCCTTTCAGGTAGTTGTAGAGAGTGATAAGGTCTCCCCTCWGTCTCCTCTTCTCCAGGCTAACCAACCCCAGCTCCCTCAGCCGCTCCTCATAAGCCTTGTTCTCCAGACCCTTCACCAGCCTCGTTGCCCTTCTCTGGACACGCTCCAGCACCTAAATGTCCTTCTTGTAGTGAGGGGCCCAAAACTGAACACAGTATTCGAGGTGCGGCCTCACCAGTGCCAAGTACAGGGGCACGATCACCTCCCTACTCCTGCTGGCCACACTATTTCTGATACAGGCCAGGATGCCGTTGGCCTTCTTGGTGGCCACTTGGGCACACTGCCGGCTCATGTTCAGCCGGCTGTCAACCACCACCCCCAGGTCCTTTTCCGCCGGGCAGCTTTCCAGCCACTCTTCCCCAAGCCTGTAGCGTTGCCTGGGGTGGTTGTGACCCAAGTGCAAAATGTAGCTATCAACTGAAAAAAGAAAAAAATCTGTGCAAATACATAACATTGAGTAGCATAAGTAGACTGCACCCTTAGTGTTGTCTCTTGGTCCTGTCCCAACTACTTGGCCAAAATTACCTGTATAAGAACCAAGGCAAACCCCCCATTTCCACTGCTGATTTCTGGCCTTCCCCTTCTTTCAGAGCTTTGATTTCTCCCTGGCCTTCCAGATCATTAACACTACTGTTACTCCGAAAACTGAAGAAAAAGGAAGTTGTGCTATTTCATTTATCAGTTGGGTTATGTATGGAATTGTTTAATTTTGTTTAATTGTCTAACTCACACATGTGCCAGGGCTGCTGCTGCAGGTCAGGTTGCTTTCCTTTATTTAAGGGGAGCTTTGACCAACCAAATATCACAAATAAATGATGAAGGTATGAATACTGGAAGTGTTTGCCACCCCCTCTCACACCTTTCCAGGAATGGATTTGTTGGCTTTACTTACTCTGTAAATCAGTGATTCTGAAGGGGCAACTTCATTCAAGGCCATCAAAACTTGCCACTGGTTCAAGTACCTATCTTCATCCATATCAGCGTGGAGAGACACTCACGATATTAGTTTTCAGAAAATTAGCCAGTCGCCTCTGGGCAGAACTCCAGTGTCTCAGAAGTGTGGCTTTGACAATGCATAGTTAAGCTCTGCTTTCATTTTTCAAGCTGAGGGAAACCCTCAAAACCTCTTACTCTTTCCCTCCACTGAGCACAAAAGCACAGTAGTTTAGCTTTTTTTGGCTCCACACCCCCTTCTTCACCAATTAGTCATTTCCCAATACGTAATACAACAGAGTAGCAGCAGCAGAATAACTTTGAAAGTTCAAAAATCATATGAATATAAAGAACTGCTGAAAGAAAGGAGGGAGTTGACATCTGTCTATGAGTTGCCATTATACTGAGCTAACACATACTGTAAACTCTACAGTCTTTCTACATAGACACTAATGCTCATTAAGTTTCTCAGTGAGATGATGCATCAGATACGTCTAGGCACTGCAGAGCCTAAACGGCTTTATGATCTTCTGGAAAAGACATGTAGGCAGAGAAAAAAAGATTGAACAAGCAGGAACTGATGCATTTTTCAGCCTCTTTTACCCAAACCAACCCTTTTTAGTTCAAAGCGGTTCACATATAAGACTCTCACCTTTTTCTTTTTTTGTCACCTCAGCTGTCTCTCACAGTGCGCACCCTCAAATCAACAAGTCAGAGAGGTCTCCTGTGCACCATCTGACCTTTCCCTGTCTGAGACCTCACCTCTTCTCTTCCTACAGCCTAAATAGCCTTCCTCAGCCTTCAAAAAGTGCCATCCCTGCCTCTTCAACAAAACTTTCAAGGTCTTCTCTAAATCTAATGGCCTGGCCACAGCACCCAGCAGAGGAAGAAACTGTGTATCTCCCGGGTACCTGATAGTCTAGAATAACTCAGGGCATCCTGAAATAAACAGCATAACTCCTGTCATAGAGCTTCAGTGCTTACCTGCCTAATTATAAGGAGCACCCAGCTTTTGACCGGAAAAGACACTGCGATAATCTGCAGCACTCTTACTAGATTTGAAAGATCTGAGTCACACAGGAGATGATGGTCATGTCTGCATCACAAACCAGAGGACGGTGCAGAGATCCCACAGCTGATGGAGGCCTGAATTGCTATACCCTCATGTTGCAGAGTGCCACAGCCTACACCAACGAGCACGGGTCTGGGAACAACTTATCCACAGTCAGGGCAGTGCTGCACTTGAATCCGCATACTTCATCCCCAACAGGATGCATTAGGCTGTGCACCTTTTAACAAAGCTGTTGAGTTTCTGGGCCTGCTTTGCTTCACACCCAGCTGCGTCAGCTCCCTCTGAACCACACATCCTTAGACGTCCTATTTAGAGGTTTGCATGAATTAAGGTAAGTAAACGTGCCCAATGGAGAAAATGCGGTCCCATTGACATCATGTGGTCTTATTACACTTGAAACTTTACCACTCTCAACTGTCTCAGTCAGACTGACATACTAACTTATATATGCTCCTTATAGGATCAATGTAAAACATTCCCTCTTCAGATTCAACAGTTCAAGTAGGACATGGTTTGGGATTGTGAGCTTTCCTAAAAGTTTGTGTTCACTCCTCTGTGTACTGGTTCTCTGGAGTTAAAGCAGAAGTGAGATCAGTGCTCTGTTGTTGTAGGGATAGATGGACAGGCTTTCCTGAAGAAGAGCTTAGGTAGGGGCAGGACTGACCTCTTAGAGACTTTTCCCAGCCTCTGCTGATGCTTAGAACCTCCCAAAATAATTAGTAATGGCAATTTAAAAAAAAATAACAAACCTCACTCTGTGTTAAAGCAGGTCTTGTTCAGAAACTAGGAAAATCTTTTGTAGGAAAAGGGTATAAACACTGCTGCTGTAATGCAGAGGTTGGACAAAAATAGCGTAGTTTGTGCTTTATGGGAAAAGAAAGCAATTGAGAAGGAAATATGAAGGTATTCCATGCTGCTTATAACCACAAAGTTGTGGATTCCCTCCCCTGCTCTCAAGTTCACCAGCTGCACTGGTTTATGCTTGTGGTTCAATCAAGACCATAATGTAGCAATAGCATTAAGCAAAAGAAGCATGGAAAGGAAGCCTAGAGTGAAAGAATAGTCTCAGGGATAACCTGAAACTTGAGCATCCTACTTCAATCAACTTTATATCCCAAGTAAGGAACTTGTAAGGGTGAGAGCTTAGCAAAGCCCTTCAAATATGCCTTTGATCTGTTCAGATGGTCAAAGGAGAGTCCAGGGCCAGAAACCTGGCACCCAAGGGAGCCTTTATCCAAAGAAAGGTGTTCTGCAGGTCCCCACTGAATGAGAAGAGGGGCAGAAGCTGTGCGGGAGGTGTTCTCCAGCTGTGGAGAGATGCAAACACTCTGCTGCTATCCTAATATTTCACACCCTGGTCCAGGCCGCAAGACAAACAAACCGGGTGTTGTTTCGACTGTCTCATTTGACATGGTCTAACATTACAAGAAGTGAAAGAAAACCTTAGCACCCCCTCCCGCCCCCCCTCCTTGGACCAATTGAGCTGTCACTGTCGGCACAGAAAGTGATTGTTCAGTCGAAAACACATTTCGGTCCGATGCAAACTGAACAATCTTGAAAAGTGGAGCTTCCTTTTGTGCCTCCCCTCCAAGGAAAACGAAAGGCAGCAAGAAGAGAGGCAGGAGGGAGCGAGGTGACCACTTTGCACTATCAGCACTCCCTGCTGCCTGCCCCGTTGCCCGCCCTCGGCAGGCAGCCCCAAAGGCAGCACGCTGTGGCCTTCCTGGCAGGGTGAGCAGTCCTGTGTCGGCAGTGACAGATATTCACGGGGGAAATGTTCAGAGGGAACTGGAAGAAAGTGATGGAGTGATGGATTTTCAAAACCAGAGCTTTGCTAAGCAGCGGGTTGTAACCTTCAGTTAAAGTTTATCTTCCAGAGGTTGGTAGCTTAGCAACGAGGACTTTTTTCATTTGTTTTATAGACACAGAAGAAGCAGCATCAGGCATGTCAGAGTACAGATGTGTCAAGG
This sequence comes from Oceanodroma leucorhoa, assembly GCA_030449065.1. NCBI lineage: Eukaryota > Metazoa > Chordata > Aves > Procellariiformes > Oceanodroma > Oceanodroma leucorhoa. The sequence goes on along the minus strand of JASVER010000006.1, from coordinate 926,003 downwards.
CACCAGGGGACAATCACCAGGGAACCGCGATTTGCAGCAGAGATACACAGGGATACATCTCTCCGACAACATGCAACTTTTCTTCACACACGAGAATGAGATCGTCATGAAATGGAAAGGATTTTCCAGATCCCATCCAGGGTGAAGTCACTCCCATTCAACTTTACCAAGAAATAATGCTAAGAACCTGTTGTCAGTTTTAAAGATGATGTCCATGATGTTTCCTTAATGGAGCTGACTTCCTATGTTGAGGAGTAACTCTGACTACTAAGGCTCACTTTAATGTGAGTGCAGAATATGTAATATATGAGATAAAATTAGGGAAAAAAAGGAAGTCATATATGCAAGTAGCAAATAACTGGTCTGCCATCATACAAACTGGGAATTTGTATCTTCTTGTCCTTTTGGAGCACAACTGGACTATTGACCTCTGTCCCCATTCAACATCTTTCCAGGCAGCAGTTTGCACTTTAGGTTCAGTACTGAAAATCAGCAACGGAGAAACTGTCACATCCTATCACATCAGTTCCTTCATTCGCTGCCTTGAGAACCTGCATACATAGCCAGCATCCCTTTCTGCTCAAGCCAATAAATGTTTCGGTGGCTGACTACCAGTGCATTTGACAAACTCAACAGAGAAAGTACAGCAGCAGAAAGGAAAAGATGCCATAATTACCCACAGGTAATGAGCTCAGGTTCTCACTACACATTTACATCCCTCCCCACTGTTAATGAATTCATTATGTAGTAAGTGTTGAGTAGCACAGGGGAAAGCACACTTTACACAGCCAGTCTGATGAACAGCTCTGGCACTGTTGCACAGGTCACCTCTGCTCCGATAAGTTTTCACCCTAAAAAGATGAGAAGTCAAAATTCTCCACATTTTTCTGTTCAGCAAAACTTAAGGCAAGCAAAGCAGGGGTCCCCTACACCAGCGGCTGCTTGGGGGACCACGCAGCCCCCATGGGAGTCTGCCTGCTCTCTGTGCACCAGCAAGACATGCAGTGAGCAAGGCAGGGCTCCATAAAAGAGGGGAGATGTCACCGACAGCATAAGGACATTCGTCTTAGAAACTTTGGAAGAGAAAAAAAACTGCACAGAGCTGCCCTCCCCAGCTAGACAAATTTGTGTCAATAGCCCTCAGGCCACAGGTTGACACAGGTCTTACTGACACTGGCAGCACCACGGGGTCATTTGCACACAGATGATCTGGGCCTGGCAGCACATTAAGGACTAAGGCTTTTGTTAGACTCTGCCACAAAGATCTCGTTGTTTGGAAGTGTGTTTGAGCAAGCTCAGTTGTCAGTGTGGAAAGTGATGTAACTCTGTGACTGGAAAACATAGTCCCTTCTTCATATCCAGTCACCACACTGCCTTTCACTGTCTTGGAGATGACTGTCTTTTCAGCAAAATATCATGGAAAGAGAGTAACTGCAGGGGGACTTAGGAAACCACTAGGATCAGCTTGCCAATTCCTAACACTCAAATGTCTGAAAGCAGACCCTCCAAAACCAGAAGTCTTGTGAACATGTCATGGTTTTGTAGTTGGGGGGGGGGGGGGGGGGGGGGGGGGGGGGAAGGTAGAAGGGTTGGTGTATTGCTGTATTTAGTTTTATGTATTTAACTTCTCTCTCTTAGACACACACACAAATACACACCTTTCACAACTTCTGTGATATACAATAACATGAGTTTTGTCAGGTTTCACAAACATTTGTCCTGGGAAAATGAATATTTCTACTTCTTACAAGCACTCCCAACAAGCAGAAGGTCCCAGCAGATCTGCAGTGGCACCTCACCCAAGAAAAATGTCAGTGCCCAAATTCATCTCACCCAAAGCTTTGAAAGGATCAGAAACATGCAAGTAAATGTTCACACCTAAAGAACTTCATTGGATTCAAATCTGCCAACCTGCCAGCTGAAAATCTTCCATAAGCAATGATCCATGCCGTCAACAATTGAAATTTTAGGACCAAGCTTGTTTTCTTGAAAGGACAAGCTTGTTTTCTTAAACCAAATTGTGATATTTTTGCACTTCTGCCAAAGGGTCTTTCATCTCTGCAGCAAGGCAAACACACCTTCGTTACTCAAAATACAACTCAACAAACTGTCCCCACCATAATGTAAAAGAGATAACTCTCACTAATCAGCACGCTTTCTTAAAAGCACAGCCCAAGTGATATGAATCAGCATCTAAATACAATTCCAGACTCTGAATTAAAAGTGGCTCCCACAATTATAGCTATTCCATCTTTAAAAGAGTAGGTTGAGAGGATGGGAGAAAAGGAGGGCATGGAAGGAAACAGAGAGAAACAGAAGAAAGAAGGACATCTGTGTCATCATGAGTCACAGATTTGTCAAAGTCAGAAGTATTCACAGGATGAAAGAATCCTGTAGTCCCTTTCTTCTTCCTGGCCAGCAGCACCAGACTCAGATGAGCAAATACCTAGCAGGAGAAGCAGTCATTCAATTAGCAAAAGGTTAAAAAGGAGAAGGATCATAGTCTCTCATAGAATTGGAAGTTATTGAGGACTGGAGGGGCAAAGCTCAGGTGAATGTCTAAAGACATGTATTTCAGGATTAATTAAAAGGGGTTTCTGCTGTTCGACGGGGACTTGCCAAATGCAGGTGAYAGAGGAGGCAGAAGTTCATGTGAGATCAGCCAAGCAGGAGGGAACTATAAGCCAGAAATACAATGCAGGTGTGAAAAATGTGATGTAAGGTCTGTCAGGGGGGATATTTCCAGTAGAGAATCACTAGTAAGTAGCAGTGGAAAAACTTGATTTGTGCTGATGGCTGGAGGTCTGGTTACCCCCCTTCCAGGCTGTCAGAGCCCTCCCTGATCACCCCAATGGGCTCTGCCACTGCTCTCCTGCTCCTGGGTGCCGGGCTGCTCCAGTGCGGGGTCAGCCCCGGCACGGCGCCGTTGAATAACCCCGCTGATCGGACTGCCATGGAAAGGGCTGCGAGGAGCCTGGTCGGGGCCTTGACCCATTGGCTCATGAGCTGTGTTTAAGCTCCGACACTTGCCCTTGGTCCCCGCCTGAGCTACATTGTTGACCCTGACCTGCGGACTGACTTTTTGGCTTGACCTCAGACCTGCCTCGTTGCTATGCGTGTGTCTGCAATCACTGGGCTGCGTCTGACCCTGGTGACTGCCGATGGACGTGCCCTGCTCACCTCTCTTCAGTGCTGTGGGACAGGAGCCTTGCCAGCGAGTCCACTGTCCTGCCTGCCCTGCCCTCACCCTCGACTCCCGGCTCCCCTGCCCTTGCTGCGCCCTGATATAGGAGGAGACAGTCAACCTGGAGCAGGTTCAGGGTGATAAGAGGAGCACGAGGGAGACTGAAGGGGCTTGCTTTGGTCAGCCTTGCAATGCCATGGCTGAGCTGGAGCACAACTGCCTCACTAAATTTCTCCAAGGTAAGCAGACGGAAAGAGGAACAAGATAAATGAGCAGGCAATGTTAGCACGAAAACAAATATCTGGAAATAGATACAGTATTATTAGTAATCTGGAAATTAGACACATATTTCTTACCACCAAAGCAGTCCAGGTCTTGAAAAGCCTGAGAATCAATGCAGAGGGAGCAGGCATGACAGCTTTCAGATGGAGCCTGAGCCACACATGGAAGAGATTATACGACGCAGAGAGCGAGGGCCAGATCCAAGGTCTCCTTTGTGCAATGCCAACGGGAGCGGGGCAATGCTCAGCACACCCCTGAGGCTGGCAGCAGGCTGGGAATGGGGATTACCTGTGGAGACCAAACTCTTTCTTCTCACTTGCCTATTCACCACAACGTTTGTGCCTTGTTTCCCTGCTTCCTTCTCCACACTGTATACTCCTGGCATTGTGACTCCATCACAGTTGGCTAAGGGGAAGGAGGTAGAAGTTCACATTTATCTTTTTGGTAAAATTATCCCTTGTTTTAAACCCTTTTTTTAATATTTAGTTAGTGCTACCATGCTTATTTTAGGTGTGTCTGATTCATTCCTCACTTCTTTATCTAGCAAATACTGAAGTTAATTACACTCGGCGTGCCCATTGCAATCGACAATTTACTCTGCGTTGTTCTCTCACGGTGAGCTAAAGAGAAAGCCTGAGTCCATATTTGAAATCCTCATTCAAATACTGCTTTCAGTCAAGCAGTTTAAAATTGCTTTTGGGGAGGGAGAGAAAAGGGAGGGGGATTGGGGGAGTGTGGTCTTGTATTTGGTGACTGCTACAGAGCTGAAACAGCACAGGGAAGGGAGGGCCTGGTTTTTGCTATCCATAGTAGGGAATTTAATTTAAGGCTGATGTGTTTGCTGGTTGGAAATATGTATTAAATACCCAGATGCAGGAGAAATGTGTACAGAAAACAGCAAAATAAATACAGGATATTGGCTCATCTATTCAGAGGGCTGATTTCCCAAACCTGGCACATTGGGGATTCACTGCCTGCCCTGATTTTGTGTGTCACTGATTTGGCTAGGATCTAAACACAGAGCTTCACAGTTATTGAACCACTGTCCCAGATCCAGCCAAGGCTGAACACAAAGCAGGCCTGAACAAACCAGCAGGCAGACTACAAAGGAAAAGCAATTGTTCTGCTTAGCAGTAGCACTGCTTCTGCTATGCTTAGCATCGGAACAAGTTAATTTGGGAGCACAGTCTTCTTAAAAGGAAGCGTTGCTCAGCCCAGCATCCCTAGGTTTCATGCAGCATGCTGCCCTTTTCACCAAGCATGAGCCACGGATGCAACTCACGATGTATTTTTTTACTATGCAAATAGTATAAAAGCTTCTGATAAAAATCAGTTCTCTTAAACCTCTGCTTGGCATCTCGTTAAAAACTGACATCATGTTTGCCTGTCATCATTGGCTCATGAGGAAGTTTCTGTCGTGATTTAATAAGCAAGAGGAAGGATTTTATTGTTAAGACAAAATAATAAACTGCAATATCAAAACACTAATACAATTATTCCTCCAATGCCCTTGGTCTAAAGTACTTGGTCTTAACTGATCCTTCAGAGAGGTAAAAATAGATCATCATGAATAAAAACCATGGCCAAAAAATAAAGAGCAGAGCCTCTGAATGCACGTAAACTGTCCATAGATCCATCCTGGTTAACAGAGCTATGGAGACCACCAGTGTTCAGAAACTTGGCCAACAGCAGTTCAGCAGCCCAAGAGCTGTGAGCAGGAGCAAGGAGGGGCACCTGCAGCGCACAGACTCACCGTGCTGAGACCCCCAGCACCTGGCAGGGGCCAGAGGAGCCCCCAGAGTGAACAAACTCCCTTGGCGTAGAGGATGGAGGAAATGGTCCTGCCAGCAGCACAGGCCAGGCACCCACGTCCCCTCTGCAGGGTGTGCAGGCAGCCCTGACAGGAAGGAAGGGATATGGCCTTGTTTTTTCTTTGCTGCAGTGACCATCTTCACATGCTTTCACGTTTCCTGGGGGCAGCCACCATAAATCAGAGCAATTTTCAACCCCCTCTGAGCCATTCAGGGCACCCAACGTTGGGCTGCCAGAAATGTAGCCTGCACTTTGCACTCGCTGCTGGCTTAAGCTATGCACTCCTCAGCTGCGTTAGCTGCTCCTTTGCTATCCATGGCAAGCTATCCCATAGCTGCATACCATTATACTTTGTCCTCAGACATTTTTGTGAAACAACAGCACCACAAAATGCCACAAAAGGAGAGCAAGCAGCCCCTCAGACCCACTCTTTCTGACCTGCCAGGGAGCAGGGGACACTGCAGGGAACAAGGAGCAAGAGGGTGAGAGCCCCTTCCCTCCTCTGCGCAGCAGCAGAGGTCTAAATTACACTCCGGCCTCATTCACCGGAGCCAGCCAGCTGCACAAAAGCTGAATGAAGACCTCCGAATCTGGCTCCACGCGCGGGTGCCGTGCAGGCAGCCGGGGCCAGCACTGCCCCTTGACCGTGCCAGGGGACCAGCTCCGGGGCCATCAGCTGGCGTGGTGGAGCAGAGGCACCGAGCCTCCTGCTTGGGCACCGCGCGCAGGAACAAAACCAGGATATAGCACCCTCATTCAAACAGCACAGTATTTTAGCACCAGAAATAGTATCTTTTTTTTTTCCTCCACCGAAACTACTGGCAGAGAAAGATACAACTTAGCATGAAAATAGGTATCAGAATAAGGCCCTAGCTGAATAGTCAGTACTCTGCATAATTCTCTCTTTTCATCCCCTCAGCCTAGATCCTCTCCAAATATTCAGATCAAACTCTCCAAAGGAGCTCCAGCATTTTGGCCATTAAAAGTAAAAGCTGGAATATTTGGATTCTGCCTCTATCACATCCCTCGATTTTGAATAAAATCAGTTCTCTGATTTCGACACCAGGCTAATCATGAAGTCTCTGTCCCTTTCTCTCTCTCTCTCTGTAAAAGATCAAAGAACTGAAAGAGATATACTTTCTGGTAAAAAAGAAAAGAAATATACTATTTTAAAGAATGCATTCAATTCCCCCTCTACTAATATTTTGTACGTCAAACATCTTACTCAACCTTCAGCATATGTAAAAGCATGTGAGGGGAAAGATAGAGAGAAAACCAGAAATCAGGATAAACTGTGGAACGATATTACTGCCATTTAATGGCAAAAGTCTTTTTCAAAGATCCCAGCATGCTTTACACACTGTCTACATTTGAATGATGCATTGTTAGACAATGGAGAGGGCCAGCAGAGGGAAGTAGTCTAAAATTGTAAATGAAAATTACAAATTACAAGTGAAAATACAGAACAGGAGACAAACCCAACCATGCAATTTTCATTTTAACTCTCTGGGCAGTAGAGTAAAAGGGCTAGCATACACTCCCATCATAAGCAGTGGGAATAACCCTAAGAGCCATCTTTCTCAAATCACAGATGAATTCAAATGGGAAGAGGCACGCAACAACAAAAAAAATAGTTGTTAATGCATAAAACTACTGTATGTCTTCCAATAGCTGGACTCAAGAACCCTGGTTAAATACTGACTTTCTTTCAGAGTCAATCAGATAATAAGACCCCTTTAGAAGCACAGAATAGTTAAATTCATCACCATAATTTAATTGTAGAAGGTTATTAAAGAGCACTTCGACTCCCCTCCTGCTTCGGCGCTGCTTTTGTGTATTAAATTCAGACTAATCAAATTGCAGATTCCAAGAGTACTGTATTAGTCATCCCCATCCCTTTTAATTTGTTTAATGGCCTCCTTTTTTCTCCCCCCTCTTGTGTGTGTGGACTGGCTGTGCAGCGCTAGGGCTCACGACATGTAAATAAAGAATGGATAGGGGAACAGTTCGTCGAAAAGAATAAAGCGTGCCTCCATTCTAAAGTTACATTTGATGTCAGCGTAATTCATGGGACGTGTACTGCAAGCAATGGTGCTTATTATTTCTGCTTAACTGTCTACAGACACAGGAGGAGAGGGGAGAGGGAGAGGAAAAAAAAGGAAGAAAGAAAAGAAGTCTGAATTTACACTTACCGCTTCAAAAGCCCTTTTGTGCTTCGCCAACTTCTCCTGGCTTAAGATGCAGTATTTTGCCAAAAAGTCGACTCCAAGAGCAGACAAAAAAAGGATAAAATAGCCCATAAAAGAACTCTTTTCCCCACTTTTCCTTAAGCATTTTTGTAAATTGCCATAAAGAAAACTATTTTTTTAAATGCACTACAACGCTGGCCACAGAAGCCTCCTCTTGTAGAAATTTCAATTTATGGTTTGCTTCTTGTGTTTTGGTGGTTTTTTTTTTCTTACTCTTTCTTATTTGGAAAAGTCTTTTCACCTGGCCCAGGGCACAAAGTCAAAGTTAGCTCTGAATAGGAGATGCTTAACATGTATAATGCATAAGAGCTCCATCCTGGTCAGGCGGTAGTCTGGGAGCGTGGCGAGGGCTTGTTGTTGTTTGTTTTAAATGTCCCAGAAAAGAATCTCTTCAGACTCGAGTTCTGCAGAGCAGCATCCTCCATATATATTCCCAAGTTCAGGGGTACCAATAGAAACCAAATTCCTTTGGTCTGTTGCAGTCAGAAGAGACAGGTACACCAACATAAACTTTTCTCTTCCGGTATTAAGTAGCTATATCACAGAAATGGCACGCCTTTTCCTATTTCTCTCTCTTGATTGAGATCAAGTAGGACACTTTGGACCATTAAAAATACCATATGTGATTCCCTCTCCTCAAGTTTTTTTTTTGCTTGTTTCCAGGCCTATCACCCAAGAAGACAAGGACTTTGAGAAGTTGGCCTTGCTTCCTCACATCTAACACAGCATGAAAAATTGATGGAAGTGGGATGAGAAAATTGGAGGGAAATGTCAGGTCATGCCACAAACACAGGCTGAGCTCATGAGTTCTGTGGATGGTACCAACTATGTCACTTCTGCATTCAAACTCCTCCTAACACTTATTTGTTCCCTTCTAATTTCTTTCTCCATGTCCCTAGACTGCTGTTTCTATCACTTCATCATCACCTTCATATGAAAAAATCCCCATTCTCACTTCAAGAGAAACTGCCAGCAAATTCAGGACCTGATGAGGAAAAAGTGTTGGGACTCAGCTCTTCTAATTTCCTGTTCATTTAGAGTGAGAACTGGAAAATAGAGGTAATAATTTGCAAAAGGATGCCAGAAAAAATCCTGAATTATTATTGTTATCATCATCATTATCAGTAACATTATTTTACTGTAAAGAGAAAGGGAGTGATTCACAGGGTTGTGGCAAAGTGATATTCTGACTGGTATCTAAACAAGCTTGCAACATAAATCTCCTGCTTCTTTTTAAAAAAGTACATTTGTCTTCAGGTTGTGTTTTGGGGCATGTGCAAGAAAGGTTCCTATTGGGAGGGAAGGTTCATTGTTTGTTTATAGCTGTGTCCTAAACAGTACAAAAGGACAAATAAAGATGCCTAAATGCCATTGTTTCTTATCTTATACACTCCAGATGAACCAAGTCTGTATGACAACAACAACAGCAAAAATATCTTGGCTTTCCATGGCAAAACAGCAACAGAGGTTTCTATTTCAAGCACAAATTGACAGATGCTCCAAGATTGTTGTTATCGCATGATGTGCTCCTGAATTCCAAACTGAACTATGATACTGAAATGAGAAAACTAATTTCTGATAAAATTGGTTTTGCACATATCTATCTCATTGGGAGCATCTAAGAAAGATTTAAGTCAAAGAGGACCTAGTGGCATAGCTTCTGGAAAAGAATTGCACCACGCTTGGTCCTGAGCATTTCCCCAGGTTCTAACACCTATTTTCCCCACAAGAAATTTGCAGAAGTTGCCCTCTTTTGTTTGCACACCGACAAGGGCTTGGGCGATGCGGATGTTCCGACCCTCTGTGAAGTATCACCTCTAGGATGATCTGCGCTGGCGCCATCTGGTGATTCTGGAAAATATCAAACCATAAAAGAAAACGCGTCATGTTTGCTCTCAGTAAAATCTTGAGGTTTCTTCTCACCAAGTCTTTTGTAACATTGCAACTTCATTTTCAACTGAGTTGCTAACCAAATAGCCCTGTAACAACTGTGGGAGGGGGAAGAGGGAGGGTCATCTCTTTCCCAGAAATGGAGGATCAGGAAGGCAAGCTTTAGTTTTCATTAAATCAATTTTCAAGGTCATATTAGGCTCTTAGATCATCTACTCTGATCTAGTGCATAACAAAGGCCAAAGGATGTCACACATCCCTGTGTAATAGGTCCAATTATTTGTCCCTAGCTAAAGCACAGTTTTCTGGAAGAGTGTCCTGTGTTGATCTGAAGCTGTCAGAATATGGAGAATCCCATACAGATGTATGGTACATTATTTCTAAGATCAATGTTTGGCTTACATATCACTTGAACTTGTGTTTAGTCTCAACAACAGCAGTCTTCGCAAGGTTAAAGGACCCTTTAATATCCAGTATATCCTCCCTGTAAAATTATTTATATGCTGTAGTAAAGTTCACACTCAAAAGAAATTAAATGGAGCTCTGTCAATACTTCTGTCAGACATTTTTACCAATCCTTAAAGGATTTTTTGGTGATTCTTGTCCCTCCTACAAAGGTTGACATCTTTTTAAAACATGGACACAAAACTGTGTGAACAGCCTCACTAGTAGCATGAATCTCCTCTTACTTATTATTTCCCTCCGGTATGGCCAAAGGGGCAAAGAAAGAGTGCCGTTTGCCATTCCAACCTTGGGCAATAATTTTGACTTTAGGAAACGGGTTTTCTCCAGCCATGTTCCTCATGCATCTGTTTCTCTCTCTTTGTTTATTCCCCCCATCCCCAGGAAGTTTCAAAATCATCGATCAATTTTGACCAAGTGAGATGGAGGCATAGAGGTTTGACAGGAATTAAGTACCTACAAGTTTCATGAAAATAGGCAGCAGAGTAGAGGGAGGGAGGGAGGCCCTATTAATTCCCTCATTGAGGGAAAGACCTCAGCATGAGCTCAACCTTTGTTACAGCCTGGAAATCCACACGAGAGACAGACCCTGGAAAGCAGCCATCATTAGTAGCACCGCTCATGGAACCACCTGTTTAATTAGTTATTCTCTGCCGTAAAGAACCGTTTAAAAACAGCTCCATAGCTTTCAATATAAGCTTGCTTGCAGTGCCCCCAGTAGGAGTCATGGAGACTGAGGTCAGGGGTAGCTGGGCCCCACATGCATTGTACCTCTCATAATACATACTCCTAAAAGGCTGGTAGAGGTCTTTGGGTTTGGGCAGACCCAAATGTGGGTCTGCCATATTTGTCCCGCTGTTGCTCAGTACTTTACAGCCAGGCACACTTCCCTGCTCTACTGCTGTCAGGCTCTTTCTTCACTCCCTGTCTTTACCAGAGAGCCCAGAGCTGGTGACAGAAGCGATTGCATCCAAAGTCATCCTCAGGCCCTCTCTCCGTAGCTATTCTGTTTGCACAGAGCTGAGAAAAGCCTAAGAAAAATTAGCTGTCTAACTCAAAACAAATCTGTACCAAGCATGTCTGTACTGAAACAGTCAGTGTCATGACCTGGCCAGCTTTATGCGACACTGAGAGGGTGCATCCCTCATGCTGGACCAGTTAGTCACCCTGTGCCAAATGTCAAGGCTTGACTCCAAAGCATAGAAGTATTCTAGCTTTGCAGCAGCACAGTTGCAAGGCTATTACTTCCTTCGGTACAAGTAGAATAATGTACTTTTCCCTGATGTTGAGGAATAAAAAGACTGGTTTTACTGACATCAGAAACCTAACGAAACATTTCAGAGGATTGCGAAACTAAAATTTAATTTCTTAAAAGAAAAAAAAATACATAGTAGCCAGGACTGGAACAATTTTCTAGTCCAGTATTTGTAAGATCCTACCTCAAAAAGGCACTTAAGAGAAAAAGAAGATCTATTACTGCGGTGGAGAACAGGAAAATTAGTTTTTGCTCCTTTGTTCACAAGCTGTGCACCACCTGTAGCATTTACTCCATACACAGAGTCATGCCTGTATAACTGCTTTCTGCACTGCTCCTGTGTGCTTCACAGAGTACACAGGAGATGTTCCATGAAAACAGGCATAAGTTTGCAGAAGAAAAGGGCCTGGCAGGTGAGTATGAACAAGGGTTGTTAGGGAAAGGGCATGTAAGATGCCAGGGAAATAAAAGAGGATTCAGGAGACACCCAGGGGGAGCGTCGAGGCTGGGGGAGACTTGCATGGGGACCTTGCGGCCATGCAGAGCTCACGGGCCACGTCAGCTTTGGCAGCACGCCCCACTCCTGAAGAGGGGAAGATGCCTTACTTTGCTTTTGTAAACTAAAAATCTCATACAGTAAGCTTCTTATATTAAAAGAATATTAAAATTGAAAAATCAAGTACTTAAAGGCTAGGAAATTATGGAAAATACTACAGTGCTGCATTCTGGAAGGCCATGTCATGATGCAGGAAGGAGGGCAGAAGTCAGACTATACTGGAAACTTTAGCTTTGGCATTTCAAAATGTTTCAAAACAAGAGAAAAACTGAGGCAGCTGTAACATGAAGTCAGTAGCAACCTCTATTCCTACCCAGCTCCATAACTTCTACTTAGTTTTTTATAACATTTGTTGTATGTTCTTAAAACTATGAAGATCTTGTAACATTTTATGAACATCAAAGGATTAACCCTCTTAACCTTCCCTGAGCAACACATTATTCCACTTTTACAGATAGAGAAATCAAGAGATTAAGTAACATTTCCAAAGCCAGCAAACGCGGTGGTAGCAGACACAGAAAATCACTGCTCTTCAGCACCGTGCTTCAACTGGAAACAATGGTCTCCCATGGGATATCTGTGTCAGAGCTTTGAAGGACATCAAACTACACCAGGCTGTCAACAGAGATAATGGAATAATTGGCAACTGTGTCTACGATGTTTTTCCTTTCAGGAAAGCTGGATTAGGATCTTCAGCCAATTAAGTAATGCTGTTGACTGGGCAATCATAGATGTTTATGAGACAGATGATAGAAAGGAAACTACAAGGGGAAGAATAATCAGGAGCTCAATTAAATACTAAAACCAGTATACCACTTACAAGGAGCTGAAGAAGCTTTGCTGGAATAGAAACTACCTTATGTTGGGAGTTGACCATTCAAACATCAGGGCTGGGAACCCAAACCTTCAGGTTCCCAGCAATAATTCTGAAATATCATTATGCAATTCACTGCATTTGCCCATGCAGTTAACACACTTGCTCTTCAGAACCAAGCATTTCATATGGAACAAGGGGGCAGAATAATATTGTGTAAAGGTATAAATTGAATGTCAAAAGTACATGCACAAGCACACACACCTCTTCCCAAAAATCAGACCATCAATATTTCGCAAATGCRAGGGAATTCTTCTCTTATTTGCATTTGACTGGCTTCAAAATCTCGTGTTAGTATTTTTCACCAAAATAAATGTTTTTTAGGTACCCTGTTACAAGAAAAAGATGACAATTCATTCAACCAAAAATGCTTCCTAAATGGGGCTTTCCAACACGTTTACAGGTTTTTGATGTTTGCCATGAACTGTGTGCAAGGCTAGATTTAACACATCACCACTGCTAGACAAAAGCATAGAAGAGGTTCAAGAGTCTGTAAACTCCCATGCTACACGAGTAAAAGCAAATTGAGGCACACAGCAACACTGTTTCATATGAAACAGGAGACCTTTTTTCTAGGGTAAGGGGGTCCAAAGGGCACCTCCTTTTACAGGCTTCCCCAACAGACACTCCTGTAACTCTCAGGTGTGGCATCCATGAGGCATTGTAAATAACTCACTTTATTCCCCCTTAAAAAGAAATACACCTCATAAATTTAAGATTCAGACTTTGGTCTGACACTAGTTTCTCTTTGCTTCTCCCCCTTTCTTTCTCTCTCACATACATACACACATAAACACAGAAATCCTTATATTTTGGATAACTCTCCCTAGGTTATCCAAATGTTACCTATTCACAAATAAGGGTGTGACTGCCATTGTAACACCAAGGGGCAGCCAGTCTGCTGTTCCTAAAGCTCTGCTGTGTAATAGGAAAGACCAAGAGGAAAAATTCACCTGTATATCACCAAACTCAGCCTCCCTGAGCATAAATATATAAATGCAACCAATCAGCTACAGAGTGTGCAGGTAAGAGAAGATTCTCAATAAAGTGGGATGAAACTGAAGAAGGTCTATGTGTACCCCTCACACACGCCCAATAGATGGGCAGGACAATCTATTTCACAGCACCTGTAGCCCTTGATAAAACTTACGCATTACTGTATTGTGTAGCTCAAATAATAGCACCTGTTATGAAAAAATCCCTTTCTCTCAAGCCCCCGTTCTTTTTGGAAAGGTTTAATTTTCTGACACCAGTTTTTCCTTTGCTAGCCCAGCTGCCCAGACCAGTCATGCTTTCCTGCCATACTTTGTGCAAGTCAACATGCGAAGTTTGTGTTCACTTTTACCAAAGCAGAAGTAGACCTGCACCTTTTTACACCCTCCTAAAGATTTTCCGCTGACTTTCGAACATGGTCTGGCTCTATAGTATCAGGAAGACCTTCCAATTCATGCTGCTTCTGTCTGATGCTTACCTGGTTAGGCACAAGCGTAAGAATAAGGATTTACAGAAAGATATTATGCTTTACCTCGATTAACCTTTCAGGGTGTATTAAAGTTCGATAGCATTGTAGCTTGATACCTGGCTTTGCAACTAAGTTCTTTCCAAGATGCTCTGTCCATAGAGCTGTGGGTTATTGGACACTTTTCAGTTTCTTACCATCAAAAAAGTGTCAGCAGAAAAAGCCTCATTGATCCTGCTTTATGAAAATAAACAGGCAACCCAACTCACAACAGATACTCTCATCCTTGGCACCAATGTGAAGGTTTACTAGTGAGTGTGAGAGGGCTTGGGGGCTTAATTCTTCACTTGCATGAACTTCTGGGGTCAGCTGGCAAAAACTTGATCAAATCAAATCAATTCCAAGGCAGCGCCTGTCCTGTCAGGACAAAATGAGAAGCCTTTTGTTTCTGTGGGACTCGGGCCTTATCAGCTCGTTCTGTCACTCATACTTCCTCAGCCCACTTGCAAATCCTCCTGGATTTATTGCAGATGTATGAAGCTTGCTGGAAATAATAGTACAAGCAAAGAGGCTAGTCAGCTATCAACTCCAAGCTCTGGGTAATACCGATGGGAAATTATTCACACAAAAGGTGCGCTGGGGTGACAAATGAAGAGTGCGCTTTGGCCCATTGAAGATGCTAGGAGCTTGGACAAAGCTAACACACTAATACCAAACAGCTCGCTTTATCTGACTACATACTGAGCGCTTGCCTCCCCTTCCCCAATACCAGCGCCCTGCCCACCCCCCCACACTTTCCTTTAAAGGACACAGGTTGCTTTCTTCTATGCAGTGTAGCATGAAATGGTAATCTACAGCAGGAACCTGTCTAAAAAAACCATTATCTTCTCCTCTCCTTCCCCAAAATACATCTTTAATGTTTAAACGCAGCAAAACCAAGGTGTTCCTCAGCAAACCAGGAGGAATGTGAACAGAGATTTATGCCATGTTCTCCCATATCCCCCACCCACACAACTGCAAAAAGGAAATAATTCTTTTGCTCCCTTTTTAATATTTGAGAGTTTCCTCCACCCCATTATTGTATACTCATGCCTTCCTTCTTTATCTTTTTTTCTGAAGGTCATGGATACATTTCTAATGGGTATCCTGCAGGGGCTGCTTGGAAAGACCAATTTGGTCCTCGGGTCAGTTAGTAAGCAGCACAGTCCAGCAAACCCTACCACTACCACTGTTTCCCCCCAGGAAAGGATGCACCATGAAGCCACCATGGGCTGATTCTCCAAAGACCTGACTGCCCAGGTTCTTTTGGGTGAGTCACACAATATCGCATTAGGCATGGCAGCAACATCTAGGTATGCTGTGAAGGACCCTGGGAAATTTGCTGACTTCCATGGGGCTGAGCTCCTTAGTCAAATTGTGGGTGATTTTGGAAGTCTGCTCACCTAAAGCCCATAAAGTGCCTTGAGGTAAATGAGCACAATGGAAGATATAAATTATATCAGAAACATAAAGAATCCTAACAATGGCATTAGTATACTGACAGTAAGAAGAAGGGATATAAATGCCAATAATAGCAATAAAGAACAAGCAGAAGTGCTCAATATATAGCTTTTTGGTGTAATTAAAAAACCACCAAACTGCTATACTGAGCTCACTGATGTAATGAAATCATTGGATGATTACGAAGTGCCTTCCATTGTAATAGCAGCTTATAGGGTTATTAAAAAGCAAACACAAAAGTTAGACATCAACCAACCTGGAAAATTGTTTCCAAGAGTTTTAACAGAAATCAGAGCAGTTCTTTGGCTCCTCACTAACCGAACACCAAAGAAGCGCCAGAGCTGGGAAGAAAGCTAATATTGTGCCACTGTAAAAAAGGGTAAATGGCACGACCCAGGTAATTATAGACCTGTCAGCTTGACATCAAACCCAGGCAAAACAGTGCAGCAGCTGATAAGGGATTTGATTAATATAGAATGGAAGGAGGGAAATATAATTAATGCCAGTCAACACAGGTTTATGAAAATAGATCTTGTCAAACTAACTTGATTTTTTTTTTTTATAAGATTACTGGTTTGGTTGATATAGGTAATAGACTTAGGACTTCTACTGTGTATTTCACTTGGTATCACATGAAATTTTGATTAAGACACCACAATGACACAAAACTATCATGCTACATATTCAGTGGGTTAAAAATTGGCTGACAGGTCTAAAAATGTAATTACAAATGAAGAACATTTATTGAGCTGTATCTTGGCCCAATCCTATTTAACATCTTTGTCAATGGTGAACAAGAAAAACTTGTCACTAAAGAAGACCACAGAGGGCCAGTTGCTCGGGAGGATGATAAATTATTAAGCAGCTTTGTTGCTGATCCAGAGTAATCTGGATGGTTTAGCTAGCTGAAAACAGGAAAGCAATATAAGCTTTGAAGTGACAAGATGTAAAGACTTCTTAATAGAAAGATCCGAGGGTCATAATGAATAGTCCACTGAACATGAATTTCCAGCTCAATACCATGGCCAACAGCTCTAACACAATTTCACATGAATAAATCGGAGAACACGAACGAGGCCTAGATTTGTTACATTACTTCTGGCTGGAAACAGAGTCCCTGGAAATGCTCTCAAGGCCTGATTCCCTGACCATGTACACTGAACAGACTCAAGCGCCATCCCTAAGTGTCCTGCCAGTACCCAGACGGTATGGAAGGCAGGGCTACAAGGATGATATCTCTCTCTTATTGCACTATTCGGCACACCTATCCAGCAAACGTTGCTTCCATCTGGAGCTGCCCAGGTTGGCTAAAATACCTACAACGTGGCCAGGTGACCTCCACCCACATTGCTCCACAGATTGTGCAGTTTTCCATGAACACAATCCTGCTGTGGTTAGCCCCTTCACCGAGATCCTAGGAGCCCATGGCCTGGGTTGCCTTCTGTTCCCAAGCGGAGGCCCAKGTCCTTTTTTCCATATGGATGAGGTACACCATCTGTAGATGGCATTACAAATTTGCCAAGGTCTTCCAAAACCAGAAACTGCATGAGCAGGTTGTTAGCTGGCTGGTCCAACAGGGATAGAGGCCTGGAGTAGTCTGAGGGCACTTTAAGGGTCTTTTATGTGGATGATAGTTCAGGTGATGACATGCTTACAGAGACAGCCCTTGGAAGTGAGAAGTGTCCACATAGCATTGATGTGATATTGATGCCAATGTCACAGAAAAGCTGTCCAATTCCCTCTTCACAATCCGCTTAGGAGGGGACCAGAGAAGAGCCATGCTGCGCAATGTCAGCAGAGCGATGCTCTTAGCTACATAATCGCTGAAGAGTCTCTTTTTGTGACACCGAGTGATGATTATATCAGACATACTCTGAGAAGCAGAGAAGCATCCAAGCACCCTCCCAGCATGAAGTTAGAAAGCTGCTCCAAGGGCCTTCATTTAGGGAATTGTTTCACTAGGGCAAGGATTAGGACTGGGCATTCACTGGCTTGCACCATTTCCAGAAAGACAAAGCTGAACAAGTGACAACATCTGAGATGACAACTTGGAATTTGCCCATCAGATTGAACTGCTTTCGGTTTTATGGAAGGGAAAAAATGGCTCATGACACCACAAACTGCTGTTGTAACTTCTGTGTGGTGTCCCAGATGCCTTGTAATGAGACATTAATAAGCARTTGCTAAATTTCTGACTTTGACTTCATGCGGAAAAAAAAATCAAAGTCATTTTTTGGTTTATTTTAGAATTCTGTTAGGTACAGCTCTATTTTAGATTTAACACAAACATTTCTTTCTATTCATATTTTTGGCATTGAACAAAAACTCAGCCTTTGTTATATTTTTATGGGGCCTGTTGTTCTTTCAGAGGTATTTTAATGCATATTGTTGTTTCTGTTATAGCGAGCGTTGCTCATTTTGTCAGAAGCAGATGGTGTTTGCTGAATTTTGTTTGTTCCAAAAATAAGCAACATCCAACTGTTCACTACGGAGGTGTGAAAAAGGAAAGGCCTGATGCATAAACACAGTTCCTCCCTCCTACTTCCCCTTGCTGTTCTTCTGGTGAAAGGAACTGCCGCTGTCCCGTTACAAGCCTGCAAAGCTGTGCAGTTCGTGCTGTCGCACTACCAGAGAGAGCACACAGCTCCAACGGGCAACCCTGCCAGGGCAGAGCAGTAACAGCTCTTGGGAGGCCAGCCCAGAGGGCTTTGTAAGACCTTCTTTGCAGCCCACTGAAGGAGGAAAACACTGCTTACTTGCTAATGTTAGTAGGTAGCCTAAATTAGGACACATCAGGCTCCCTCTGTAGTCAATGGAGAGAAGTAGGCTTTTCCAGACAGGTAGCAGAAATTATGTGTCTCTGCTGACTAAAGAGACAGCCTATAAAGACTCACTTCCAACTTACAGTTTCACGGGCAAATGAGGTCTCCACTCTGCTGACCTCCCTCCATGTGACCCTGGGCAGGAACAGCAGTGCAGAGGCTATGCAAGGTCTCAAGGGATGGATGCTCCTGGGCAGATTGCTCTGAAGATCACAGGGGAACCACTGGTTTCCAGGACTGGGCTCTACCAGGAGGAGGGAAACGTGKCAGGGGTGAAAGATACAATCTGACTCACATCTAGGAGCTCAGAACAGCACATAGAAACCACAAGGAACCAGTTCTGGATTCATATGATCATCTTCGCCAAAATAAAGGCACATCATTATAAAAATGATCTATAACAACCTGAGAGGCGACAAAGCCCACCAGTCCCTCTTTCCTCTGAGCAGTGCGTGACATGATCCCAGGCACCAGCTCAACACCTGAGGCTTACTCCCCAGGGTTAGACACAAAGGCCTAGGAGCATCAGTTCATTGGGCCCTTGAATCCAGGAGCTGCACTGTGCTATCTATGCGCACCTCAGAACACCAGCATCAAGCCCTTCCTTGGTATTTGCACCTCTGCTGTGACGGTTCATGCATAGTCCTGGCTGGGGCTTTCTCTGGCCTTTGCTCCACTTCGTTAAGCCTCCTCATGAGTGACTGAGTCAAGGCCCAGTTGCTTTGATTTGATTAAACTGTTAGAAAGTGTTAATTTGGCCAAACTATCTAGCAGCACACCTTTAAGTCCTCTGCCAAATAAGGCCCCTTAATGACTTTTAAGCGCAGCCGCCTGCCTGCAGACAAGGCTCAGCAAGGGTCTTGAAAYGCCAACCACTGAGCAATGCCGAACAGGAGAATCTGTGGCATCTGGGAATCTCTTTTCTGAATAAAGTATTAAAAAAAGATAACCACTGCAGGGTGCCCTATTATGTTTTTAAAATACTCCCAGTTTGCTTAGTGTTTATCCAGAAAAGCTAATTATACTTGTCGCTTAATGTAAATTGCTGGATAAATAAACATAGAAATAGGAGCTTAGTGACTGCTATGCTTTCTTTAAAATGCTGTCTGAAGGTTCATTATGCTAAACACAAAAGAGAAGGGAACTTCTTACAATGCATTTATTAAAGGCACATTTTCTACAGAAATGATTGTAGCATGATGGTACAATAGCATATAATTTGCTTTGTTGGCATTTTCAGCGTGAATCTTGCCGACAGCAAGCGTGGATAGGAAAAGTGGCTGTGGGGCCGCCGCTTGCACTGCTAGGAGCTGTCAGCAGTGATTTGGAGGAGGAGGATGCCCCAGCCCAGAAGAGGAGCACTGGTACAATGCTCACGGCTGACAACGGGGCAAGAAACCCCACAGCTTGTTTGCACATAAGCGTATCCCTGTGGTAGTGGAAAAGCTCGAATTGATGTTGACACCTCAGAAGACTTATGTGACATTGCTATGATCATTAACAGCAGAACATGCTGTAGCAGATCCCCAGCTCTACAAATAGGATCCAAACCAGGCTTGAACACGCAGTTGTGTTACTGTCAAGGCAGCCAGAAAGGTACAACATGGAGATATGCGACACTAATGTCCCCATGCTAGCTTAATGCCACCTGAAAGTGGGTAAAAAAGACATGATACAGGAAAAAAAGTGGCCCAGATTATCATCACCTTGCATGACATAAAACTGGCAAGTACAAAATTGGCCCATTAAAACAGATCATGGCTTTGCACCACAGCCGTGGTACTTCTGACACAGCTGGAGGAGGCCTGAAGTCAGTGATACCATATCATCCACCCACCAGATTGGGAGGGATTTCCTGAGAAGCAACAGGGAACACTTCTCAGTGGGATTTTGGATTGTGGTTTTTTTCTTGTACAGATACAACCAAATAAAGGAAGCAGCTATTGGAAGAGGTAAACATCGAATCATAGAATCATAGAATTGTTTAGGTTGGAAAAGACCTTTAAGATCAAGTCCAACCTAGCACCGCCAAGTCCACCACTAAACCATGTCCCTAAGCACCACATCTACGCATCTTTTRAAYACCTCCAGGGATGGTGACTCMACCACTTCCCTGGGCAGCCTGTTCCAGTGCTTGACAACCCTTTCGGTGAAGAAATTTTTCCTAATATCCAATCTAAACCTCCCCTGGTGCAATGTGAGGTGATCTCTCCTTGTCCTATCAATTGCTACGTGGGAGAAGAGACCAACACCCACCTTGCTACAATCTCCTTTTAGGTAGTTGTAGAGAGCGATAAGGTCTCCCAATTTTTTTATTTCCCTGTCGGGGAATTGAACCCTGGTCTCCTGTGTGATAGGTGAGGATACTCACCACTAAACATAAGGATGATACACCTGAAATTGGCCACTGAAATACTTCTTGACTCTTAACAGGAAACACAGCTGGATGTGAGTTTGGCCCCGCTTAAGTTAAATTTAACATCTACAAGACCCCATGCAATTTTTCCTGCATGGCACCAAAACAACTCCAGAGCTGCCCAGGCCTTGGCATACGCAGCAAGGAAATCAGGCTGGCGAGGCCAGGAGGGCAGGGACTGCTCGGGGCAGGCTGCGTTTTTCACGCCTGGCCATGGCCAGGCTGCAGGTCGCTGGGTAGATTGAAATACAAAAAAAGTTTGTCTTTCACCTTTCTAGCCTCTTGAGAGACTTTTATTTGCCACCAGTTTCAGTCTGATGGATGTTTTAACTTTGTCAAACTGTTCCTAGGAGTTGTGTGTTAGTTTGCACTGCCTTTGAAACTCAGTTGTTATCCTGAAAGGGCAGGAAGTGGGGATTAAGTCCATTAGACGTTGTTTGAACAACTCTCTTTTCACTCTGCGTTGTGACTCTGCAGTCTGCCAGCACATTTCAGCCTCTTTCCAGGAACTGGCACCGCGGCACGAAGCGTGGCTGGCTGAAGACCTGGCATCTGTGCTGACTTTCATAGGTACCACACTGAGAGAGTCGGAGAAGGAAACTCGATGGCAGAGGAGGAAGAAATGTCCCTGGCACCACCCTCTGCAAGTGGAGTATGGAGGACCCCGGTTTCAAAGAAGCCCTCTGCTGCCTGTGGGATACACAATCAAAGTACATTATTCGACTGGAAAACGTGACAACCTAATCATCCTGAAGGGTACTATTATTGTCTGCTTAATATGCTTTACAGTCCCAATGAACAGGGAAGGCTGTCTGACAAGTGTAGTATGATGTATCTAATGGCTCAATACTACTGTGATGGATCCATAAAAGGAATCTAATTTCACAGTTTGAGGGAAATACAGATCATAGAGTCAGCATTTTAAGGCCACAGATTTCAGCAATCTGGACAAATAATTCCAGTTTAGGATATTCTGGTGGGTCAGCATTTTGCTTTATTTGTTGCTGTCTAATTTAAATCTGGGACCTAGGACTGGAGCCTGTGAAGGCTTATACATTACAGGATGCAAGTCTCATTTGCCAATCACATGGCTACATCATCAAGGATGTTTTTAGTTCTAACCAGATGAAACAGCATTTGAAAACTCTTTGGGCCAGGATTATATAGCAGAGCAGCTTGAACTGCACATGCAAAATATTGTAACTTTCATGCATGTCACTGGTGCAGATTCAGAATTTCTTCTGGGCAATTGCACATGACAATTCAATTATTTCATACACACAAATTGGTTCAACTGTGTAAAAGGAAGGCTTGTTCGGGTTTTGAGTATATTAGTAGTTTTGAAAATAAACCCCCTGTCTCTCTTCTGCTATCATGAAAGATATCACTTTACAGACAACATAATCTTCAGGAGTGTATTCCTGCTGATTAAGGGTTATTTGATAATCACGGTCATGTCTGAAGTATGGCAACGTAATAGAAAACAGTGGGGGCAGGGTTTTTTTTCTAGTGGTGCAGCTACCCTCTTCCCGTTTAATCTTTGGAATCAAATACAAGCTTAGACATAAAAACTCATCATCTTGGAAGCCGAACATGGGTCATATTTTCAGTACCTTGGCAGGGGGGATCTGAGCTTTCTTGAGTTTTGAATTAACGTGAAAGACTCGTGCTTTCTCCTCCTCTTCTTCCTATTGCTGCTCCGCATCTTGGGGGTTTCTGTAATCCAGGTTGGGAGGTCTACCCAAGCCCACATGAAGGGTCTCATGCAGGCCTTCCGCAGAGTTCAGAAATCCCACCTCCAGTGCAAAAGCTATCTTTCTTTTCATGTGAATCTTCAACTGGTTCTTATAACGCTAGATGACAAAAGGTAAATCATACTTAAAGGTATGAATAGTAAGAATTATTCCAAATCAGAAAACAAAAGATTAGAGACTAGGTGTGCATCTCTTTTGGCCCTTCCATGGTGAACAGTTAAGAAAAGCATGATGTAATAGTTCAAAGCACCGAGTGTTCCTACTTCTGTTGCCAAATAAAGAGGTGCTTACCTCATGTTCCCAGTGTTGGGAGTACTCTCATTTCAGCTGTGTCCTCAGAAAGTTTGCACAACTAGCTTGGTCTGTGTTATTGGACTAATGAATGTGCATGCCCTGTTCATAAAAGTCTGGAAGAGTCATCTTATGGGCTAAACTGGCAGCTAGGAAAAAAAACCCAGCCAAATCTGTCTAGAGTTCAATGTTTTATCATTAAAAGCTGTGCTTGAATAATTAGCTTTATTTGACACTTTAATGTGTCCGTTAGGAAGCCTTTAGCTTGCTGGCCATTGTCGGGTGGGGATGAAGGACCTCTGAAAGCCCGTGGGCACSCTGCGTGCAAGGAGTCTGCCCAATGTAGCTTGCCCTTTCAGAAAACCAAATACTTTCTTCACTAGGAATTAAAAAACAGCCAGGCAATGAAGGCCCATGGTTGGCTTGCTAGGAGCTCAAAGCAAATACATCAATGCAGGGACCAAGATGATATTTTTCCTGCTAACTGCAGCCAATTGGGGTGGTTGTAACTGTGTGGGAAGCATAGGCTTTGCTGAATGATTTTAGTAAGTTAAGCACAGAATGCCACTGGAGATCTAATCCTGCTAAATTTATGCAATTATTTATTTCAGTGGGTGATTCCTGTGAATAAAGTGAGCAGGATTTGGCTTTGGTTATGGATAAGTGAAGAGGACACCAAAGCGTAAAATGGCAGCTTAGAATGACAGAGGAGCTCCTAACCCTGGGGAGCCCATTTACACCAGCCAGCGTGGTTCAGACAAAGCACTAAGGGGGGACACGGTCCCTTTCTGAAAAGAAAGAAAGAAAGAAAGAAAGAAAATTGCCCCTAAAAGAAAAATCCATAATCAGGAGGACCATCAATAGAGGAGATTCGCCGTTGGTGAGGTACCTTCTTTCGACTGAGAAAATTCCCTACGTTTGCTGATTCTAATCCAGATGGCCTGACTTGGATTTGTAACCATCAGATGCATTGCAAACAACTATGGATATTCTAAAGAAAATCAAATAAAGGCTTTTTTAAACCAATAAGTAGCATTCTTGCAGATGGATGCAGAAGACAATCCGTCACAAAATGGATAAAATTGCTGCCCCCTTCCCCCCCCCAAATATTTAAGATGCCTGCATCAAGCTGCCTTTGGTTTGTATACATATCAGATTATAGAAGATCTGCCTCTTTATAATTTTTTTTAAAAAGGATGGCAGCCTTAGTTCAATAGAGTTAGTGAGACAATCCTTTAAGCTGTATCAAAATGCCAGTTATCCTAAGATGCCACCCAGATTTGAATAATTTAGGAGAGACAAAACCACAGAAAGGAGGAATCATCCTTTGACTACTTTTGCTTTTGACACGGCTGCCTCCCTCTCCTTTCTACCGGAGCATCTTCGTCTCTCTATCAGCCATGACAAGTGTCAATCAAACCTTCTGTTTCTAAGGTTCTGGGAGAAAATGAAACATGAAACATTTTCTAACAATCACTGACCAAAGGTCCACTATCAGTGTGTGGTCTGGGGGAAGCCGGCCTTTTCCTTTTTCACTTCTAATCTCTGACCCACTGTTTACCTTTTCTTTTTTATATACTTTAATCTCTTTGTTGCTCCAAAGGATCCTAAACAAATTGTAGGTCAGCATGGATTAGGCTGCTTTGTTACCAATGATTAGTACATTTACTTTTGCTATAACATCTTCAGCAACAGCTGAATGTCAAAAAGATCCAGCAAGAGTTTGTTTAATCACAACGAAAACTATATCCACATAGTCTTAAAATTGCATTGTCAGTCTCAGCATAAAAAACTGGGATACAATAGGAGACAGTGACCGTGGACCTGCATTGTTAACATGTGTTGTCAGAGGTACTATTCCAGTAATTCAGTATTATTATAATCAGATTCACAGTAACCTTCATTAGACCAGGATAATAATTAACCTTCAGATATTTGCCTAAGAGTCTGAATTCTGCTCCCATTTGCACAGCAGTTGCACTGGAKTCAGAAACAGTTTATGCTGCTTGACAGTTGTGGAAATATTTTCAGTAGAAAAATGATATAAAGTTGCTTAGCAAACATGCAAATGTATGGATCAGAATTAAAGAGGGGAATTATTGGACACTGGACTAATTTCAAAGGGATGTATAAGGATCAGATCTCTTAAAGCAAGGTAGACTTCTCTAGACTCAGATAAGCTTTCTTAAATCAACGTTACATGTGCCCAGCCTATGCACAGTGGAGAGTATATTGAAGTGATTTACATGTAATAGGCCATAAGAAAATAAAAATGAACAGGAGAGGAGAGGGATTTTGTTTAAAGTTCCCTGACACTGAAATTGCACCAACTTACGCCACATTAGCAAGGCCAGGAGCAGGAAGTTTTTGTATGATCCCCACAGCAGCTAAGATCATCTTTTTAGCCTGTTGCCCCATCTTATCTTTCCACATCAAGTTCAAGGTTTGTGTCGTCAATTTCAAAGTGACTTCACCAGTCTTGATTGGCTTTTTCTCTTACYTGCCATCGCTTCCCATCCTCCAAGCACTACCATCAATACTGGACCTGGCTCCTATTTGTCCACGTCTCTGACAAACATCGCCCTTGGCTTCCCACATTTACTTGATGTAGAAAGTGACAGTCCCAACCTGAATTATCAAATCACTACCCTCCTCTGCACCAAACCACTCCTGCCTGCTATCGCCATGTATAAACCCTTCTCATTCAAATTTCTATGGGAAACTGCCCAGACAAAACCTGCTAGGATGAGTAGTTGTTGGCAGTATCTGATATACCTGACAGCTTAGTAAAGTTTCCAATTGCTCTTTATTTTAGGTCTTTGTTTTGAGGTTTTCACCAGTGGTAAGAATGTAGTSATATGAAGGCTCATATGTCAGCAGCTATTAATATGTTTCTTTTCACTGACAGAAAAATAAAACTCATACACAGTGAACTTTTTAGAAATATTGGAGTGATTTGGAAATTGTGATAATACACACAGATACACAAATCCATATATAGTATATTATTCATCCAAATTTGCCAATTGTAGTGTTTATGAAATACACTGTCTATCTGTATAAATATGTCACTATACTTCAGGCCAGAGAAAGAACGTACACAAATGCATGTAATACTGGAGAAAAAAACCCAATCATTGAATTATAAACCAGCAAAGAGCTTTTAGGTCCCCAAATCAAGCAATCAAACCTTCAAAAGCAAGTGCTATTTGAGACCAACCTTCATTCAGCAGCCCCTGAGATGTGTAATAAAAGCAAACTGAGAGATCAGAGGGAAGAAAACACCATGCATAAGCAGAGATCAGATAAGAAATGGGACTAGAAACTGGGGAATAAACTAGCAGTTTTTCAAGGGAATAAGTAGTGTTTATTATTAGATATACAGGCTGGTGCACTTTAATGAGAATGTAAACGCAATACTTAAAAGTTAAGAAGGCTTTAAGGAAACAATCCTCAGCTTACCTGTACCATCCCCAGTCTTAGACAATTGTCCAGTAAAGTGAGTATCTCAGTTCTCCAGCATGGATTCGGTTTCATGCAAACCTGTCAGAAAGTGTTACAATAAGTGAGACTGAACAAGAGCAAAGAGATTTTTATCATATTCTAAATATTAACAAGTTTATCAGCACAAGTCACCAACCTCTTATTTTACCATAGTGGCCTTTGTTTTCTATATTATTCCATTCAAAGATACCTGAAGAAATATTTGACAATAGCAGCATTAGAAGATTTGAAGATCAACGGAATTATTGATTTTTTTAAACCATTTCTAACATTTAAAAGGCCTTTTAAGAGGCCTATTTTTTCTTTTGTTTTCTTTTTCACATACCTGAGAAATCAAAAAGAAACCATACCAAAAAAGAACTTTCATCTGGATGGCTTCTTTGCCAGTTTTTTCATGTTAGCAAGAGTTTCTCTAACAAAGGTGATGGACACCGTGCAAGTTTAGCCCAGACTGCCTCATGCCCCAACAAGTCTCCCAAGCAAGGACCAAGTGCATGTTGCCTGCACAGCTTCATAAGAACTCTCCCCAGTCACTGCAAAAGCAAACGGGGCTGTGCAAGCCACTTCAGGGCAATCTGCCTGAATTTGCAGTAAGGGGCACTTCCACTAGCATGATAGAAAGCTGATTTTAGAAGATGTTCCTGCCAGTTGCCATCGCTTGGTATAAATTTGTGTGTGACTCACTGTGGCTTCATCCCCAGTGATGGGGGCCAACCTGCTCAGGTAGGTTTGCCTCAGGCTCTCCCTCTCACAAAGCCCTCAAATCCAAGCTATGGGACACAGCAGCCTGGATGCAATGGGGCACAGCTGGATAGATGGACCACAAGCTACAGCACAAATTTAGGCTCAGACCTGAGCCAAGCATGTGACCATGACATCCCTCAAACAAAACACAAGCCTGCAAGCAACATCACTTCATTCACCTTACTTCCATTAGCTCTCTTCCCCAAGTTTTATCTGCTTTCACTGT
This sequence comes from Oceanodroma leucorhoa, assembly GCA_030449065.1. Classification (NCBI taxonomy): domain Eukaryota; kingdom Metazoa; phylum Chordata; class Aves; order Procellariiformes; genus Oceanodroma; species Oceanodroma leucorhoa. Next base: position 898,723 of record JASVER010000006.1, on the reverse strand, counting down.
ATGTTTTGCCCTGCTGCTGTCACAGACAATGAAAATACTAGCTAAGGGTCTTGGCTCCTACACAGAATCCTTTTGCCTTTAAAAAAACTGAGACTGAGAGAAAGGGTCTTTACCTCCCCACAGTACAAGCTGTTGAGGACAGATACCTATGCTCACCTAGCGACTCTGAAAAAATCTAAAAAATAATTAAATACCATATTGATAAACAGCAGCAAGTACCATCATCTGCAAAATAGGCTGTACATTCAAGTCACTTTATTCAGGTAGAAATGCAAGGAACTGGAAGTGTTCTAGTTCTGAATGTGAAAACACTCAAGGGATCTCAGGGGAACAAATGATAATCTGCATCTTTGTCTGGTGCTGAGGCACCTTATAAAAGGTGTTCAGGTCACAGTTGACTGCTTGGTCTTCAGTCAGGCAAAACTTCCCAAAGAATCAGGAAGAAGGTGTAAAGACTTTATCTGTAAAGACTGAGATAACACAAGCAGCATGTTTGCTGGAAGTACATGTACACCCYCTTGCTCCATGGCAAAGCAAAAGAAAAAGGGTTAATTTGAATCGTCTTAAGTGAGGCTTTAAGTCTGTTTGGGCCTAAGACCATGCACACATTCTACTTCTGCATCTAGTCTGAAGAGCATCATCTCCTCTATACATGCTCTCTGAGCATGCCCTATGCAAGAAGTAGGAAGGATATAAAAAATCCTTAATGAAAGTATCTATATAAGTTACACTGTTCCAGCTGTGAAACATTTACAGATCAGGATTTCCTTAGTCACTGTCTACTGTAATTAACTTTTTGAGAATATTTCTTGCTAACTACAGCTCATAAATAATTGTGGTTAGATGGCCCTAATTACAGAATGTTAACAGACCTTTCATAAATAAAATACCACTGATGTCTTCACACTAATTGTTCTGTAACTCTAGCCTCGCATGTCCAGGAGTAGCTGTGCTAAAACACTGTAAATCAATTTAGTAGTTCCATTCACACATTGACAGACCCTGTGACAAACAGGATCACATTTCCTACCTAGACAGCCCTTGCTAAGCAGTCAGTTCAAAAGAGTAATTTGAACAGATTCACATTAAAATATACATGATACTACACAGAGGAAGCTGTCATGCTCTTATTTCTGCCCCCATCCCTACAACAACGTATTATTCTGTTACACAGCTAAATGTTCCTTTTGTGGCCTAATTCACTGTAAACCTTCAGCAAAACAAAACGAAAACACTAGGCTATTAACAAAAATAATGGCTATATCATTCCTTGAAGAGGGCACTTTAACAGCTAGCAGGTCTTGGTGCAGCCCCCAGGTCTGCAGAGGCAATCCCCATCCAGGAGCCTACCTGTGCTGTCATCAGAGCATCTCTGGGTGCATGTGGAGCACATTCCCCCATGCAGGACAGGCATGAATAGTGATGGGGGTAGGAGGTGTCTGTTCTTACCCATGTACACCAGATTCTGACTTTTTTTTTCTTTTTTAGCATCAGTGTCCTTTATTCACTACTCAGTCTCCTGCTTCTCGCTAAGGAAAGAGCAACCATCCAATATACACCGTAGTAGTTATGCAGGATTCTTTCTTTAGTAAGTCAGCTTCAAACGTCTAATATACCTGAGCAGTGCTTGCTCAAGGCTTACTAATTTATTTATGGAGAAACTCTAAACATGTTAATTCCTTTCTGCAACTAATTTTAATACACTTCAAAAGGGTCGATACAATTTATTCCACCACCCCACCGCCCAACTGTATCTGAATTTGAGGACTTTTTAGCAGAGGACTTTAAATGTAGTTCAGTAAAAATGACATGAGGAAAAAAGGTTCAGACAGTGTTGGGCAACTCAGCAGGAGAGGGTGAAGACTGAAGACTGCTTCTGGCAATAGCACTAATATTTGGTTATTAAATGTTATTTTCAGTGACATTTTGCAGATCATGATCTACAGGCATAGGGTTGCCACTCTCCTTTGCTTCCTCTCCTGTCTTATACAGGTCTGGTTCACTCTAGAGCCTGGTATTGGGGACGGACTGAAGCAAAGCTGGGTGGTACTCAGCCCTGCTGCATGCAGGTGGACAACAAAGCAGCTCTACATGTTTGGGTGTAGTAGGAGATACTAGGGATAGGAAATGCACATACAAGATATTCACTTGACTAAGGCATAAATGTTCAAGAGCAGCTGAAACAAATGCAAAAAGATTTGACTGGTGGCTCTCTATAAATTTTTCGGGGTCTTTCACTGCAGTTGAGGTGTAGGAACTGCTTCACCGCTTTGAAAGAAACCATGAGACTCACCATGAGTGGAAAGGCTTGATGGAGCCTGAGGAGAAGCTGTTCCTCACAGATGCCTACTGAGCACCCCACAGACCCTGCACAGAGCCATCCTGCCCCAGCACTGTCCTCGCTTCCCTTGTTCCTTCACCATTTTAACTAAGCAGCAAAGTACCGTGACTCCAGCAGTTCTGTCCTCATGGCTAACCCTGCAGGGCTGGTTCCAAACATGCTCTATTTGTGGGTACACCTGCATCGTTACTAAGAGTCTGAGCTTTCAAATACTGCTTTTTTTGCTATATACATCCTTAATAGTGAATTCAGGACATGCAATTATTTGTCTGTGAAGTCACAGCTGCTAGCCTTTTTACTGCAGATTCTTCTTAATCCAAACATCTTATTTTACCCATTCAAGTATCTCCTCAGAGAGGGAAAATACCACTGCCATACTTCCACTGTTTGACATTGACACTGACTTTGAATTTATAATAACTCAATATTATGTGGAATAGTATAGCACTTCCTGAAAGGAATACGTCCAGTGTTAAAATACTGTGAACAGGTCACAGGCAGATTCTTACAGGATCACATGAAAAAATTTTGTTTTTTGAAAGAAAAAAAATGCAGTCCAGAAAACAAGCTGTTTCTGATGTCTTTTCCCATACAATTGAAAAATTCAGCTCTAGTTCAGTATGAAGTCATTCAGGTAATTAATTTCCACAGTCAGAAGTGGGAAAGGAGCAGGAGTTTATATTCAAGAGCTATCACCACAGAGCCACTGTGCATTCCCCCCAGATGAGTTCTGCAGCCATTTATCACGCAATTCCAACACAAGTAATTTGCTACCACTACAAAAAATAGCCYTGGTAGAGTCCCAGGATTGTTTGTATATTGTACCTGCATCAACTGTTGATAAAATGACTGACGGCAGCAACRAGACTTAAGTCTCCTTCCTCCTCTGTGTTGAATGACACACTCACGCTCTTACTTTTCTCTCTTTTTTGCCCAGTACATTTTTATCTCTGTTTTGCACAGAGGTACGGCTTCAGCAGGTGGGTTATAAGGGCCACTGGCTGCAGCGCAGGACCCTGTGGAGGATGTGGGGTTTAATTCCCTCAGGCAAAGCCAGGAACTGACCCTGAGAGTCCTGCTCCCTCCATGACACAGCTCTCTCCATCATTGCTGCTTCTGGGCTTTTTTAGGAAATGCAGCCAGAACTGCATTTTGGCTCAGTCCTGCTGGTTGTGTTGGGCAAGCTTTGAGGACACTTGCTGGACCAAACCCCACAGAGGTGTTACGTGGGGGAAGCTGGAGCTCCCTATCCTCCTTCAGCCTTGGGACAAAGGGGGGATGGAGCAGCTCAGCGTTGGCTGAACGGCAGCAGAAGTAGATCTGCAGAACCTCTGGACTTACCATCAGCAAACATCAGTAGGGAAGCAGTGACAGCAACCTTCCCAAGTGGGGAGAAGCCAGCCTAGAGCTTATAACTCTTGAGGCATCAACACTGTTCATCTACATTAAGGTATTAAGAGCAAATTGGTCTGAAGACCTGGTAGTGGTGGGCAATCAAAGAGAGGTGGCTCTTGCTCTGAGGACTTAGGGTCAAAACGGGAGATCTGGGGTGAGCCAAAACACAGAGGGGTGAAATGATTTACCCATGCTTGCTTAGCACACCAAGCTGAGAATTCAGTACATTTCTGTGCTCCTCTCTAGGTTTCTGAGAGCTTGACATGAGCTGGTCTTTAATGCTGGAAGTAGAGAACAACTGCCATTACGTGGGAGCTTTTTTTGAGAACAGTCAATGCATTTGTTGGTTTTGTTTCAAAACAATGACATGCTCACAATTTTCTTTCTGATAGGTCTAGTCACAACTTTTTTCTTTCATTTTTTCAATGTTTTTATCACTGAAGACTGGCTTACAGTTGGTTTCCTGCTGCTACCAGGTCAGACAGCACTCACTGTATTTGTGTTCGATGGTAGCAGATTAGTCATTTATACAACCCCAATTGTAAAGAATGCAAATTTAACTAAATATATATGGATCAATCAGGGAGCTTGTGAATTTTCAGCAACATTTGCAAAAATAGTAAGAACTTAAAAAATCATCTCACCTTCCCTTTTATCCCCATTTCCCCTCTTAGTTTCTACAATGAACGCAGTATGAGTGGAGATCTCACCGAAGGAGCTAAAGTGCCTTCACGGTTAAGGACAGCGTGTAACACCTCCCTGACTGTCCTCTTGATGGCTGAGGAATTGCCTTCATCAAAGGCAATTTCTGTTCTTCCGGAGAGCTCAGTCCTACAAAGTGACAGGCTCAGTGCTCCTGTCCGGGAGAGCAGGAGTTGCGGGTGGGCAGCACTGGGAGCAGCATAAGCCCAGACTGCGGTCTGGCTTGGGAAAACAGCAACAGTTCGAGCATGTAGTGGTTTTCTGTCTTCTTTAATGCCAGACACCAGTAAGACGAACTGTACATTTAACAATAGAAGTAGCACTTCATTAGGGCAAACCACAGCAACCTCCTGCCTGCATTAGGCAAGAATGTAATATTGGGTTGATGATATTTCAGAGTGCTATATAAGCTAAACCATCAATTTCCCTTTGTTTAATAACCTTGTAGAGTTGGTTTTCATTGACTGTTATAGTTAGTTCATTCAATTCATACAGTCCAGGTGAACTTCCCCAGGAAGCTGATCTACTCAACATGAAGATAGTATATCTGGTGAAAGGAAAATACACCTTTTCAAGTGGGGCTTTAAAATAGCTATCTTGTCGTTTTGCGAAGTGCTGTATCTAGCAATCCCATTTATTTTTTGTAGGTCTTTCCCTCTCTCTTAGGAAAAGAGAAGTAGGCAGCACGTTGCACTTTGAACACTACAGTTTACTTGCTTCTGCTTCCTACTTATCAGGTAACTGGTAGGGTGAGCAGCAATCTTTAACCAAAGAAGATTCAGGTATTTTTATTCCTAATTGTTTATTGCAATGCATTTCAGGAGTAGATAAAGCATTTCTGAGGGTGCTTGGCGATTTTATTCCAGAAGACTGCAAACAAAAGCGCAATGAGAAGTAATTTACCTTCACAAGTACACTACATCTTGCAATTACCTCCTGGTAACGAAGATATACCCAAGGCTATGTTAGACCCAGTCCCACCCTAATGTAAAAAACACAATCCTTTACACTGATTTCAGTATGGTAAATCAGACACATAGTGCACATTAGCATCCTTCTTAATGGTTACAAGGCTGTGCTATGAAGACACTCTGCACTATGTATAAGGACACTCAGATTGAAATTTTAATTGCACAAGGTGCTGAGTGCTCTGGCCATGGACTAGCTTGTGAGCAGGTACACGGAGAACGATCCATAAACCAGCAGTCTGTGCATGCTAAAACACCCTGCTGACAGCGAGAGGAGGGTGAGGGTGCGAGCACATGTCAGGACTCAGGTCCAGGAGCACCCAAGCCAGGGGATGTTCATCAAACAGACCAGCCATGGTCCAAGGCAGGAAGCAAGGAGAAGCACTTCAAAACTGGGTGTGACTTATGCCTATGCAGTGCCAGCGAGCAGCAGAAGAGACTGCATTAGAGATGTCTTGGGGATCAGCCTTGTACTCACAGCCGTGTATGAGCAGGAGAGCAAAGACACCAAGCTGTAATTTTTCCTCTTCCCTTCGTCCCACAAATGCTAAGCAAAACAATGGTTTATACTGATTCTGGGCTGCGATGTCTGTGCCAGCTAGTTACCTCACGTATGTTAGCTACAGGATTGCTTCAGTGAGAATGGAAGCACTAACCCTACAATGGTGTTGCCATAAATCCTCACCACGGGAGCTCTGAATTCGGAAACCAAGCTAGCTGTAACTACATTTTGTTAACATGAGTAGGAAACAATTATTTACTGAGTCTCGTTTTATAGCCATGATACACACAATTTGCTGCWCTGTCTTTTTTTCCTCTCTCTATTTATGGCTTATAAAACACTTCAGTAATGGAGAAGTGTAAAAATGTATTCTTAAGTACTTACCAAAAAGTGTCCTTATTCCCAGAGAACCATCAGAGTACCAGTTCACAGTCACACTGCCCCAGGGGTAGTCATTCACTGCGGTGTCAAATATATACCAAAGTACTGTTACCAGTAGTTATTTGCTTTATTCAGTATGTGAGGTCTTCAGGCATGGATGAGGACCTTACTGCACTGGGACATATATGCCTATGGAGAACGTAACCTGGAGCTTGTTCTGCTTATTTTAGACTCCATTTGTGCTCAGGTAGGACGTGTAGCACACAACATTGGGAATTCAGGGAACCTCCTTTTTCTACCCAAGACCTTTGCTTAATTTATTTGGTTTTGGTGCTGACAGCTTTTCTTGATTTTGGTGTGGAAATTTTCAAAACAATTGGCTTAGCTTAGCCATTGCAGGATGACAGAAGTGTTAATTAAAAGAATATCTTTCAAATAGCTTGCAACTAATATACTAACTAGAATAAAGCTTTTTATCAGCTAAATTCCTTAGCATTAAAGGGAATATGAGTTAGCTGGAGAGGTGTATTTTGACCACCGGAGGGCTCCTACATTTTTTCCCATTAATAAATAAAAGCACTAAGCAGTGCCTGGCCTCATTGAAAGTTACTGTAAGAATAATCTGCAGCTAGCAATTGTATTTGATGAATTTCACCTGTATTTCTACTTCACTGTGGACAGACTGTGAAAGTATTGAACTTACAAATTATTCAAATCTAGGCACAAATGCTTTCACCAAATATTTTCAGATTTGCGAATTGTTCAAATGTTGACATTCCCGTTGAGTATCTGGTTTGCGATTTGCATAGTCACTTCAGCTATTAGTGCACCAAAACCAATCTAAAATTTTAATTGTGTGTTCATGTATATGAATCATTTCATTTGTATATCGTTTGCCAAACAGTACAAAGGTTAAGATGAAAGGCCACTGAAGACATAGGAAAAACTCCTGCTGATTTGTGTCGCTTCTGGATGAGGCCAAGCCCAGATATTGCTCATTCCTTCTGCAATTCCATCAGTGAGAAACAGAAAAAACATCACTACACTGTAATTAACCAGAAAAAGCAGCCAGGATTTGCAACTTTTATATCCCAATACATAATTGAAATGATGTTTTCAGGGACAGTTTGAGCTTTAAAAACTCATTTGCAAGCCTGTTTGGGATAGGAAATCAGGATCCTCTCAGATCTTTGTGGAAAACAAACAAGTAGTTATTTTCAAATCAAACGTGTCGTTCTCATGTCACTGACCCTCACCTGATATGCACATTGTACTCAGACTAAATCACAAGCTCTCCTCAGCCTACTTAATGATAACAGGTCACTTCACACATTTGATGGAGCTCTGCTGATTTAGAGGATCTGGCCCTATTTACAATTTAACCCAGTTTCTTTTTGTTCCAGACCTCCAGTGCGTTCCAGGCCAGTGGGGACTGGTTGACGGTCCCTGAAACTTCTCACAGTGTTTTTTCAGGCTACACTTGGACCTTCATGTGGAAGTTACTGTAGCCCTAAATTCCACTACTTTCCATTCCAGTGGATAAAGGTTGTCAGTCCTTTGGGATCTGCCTAGACGTACATATTCCTCCTGTGCTGTTCGTGCTACCAGCAGAGAAGTTCTGCTGGGATCTCAAGAGTGGACTACCATCTTTCCTCTTTCCTTTGCAAATGTAACTTCTTTTATAAGGCCATTTTGGCTTTGCCCAATACTTGCAAGCTCCACTCATGAAACAGACCTTTGGTAGGCATTTTCCAATCAAATGCTGTATGGTTGGCATCATTTATATGACAGAGCCAAATTAAACCTGTCAGGTTGACTACAAATTAACAAACTACTTTATGCACTCCTGATGAAAGATGAATGTTTCATACACGTTAAAACGAGAGGTTGCTGGGAGCCTGAGGAACTAAACCCTTCAAGTTSTCTGGCTTGTGATAAAAGACTGGATCAGTAAATATTTATCAAAATTATAGGTCCAGCTCATAAAGTAATTGAAACAACAGAATATCTTCTCCAGGAGAACAGCAATAGCACTGGGACAAACTAATTCTCATACGTACTTGTAAAAATTTATTATGGATCTTGAACATTTTTAAAAATCCTGAAGAAACACAGCATGAGGCTTTCATCCTCCTTAGGCTTTAATGCTGGGGCAGGAGACACTTTCTAAAAACAATGCACAGTATGGTCGTGAATTCTCTGCATTCTTCCATTTTCACTCAAAATCTGTAATATTTATCAAAACTTTCACACTGATTTGGAATTACTCAAGGAAGGGCGCTTACCTTAAGCCCATTTACCACTTGTGAGTGGACACATCTATGGTTCTAGCAACATGACACAGCTTATCTACTTTGAAGCTTTACCTCACTGCCCACCGATGCAACAAAACCTGAGCATCTGCAGGATAAAACAGATTGGCAATAGTCAAGTTGTCAGTAAGTTCTGAGGAGCCTGTGGCTCTTTTCCTTTTTGGAGGATAGGAAGTTCTTCTCACTATCTGTGTTAGTTTGGTTCAGATCTATGTGCAGAGAAGACTGGATGCTGTCACAGTGGGACATGGGCAACCATAACTTCCTAGTGGTAGTTTGACTTCCTGGTACTCATGCTCTGGGTTTGCCTTTTCTCCTCTGGAAAATTATCTCCACGCTTCTTCCTCTCCTCTGGCCATGCTTTACTGCCTCACTGCCCACAGATTTTTGTAATCTCCTCTGTAGGTTATAACTGTCTTTGAAGCACAGATTGAATGGCAGTGACCTAAATGAGGGTGAGTTTTTCTCACAGAAAAATTGGGTGTAAAAAGCTGCATTTTCTGTTAAAAAAATCATCCCAATAGAAAGATCCCACCTGGTCTCTTCTTTCTCCTCAGATAAAACCAATAATTCCCACCCCAAAATTACCAAAATCATTGAAGATTACATTTTCCAGTTTTGGCTAAAATTTGGCCAAAAACACCCCAACAACATAGTTTTCCAAGTGCTAACTGATAAGCTCCATTTCAGTCTTTCATATCTAGTGCATTGCACAGATTGTATCTGCTTATCTACCAACCAGACCCACAGGTCCTGTGTAACTTCACTGAAAAACAGGAGTACCCCAAGGGATGGAAGACTGTTTTCAGCATCATCAAACTCTTCCCAAAGGCTCTCACACTGGTGACACTCATGCATATGAGCTGAACACAACACAAACATCTGCAGTGACAGCAGGCAGAGGACACTGTCTGTTATGCTCAAAAAGTGCACACAGCTACCACTCAGGTGTCAGGATAATTGTTGGAAGAACTGAGCCTATAACCCCTCCACGGGCTATTCTGATCCCATCTCATCCCATCTTCTCGGTGTTAGCAATCCTGTTGTACGTAAAACATGCTCCTATTTCAGTCCTCTTTTTAATTATGGCAGGAAAGGTTTACCCCTGAATTAAATGTAGTTAAGAAAGCTTCCCACCATCATGAAAAAGAACCCCTTCATGTTTTGTATCTTTAATACGGTTAATTTGCAGGGTCCTTTAAGAGCAGCTGCTAGTTTTATGTGTCAAAGGACTGCCACACAAAAGAGAGCGTGGCAGTGAGCTGTGGGTTTTGCTGACACAGCACACTGTTTCAATTGAAAACAAGGAATAGAAGGAGCAGTGTGAGAAACCTGACACTAGCTGTTACCTTTAGAAATCAAAACTTAACAAAATAAAGGCAAGCATACATATTACATTTTTCTTTTTTAAAAGAAATCTTGTTAGATGCTGTTGGAGACACAGGTGATCAGCAAGTCCTTCTGAAGAAACATCTATTACAAAGGAGAAGAGAGGGAGATGGAGAAGGTGCCATTTTTCTATCGCTATAGCAAACACCTAATGCACCGTAAACAGAGCAAGTCATGCGGTAAAACATGAAGAAGCTCTTTTTTAATCATCTGAATAGAAATTTAATATCTTTGCATTTGCTAAGTAAGGCAACTTGCCCAAGCAACCAGATACACAAAGCCTTATGCATTTATTCTGCCTTTGTTGCTACTGAACAAAGCTTCTAAGTCACAAGCATTAAGGCTGGTATTTACTAAGCAGTTGCACATGAGGGCTCATTAGGAAAATTAGGGTATCCAAACRTGTAAGGAAACCTGAGAAATCAAATAGCCACATATACACTACGACAAAAAAAAMCCCATGAGCATTTCCAGTAGTTTTGCTCTTCTAAATTATGAGGTCCAGCAGCTAGGACCAATTCCCCAGGCCACCCCCAGCTGGACGGTGCTGAGCAACAGCAGCACAGACCCAGGTCACGCTATGAGGAGTGGAGGACTCTGGCTTGTGTGGGGATGATATGCTGCAGAAAGCCCTTGCTACCAAAGCTGCCCATCACTACTGAGCTGCAGCAGCACTATAGCAAGAACAGGAGAACAAAAAAAAAAAAAAAAAAAAAAAACAAAAAAACAAAACGAAAAACAAACCATTACCACCCAGGAGACCTATGAACTTTGGTAGTGCTGTTTAAGTATTATATCAGTACTGTTTGTCCACTTCCAGGAGTCCACAATACTCAGCCCTGGCTCTTTTTAAAGGATGGTTTCATAAGGTAAGAGCACTGCCACTGTGACTAGCACGCTTTAGTTTTCTCTGTCTTTTCTGCACTCCTGGCAGGAAAGGTGGCCTCTGTCAAACATCAAGGTCACATGAATGTAGCAAAATTCATCTTTCCAGTCTGGGAGAATAAAAACCAGTCAAAACTGAGTAGCAATAAAAAGGCTACTTTTAAAATATTCAAGTATAGTATATTAAATAATATATATTATTTAAAATATTCAAGTATAGTATATTAAATAATATATATTATTATATATAGTATATTAAAAAATATTCAATATACTAGCAAAGCTCTCATACTACAACAGCAAGACTGCCCTCCACCAGCCTTTTGACACAGCTGTTTGCACCACTGCAAGCACTACAACTGGGGAAAGTCTTCCAAGCAGCCTGCCAAATATACAGGCACGCTCTCCTAACCCTGGGGATAAATGCAGAACCAGATCTGCAGGTCTTCAGGAGGTAGCAAATATTTCTAATGCTTAGCACACCAGGACAAATTAGAAACTCTTTTGTGTGATAGCTATAGAATTAGTTTTACAGAAAACTAGCAAATCTTCCCTTTGCATGAGTAAAAAAATAAAACAGTACCTCAGCTGAAGACCAAGCTATGAATAAATGCAAATTCCTAATCAGAATATCAATATGAAGAATTCTTTCAGAGGAGACAGAGACCAGATTTAGCCTCTGGATCAAACGGCTCTTGCAGATGGTATTTCAGTAGGCAAATGTGACATTCTGAGCTAAAATCTTTCACAACACGAGCTTTAAATACTTTGTTGTCACGATGATGGTCCTCCTCTGTAACCACATTCAAAAGTTTTATGCGCAACTACAGCAGCTCTGACAAGAAGGAGGGAGACGGGCCATTCCCCAACCTGGGGGGCATTTGCCTGGCACAGGGATTCCTGAGTTCAAGTTCCTGCTTTGAGGTGGGTACCTGGAAGAAACATTTTGTCTTTTAATGATTTGAGCCACTCTGCATGGTATCTCTTCGCTGTGCAAGGTACCTCTACACAGTACCTCTGCCCCTGCACTCCTCCATAGTGCTGTGACTTTTTTTCCATCAGGATCCATGTGTCTCTTTCCTTCTGGCAAATTTATGGCAAAGAGAGAATTCTCTGAGGTCAGATTTTTATCTCATTTCCTTCTTAGCATTTATATTAAGATATTTAAAAAGCTCAGGAACTTTTATCTATGCACCACTTGTCTACATATTCTCATACTCTTGCCACTTTTCTCTTAATTGTTCCATTCTTGCTGAGTGTTTCTAGCGCCTCTTYGTTTTTCTCTTTAGATTGAGAGCTCTTAAGCAAGAATTATCCTTAGTTACAGCTCCTAACACAGTGGGTTGTTGATATGGATTCTTAATAATCATAGATAATACAGTATTCCTCAGTGGAACATAAGTTGGCTTTATCATCACCATGCCACCATATGCAGCTGTATTGTTCTAATATTTTAAATGCTTTGGGTCAAATACAAGAAGCTGACTGGTGCCTGCTTGTGTCTTTGATAACTACACATACGGACAATGCATAGGGAAGAACTACAATTAACCATTTTACAGATGGGAAGTGAGGCTTAGAGAAGCTAGAAGCTAGCCCCAGGGGATCGGTGGCACCCCAGAGAACTAGTTTCCACACCTCAGGCTAATTAATGCCTTAACCAAAGGACCCACCTCCCATGCCAGCAGGAACATGACATCCTGTTTCCTCGCAGTTATGCATTTTGCTTCCAGCGAGGCTTGTAAAATGCAGATTCCTGCTAAACCACCTTTCCTTTCATATTTGTGAATAAAATTTTACRTATCCTTTTTATGAATAGTTCCTACCATTCTCTTCACATCCTGACTCATAGCTTTCCTTTGATTTCTTCTTTATTTGTGCACTAAGGCTATGATCTATTCTTCAGAAAGTTTATATATATACACACACACATATACACATATATATATGTGGGTGTGAATACATATATATACACACTTGCATATACATGTAACAGATGTATGCATCATATGGAACAAGTGCAAATGAACATATAGTTTTGACCCTTATTCCACTTTGTTTGTCTATAGGGAATTACTAAGACATAGTAGCTTCATGACTTGAAAGACGAGACCATGATATTCCTATTTCTACTTCCAAGGAGAGTGCAGGTGTTTCAAAGCATTTATGAAATTGCTTGATTGACTCTTATATAGAAATCTATTGACAATAAGTTGAACCTTTGCAGCTAGGCTGTAAAAGATTTGATTATAGTAACAATACTAACCATCATGAATGTCATAAATCTTAAGAGAAAGGACACATATGTCACATATAATGCATGAAAAAGTTGTCCTTTTATCATGGATAACTTACCATTGTGTAGATACTCTGCTGATCAGCTATTGCATTATTTGAATAAGTATCTGATGTCTTGTTTTCTTTCAAGGAGGCAGGTGCAGGATGAAGCAGGAAGCCTGCCAAGAAAGATGATAAATTGCCACTCGGTGCTGGGGACGAGTGCTTAACATTAATGCAATGCTGCCAGGAATTGAAGCAACAGAGTAATAAGAAACTAGGAAGAAAATAACTTCTCATCCCCCATTAAACAGATTGGCTCCATTTTCTTTATCCATTATAATTTCTAGTACATCTARAACAAAACATTGTCATTGTCTCATTACAAGCGAAGTAAAAGAGGTTTGGAAAACATTCTATGACTTACAAGCCATGGAACTATGTAATAATACCAGTGGTTTTTCTGGTAGGGGAGTAATCTTGAAGCTAACAAGCTCAAATAAAATTATACAGAAAAATAAGTGCAAAGAAGCATGGCCTAGAATTTAAAATCCTTTCCCACTTCGGCAAGTGTTACTCCCTCGGTGAACTGGCTTATTCAGTAACTAGATCATGGTGTAGGCAGAAGTGACAGAGGGCCCAGAATGTCCCAAGTTCCCTTGTCTACTGTTTACCCCTTACCGCATTGAATTTGGACTAATATGAGCTAACTTGGATAAGAATTCCATGTGATTGATCGTAGCTTATGTGAGAAACAAAGATAAGCCTTGTAGCAAATTTGCAATTGGGTACCGACATGTGAGTTAAATACTACACAAAACGCCGTTTGGGTGAGAAGCTTGTCATTCACGTTGACTGAAAATAAAGAAAATGTTTCATGAAAAATGGGTTCTTAATAGTTTGACATTAGAAATGAGGTCATCCARCCATCATATCAATGTCAGTGTAAGGCCAAGTTTCACACATACACACACTTTCCACTTTCCTAAGCTAGCAAATAAAAGCAAAACAAATACCTATTTTATCTCTCCTTTGTGTGTACAATAGAGTATGTGGGGAAAATGTAAGTTTGCAAACCCTCCAGATCTTAAAAACTTTGACTTCTGAGGCAGCTAAGGCCAAAAAGGCAGGCAGTGATGTTCTGCTGGYATTTTACTTCCCAGGAACAAAACTGCCAGGAACAAGGATGCTCCTTGAAGGCTGAAGCAGACCTGGTTTGGTCTGTTCTATCGTAAGTGGGCAAGTCATAGGTATTCTGGAAGAAAACTGGAAGATTTGGCCTTGGAATGATCCCTGGCTTATTTGGTCTGGGCAGTGGTGCAGGATCAGGGCTATATGTATAACCAGAGACCCTCTTCTGGTAGTGAAACAGGCTTCAACACACCATAAACACTCTATGCTACGTTGTCCCCCGCCATTCTGGAACAAAACTAGTCCTGCTCATATAGAGCCAGTTCAAGAAGAAGCTCTGTTCAAACCACCTGTTTTAAAAATATTCAGGGTTTTGCCAACTGTGGAAAATACAGATTTGTGATTGCCTTCCTGTCCTCCATATAATTATATATATAAATATAAAATTTATATATATAAAAATATAATATTTTTAAATATTTTTTAAATATATATTAAAAATATAAATAGAGTTATCACTCTGGGGCATCCAACCCTGATCTTATCCAAATGGCTAGGTACTAGGGACCCACATCAGCATTTTACTGGAACGCTGACACATGCAAAAATCAACTAGGGCTGTTTTCAACATTCATCTGTCAGTAAAATTAAAACTAAATTGAAGAACTGATGATCAATGTCATTCCTCTTCTTGCACCACAATAACTTACAATAATATTTGTATTTTGAAATTGGGCCGTAAGTCAAACACTTCATCTTCTGAAATCTTCATCTTGATGTAGGAAAACTACCTTAAAGCTATCAAGATGAAAACCATTTAAGAAACATTTTTTTAAAGCTTGCACAAGATCTATATTCTCGTCCGTATTATGTCCAGAAAAGTGCATGTCGTTCAGAATGAAACCTGAAAAGCTGTGGCTATTTAATCTCATCTGCATTTCCTCCAAACCCAATCATACCATACCAAGCATCATACCACCAAGACAAAGCAATGCCAGGACAGAGAAAGATAGTTCACCATTTAGGTGCTGATTTTTCAAATTTTACATCCCCCGGAAACAATTCATTAGGAAACGCAGATGATGTCTTAGCTTTACCTGATACACGTGCAGTGTGTCTGTCTGTGTCTCAGTTTATCTTACCAAAAGCAAACTTCCTCTCTGCAGATGTGACTATGTCATGATTAGTTCGGTTCCTCACATAGTGTACATAACAGGAAACCAAAGACAGCAAAAACTCTCAAAATACATGTCAAACCAGTATGACACATTTTAGAGAAGGTACCCTAAGGGAGAGAGTAAGGCTGTGGCAAAATCTGAGGAAAAATGTGACTGTGCCTGAAGTTAATGTAATGAGCTGATGCCTGGGAGCTGAATGTGATGGTACCATAAAGGAGGTAACTCATCAGCACAGGAGAGGCACAAGTGCTAGTTAATAATCAAATTCCGTTCTCAGTTACACTCAAACATCTTCATGATGCTATTAGCATATACATAACCAAGGAAAGCACTGGGCCTTGGGAACCTGAATTATGGTTTCCATTTCAGCATTTCTGAGGGTATGAGGAGTTCCCAAGCTCAGAATTTCCCATTTATGAGCCCTGTCAATAACATCTCATCATAGCTGGAATGAAAACAAATATGTATTCCTAAATAGCATTAATGATTTTGCATCCTCAACCTCAACCACTGAGGTGTTATCCTTGACCACAGGGACTGTACATGGGAATAACCAGGAGGCCTTCAGGATGGCCTTGTAACAGCTGCACTAAAAGGAAGAGACATCTGAGCTCAGTGGAAACAGCCTTGGCCTCTGTAGATTGGTACAGCTGACACACATACCCTCACAGGCGAGGGCCTGGGTTCCAATATCCTGCCAATGTGCCCTCCCATCAACAAGACTGCCTTGCCAGTTGTTTGGACTTAGCATATTTGCAGACAAATACATTAATTGCTGTCCAAGTGAAGATCAGAGTCACTCTGAACTAAAGCCCGATTGATGTAAATGTCTTCCTACCATTTATGTTGGTGGTAGTAGTTCCGACAATATTTTGCCTCTTATATCCTGAAACATCCTCTGAAGCTTTGATTTGTTCCCGAATCATTCTAATTATACTTTTCGTGATGCATCTTTTCCTATTTCTGGTGCTCCAGCAAAGAAAGCTTGATACCAGCCACTCATTCATTGTTGCAAAGCTCAGTTCAAACAGGGAAAAAAATGTTATTAATTACACTGAAATTTTCTGAAAGGGTAAAAATGCATTTGCAGTGATTTGCTGATTTTGCTTTGAATAGTTAAGAAAATTCCTAAGAAATATCACTTCTGTCCTGGCTTCTTAAGAGAGAAGGAAGAAAAATATGCCACAAAATTAAATTCCAGCAAACCAGGGGTTAAAGAATGAGTATAGTATCCAGATTCTCCAGTGCCTTTCTGCATGTGTAGCCATGTGGTCTATGCAAAGTAAGTGCATTGGTTGTGCTTGATTTCCAGAGTTGCTAAGTGTTGACTCAACATAGATAACCAGGAAGAGCCAGTGTCCAAGAATTGTTTACATTTCACTGTACATTTCATAGGTAGGTTTTTGATATAAGCAAAAGAAAAAGGGATCTTCAGATTAATTCATCTTTATTTTTTAAGACAATAAATGTCCTGCAACATAGTACTAAGATTACTTTTGTGATCCTTTTCTCTACAGTCAACATCAGCAAATGTATTTCAGCCAAAGTTATGTTCCAGGATCAGGTGATCTGGACCAGCATTCATTGAAATGAATGACATTACCAATCTCAGTTAAATAGTAAGAACTTAATTCCTTCAATTTACTTATAAGTCACCCTTCTAATGCTAGTGGTCACCTTCAAGACTGCAAACAGGAAGATTAAACCCTAGCCAAGAGATTGATTTCTATTCTCAGTCAAGCAAAAAGACCAAGAAATCCTGAACAAGAACCTATACATAAACTAAACTCATTGAAACAAAGAGGAAGAAACAACTGCTGGTTTATTGATTTTCTATATCATGTTCAAGTCTGAGAAAGCTGTAAAGAAAAACATACAGGAAAAGTGACGAGCAGCGTCTGGTATACTTCTAACCTAAAATATGTTATGTTGATATTTCCCATGGAATAAGAATTACAAAATTTAGTTGCAGAGATYCACACAATGGTGGATTTTGTTTTAACGTTATCAAATGTTTCACAGCGATATTTCGTCCTTCCAATTTTTTTTCTATCTTGTATCATAACATAAATTATAAAATAATGATGAGTAAGAAAATCTGGAACAAAATAATTTCAACTTATAAGAAAAAATCACTTGGGAATTTTTGGTTAAAATAATAATAAAATCAGTATGATTCTGGGGAACATATTGTTTTTCTAAAATCAACATTTTGTGTAAGGAAAATACATGAAAACAGGAAATTTTCAATCAGCCCAAATAAAAAATGCGAAATCATTCAGAACCATTTTAGAAATCATCTAACTCCTACATAAAATATTTCAGTAGGATTCAAAGTAATGAGGAGAACTTTGCTTGGCCTCTGTGCATTATTTCTTTCAGTTCATGCATAAATGAAAAATCTTAATGGTTGAACATCATCCTTATAATGTAGACAAGAGACCAGAGGCAATTCATTCTCAGCATTTTCTTCACTACATAGGCAATATAAGTCAGTGCATAGATGATCTTTTTTATAGCTATGGAACATAAGATTGTAGTTATTTATTGTAGCTATTAATTTATGATTCAATTTGATTAAATATTCCAAATACAACAAATAAAACATTGCAGTGCACAACATCTGAGAGGAACCTTACCTAGAAAAAGGAATTAACTTTTGACTAGCATATTTGGATACAAGCCTAGAAGGACATCTTAGCAGTTTTACCATATCTCAACAGCATCAAATCAGTACAGAACTGAGGTGATTGATAAGAGAATTTTATGTTGACCTACATAATAATGAAGACGAAAAATTATGGGTCCATCCTTTTGTTTGAATGTAGCCACAGAGACRTGTACTCTGTTGGCAAAAAGCTCTACTAAATATAGTGGGTTTGGATTCGTAACTTTTTATGCCTTTTAATGGGGTTTTCATTAATTCTATAGCACGCTAACATGCTTTGAAACACAATAGAAACTTGAGTAAGTAAATGTGGACTTAGAAACTTAATTTTAAGTTTTTGTTGGTTTATTTTAAACCTTGGTGCAGAATGCACTCATAAAGTGCTATGGGTTGTGAGCAGGAATCAGCAGGAAAACATACCTAAGAGGTATGACTCTGTCTTGTCAGATGAGTCATTTTGTGTTGGAACAAAGAGGAGCCTGTGCATGGATGAAGTTCTCCAAGTTCATTAAAGGCCTTTTGTGACCCACTGAATTTGGATGTTCAAGCTGCCATCTCACTCATGGGATCTAAGAATGCAAAAATATATGAAACAGTCGCATTAAGTTAAAGTTTGTGTTCAAACAAAAATATATTCAGGTGATGATATTCAAAGTTTCATAAAGCAAAAAATGTCAAAGGTTTTGGCCAGAAAGCAGTTGTCAGTGATAACACTGATGTTGTTGCCTCTTGCTTAACTCCGTGCTCTAGAGCTAGTCTGACAAATTACTCCTATCCATGGAAACACTCAGTAGTAGTCCCTTTCCTGCCCTCTGGGCCTGTGGTGGTTCTTGAACCAATCAGGGAAAAAAGTGGGTTTTCTCATGTTCTGTCACGCTAAGAAAGCCTGCATCAATCCGGTGTTATTCCACCAGGCAGGTGAAATGATTCCCATGGGAAAGGATGCGCACAGCATGGCTTTCTGGCTAATGATGTGATCCAAATTTTACCAAACTGGTGGAAAGATTCCCAGCTGATTTTAATCAGCTTTCATCAGTGGATTCCTTACAGATTGTTCCACACTCAACTCTTCTATGACAATGGGAAATGTTATCAGGTGGCAGGTGCACCTTTTAGTGAGCACTCAGGAGTCAGATTGATTACCTGGAGGGCAGGCACAGCTCTTCTCAATGTYAGGAACAAATGGCTTGACCTCAACCAGACTTGGGGTGAGTATCTGGTTCACACTGCATTCGCTCACAGAATTAACATGGGAATTAGCAGTCAGCTCCTATACGAGCAGCATTATGTTATCCAATTTGCATAGTCTCCCCATGCTCGCAACATGATACCAATCCTGACAGTAGGAGCCTATGCTTTTGGAGCAGAAGGTACAGCGCTCTATCTCCAGTGACAACCGTGAAGTCTATATGGCAAGGGCAAGCAGAATACTTGACAACCATGAAGTTTGTATAGCCTGTGAATTGTTACAGTGGGCATATTTTGAGACATCAGCAGCCTGTGAGAACCCTCCGCGTATTTTCCAGCTAGACCTGATCAAAAGAGCAACCACCTTCATTTTGTTGATGAGAACCCTATCAAAATTTCATATACCAATCAAGTAATAAATAACCATCTCATGATGACCATAACAAGGACTCTGCCATGCTTACCCTGGGGTCCTGTGAAAAAGGCATGGGTTCCCCTTCAACCTATTCAGCCATACAACGTCCTCAAACAGTGAAAGGGAAACCATAAAACCGAATGTGATGCACATCGTCCCAAGGAACTGATGCCTTGTAAGTCCCCTGGCAAAATTCTCCCAGCTTCAGAAATACTTTACTTTGCAAAAGAGCCTGAAGCAATTTAACATTGGTTCCATTTGGTTCTTCCCTGACCGATGTCAGATCTCTTAAGATGAGAACTCTCCATGACACGTAACAATTAGAGATGGTGTCAGTAAATAGGCCTTTTGTTAAGACCATCCAACAATCTTCGCAAGAACCTGTTCTCAGCTGCGTACAACGTCTAACTACAAAAATCTGTTTTGAAATTTCCAGTGTTGCAAATATATTTTCTACTGTTGTGACATAAGGAGTTTCAACCAGTTATCAGTCAATACATGAATAATCTGCAACCAGGGACTAGTGGTAACAGGTGAGCATAGAACATGGATGGCAAGAATACTGTGTTTTCAGCTCGGAAGAATAGTTACTAAAATGGAGAGATTTTGTATCTTGTTTGCATGACTGACTTACAAAAGCAAGAGTTACAATCTAAACAGGAATTACTTGAAAAAAGTACCTGAAGAGACAGAAAATTTCAGTGATTCCAAAAAAGCATTTTTACAATCAAGTATAACAATTATTAGGACCCTTCTGAGGCAGCAAACAGCCTTTCAGAGAATGGTTTAGCCATGTATTTCAGACCCATTGATCTCACATGCTTAATTAAGCACTGCTGTAGAACACTTTGCAGCACTGAGGCATCTACTAGTAAAGAAACAAATATAGCCATTCACTGTTTGGGGTATCATAAGCACCAATCAAAAGCTTCCCATAAATCTTATCATTTTAGAAGACATAATTATGTTTTTTTAATGCAAGATTACCCACTATATACCATAATAACGCATACAATTTTTAAATTGCCCTGTAGGCTAAAATGCTAGAGTAAGATACTCTAAAGCATTCCTCAGAGCTAAGCAGATGTCTGCGGA
Source organism: Oceanodroma leucorhoa (assembly GCA_030449065.1). NCBI lineage: Eukaryota > Metazoa > Chordata > Aves > Procellariiformes > Oceanodroma > Oceanodroma leucorhoa. Next base: position 877,896 of record JASVER010000006.1, on the reverse strand, counting down.
AACCACAGAAGTTGATGGGTTCTTGCCATTTTTGGAAATCAGGCCACCAGGTCACCCAACTATGGTTTACAGAGATTTAGCTGCTAGTCCCTGATTTTTAAAAATCTTAGTACAAATGTTTTAAACATCTATGCCATGAGCTATTAAATCAAGTTCTGGAAGGATTCATAAAGCAAAGCTTTCCAAGACCTTTCTCTCTGTTACAGTAAATTATGTTGTCGATTCCTTTATTTGATTGGCAGCCTTTAAATCTCTCTTCCCCATTGAGTTTGTGCCATGTGAAGCAACTGCAAAAGAAGATCTTGTTTTCAATTTTTCAGGGTCAGGTTGTCTTTCAGTAACACGGATGTCATTCATGACATAATGAATGAGAGTCATACCCAGGCAACCAAAAGAAGGGATGTTAACTCTGAAAATAAAAAGAAAACATCAAAGGTAATAGTAGAAAAGTCTGTTTAAGCCCAAAACAGGCAGGCAGGCAGGCAGGCAGGCAGAAGCAGGGAGTGATACAGGAAGATACTATCATGCACAAATCCCAACATCTTCTCTGCATGACCAGTTTAACAGTGCTGCTATTTACAATACAATAATTCATACCAGGACTAAAAACCTGCAGAGCTGACACTGCAAAAACATTGACCACAAATGTAGAACACATGCTCTACACACTCCAAAAAAATGAAGCTACCTGACTGAGAAATACTTTCTGTGGTAACTTTAAAAGTATTAAGAAAGAGAAAAAACATCCTTACTAGGAGTAAGATAAAACATTTTTTAAGTTGTAAAACTTTAGCTTGGAGATATTTTCTCCTCAAACCAGTTTTGATTATGTGATGGGACTGCGGTTTGTTTTCACCTAGGCTGATCCATAGACGAGCAAAGCTAAATCTTTCCTGCTCTGAAGTAACAGCCCTGAAACTGTCTTTTTTATATGGGCATAGTTCATTGCAGCCAGAGATGAGATTATGACATGATTTTATTTGASGTCATGCTTTTGTGTGTCTTTGCCAGCTCTTTCTCTATTGCCATTATAATTTCCTGAGTTATAACTGTCAGTTATCACGATCAAAAGGTTGGAGAGAGAGGTTTAAGTCATGGTCACTCCGCCTTCCCATCTGGGTTAGCTACATATATGCAAAGGGCCATTAAAAAAGTGAGAGAGGGAGAGAGAAAAGGAGGATGGAAGGCTTCACCACACTAAATGAAAAGCAAACAATATGCATATCAGCATCCTAAGGAGACGTACCACTCTGCTGGGAAAAACCAAGACAAAAGAATTATCTGACACAACAGTTCAAAGCATATTGCACCTGTCAAAACGTCTGTCATCTTCTATAGAAATGCACCATTCTAAAAGAAAAAAGGGAAACTCTAGCAAAGTCACTCAGAAACAACAGACCACTTTGTCTCCTTCCTTCCAGCCAACTCCTCCATCTGAAAGCCATTTAACTCAATGCTAAAGATTGCCTGGAAGGACCAGACAATAGGAAGGTCTCTTTCATTGTCAAGGACAGTTACACTTTGAAGATGATGCTCAAAAGGGGTTAAAATGGGTCAACAAGCAATTGTTGGGTCTATCCAAGGAAATGTGAACAGAACATTGTTGAAGTCACACACAAGAAAATCTAAAAGAGCACATCTTTAAGCTCGGGAAGTATGGGGGGAGTAACACAAAATACTAATGTAATCTCACACTGAAATGGAGATTAAAAACCTAGCAGTACAAGTGGACAAACCATGAATTTCAGTCTAGATATGGCAGTTCCTAGCAACGTGCATCGAAAGCACAGAAAAGACAAGAGAGATACAGGTTGTCTAACAAAAACAACAGCAACCCTGAGAGAAATAGAAGTAATTTTCCCACGACTTTTTCATTTGTCTGTTTCCAACTTTCACAAGATTCCCTGGGAATCAGTGTGTTGCACAGCTAGATGGAACKGGTGCATCTTACGTACTGAAATGGATGTACTCATTTGTCAATATCAACTGTTTTAAAGGAAAAAAATGGAAAATTGTAAAAATATTTTTGCTTACACGCAGATTATCTAAATCAATACTTATACAGCCTACTGAAACCTCTTTGTGTGTGCATGTTCTCCTTCATGCTTATCTGAAAGATAGACGTTACCATTTTAAAAAATCTTCTAGACTTAATTTACACAAATTTAATTCCTAAGGCAAATCTTCCATGAAATAAAGGATTTTTCTAAAGCCATTTATTTATCTAAACCCAATTCTTTTTTCTATTATTAGAAGTCTAATTTCTCTATTAATCAAATTTGGGCTTGTTTTTGATTCTTAAATGCAGCATTGCATAGGAATATAGGCACCAAGCCTGAAAGAGCCTCAGTTCAGCACAACTAGTCATGAAGTATATTCATTTGCATCTRCATTTGCAGCAAAGGGACAATCCATTATAAGCAACTTCAGACAGGAAAAATGCCTGAAATATCCACTCTGCTGAAGTCAGTGGCAAAACTTCCAGTAACATCGTCGGGGGCAAGAAGTCAGCTCTGTTTTCACACGCTTGTACTTCTGAACTAGGTCAGTGATGGTCTTGCATATGTTGTTTATTAGACAACAACTCCCTTTTCGCTCTTTCAAACCTTCAGGCAAGACAACAATGAGAACAGAAAATTGTCTTTGAAACTGTGTAACCAAACTGAATGGGTCCTCAAATTTTGGAAAATCCTTGAATCTGGGGCTGGACTTTCTTACATCTTCCTATATCTGCTAAGATGCAGAACTGACCTCTGATGTGGTGTGACTTTTTATCACCACAAAATCAATGTGCCAACGTTCAGCTGCTGAGAACATGGTCTGGGGTGTTCTCTTTTAGTCACCAATGGTGTTGGACACTAAATGCATGAAGGCCATGAAAAATGAAATCATATGAGACTTGAGGAAGTTCAAATTCACATCTAATTTCAAAATCAAGATTTGTAATGGGACCCCATTTCTACAAGAGTAAGAAATAATGAATGTAACAAACACTATTTACTATCTTCCCTCCTGTTAAAAAAACCAACTTCAATCACTTAAAACTTTTATAAAATGTCTTTGTTTTTCCTTGTACTTTCTTGAAATCAAAGCCAGCTATTTCTAAAATGCTAATCAAAGCTCAACATTTTCAAGAGTTTGCAAAGTCATTTTTCAGGTATAAAATCTCCTTTAACCATCTTTTTGACAAATGATTTCATCTCAGATAGCACTGGAAACATCTTGTAGCAAGCCCTGGTCAGATTTTATAGATATGACAAAATTATTCTTTCATCTGCTCAGTTTCTTTACTTCACACTCATACACTGGACTCCAACAAAAAAATAAAATACTCAAAAATGTTGATGTCTCAGTGTTCATCTCCCACCAAACATTTCTATGAATGTAAGTTGAGTTCAAAGTCCCATAGACTAATCCTTGCTACTGTTATATAGAATCATTTAGGTTGGAAAAGACCTTTAAGATCATCAAGTTCAACCATTAACGTAGCACTGCCAAGTCCACCACTAAACTATGTCCCCAAGCACCACATCTATGCATCTTTTAAATGTCTCCAGGGATGGTGACTCAACCGCTTCCCTGGGCTGCCTGTTCCAATGCTTGACAACCCTTTCGGTGAAGAAATTTTTCCTAATGTCCAATCTAAATCTCCCCTGGTGCAACTTGAGGCCATTTCCTCTTGTCCTGTCACTAGTTACTTGGGAGAAGAGATCGACACCCACCTTGCTGCAACCTCCTTTCAGGTAGTTGTAGAGAGTGATAAGGTCTCCCCTCAGTCTCCTCTTCTCCAGGCTAAACAACCCTGGTTCCCTCAGCCAATCCTCATAAGGCTTATTCTCCAGACCTTCATCAGCTTCGTTGCCTTTCTTTGGATGTGCTCCAGCACCTCAATGTCCTTCTTGTAGTGAGGAGCTCAAACCTGAACACAGTATTTGAGGTGCGGCCTCACCAGTGACAAGTACRGGGGGACAGTCACTCCCTAGTCCTGCTGGCCACACTGTTTCTGATACAGGCCAGGATGCTATTGGCCTTCTTGGCCACCTGGGCACACTGCCAGCTCACATTCAGCCAGCTGTCGGCCAACACTCCCAGGTCCTTTCCACCAGGCATCTTTCCAGCCACTCTTTCACAAGCCTGTAGAGTTGCATGGGGTTGTTGTGACCCAAGTACAGGACCCGGCACTTGGTCTTGTTGAGCTTCATACAATTGACCTCGGCCCATTGATCCAGCCTGTTCAGATCCCTCTGCAGAGCCTTCCTACCCTCAGGCAGATCAACACTCCTGCCCAACTTGGTGTCGTCTGCAAACTTACTGAGGGAGCACTTGATCACCTCGTCCAGATCATTGGTAAAGGTATTAAACAGAACTGGCCCCAATACTGAGCCCTGGGGAATGCCACTTGTGACCGGCCACCAACTGGATTTAACTCCATTCACCGCAACTCTTTGGGCCTGGCCATCCAGCCAGTTTTTTTACCCAGCGAAGAGTACACCCATCCAAGCCATGAGCAGCCAGTTTGTCCAGGAGAATGCTGTGGGAAATGGTGTCAAAGGCTTTACTAAATTCTAGGTAGACCACATCCACAGCCTTTCCCTCATCCACTAAGTGGGTCACCTTGTCATAGAAGGAGATGACATCCTTGTAGTCCTCCTGAGTTGCCTGCCCCTTCTTCCAAAGGTCATAAACTCTCCTTTTTTTCCTGAGTTCCAGCCAAAGCTCTCTGTTCAGGCAGGCCATTTTTCCCCACCAGCTCGCCTTTTGGCACATGAGGACGGCCTGCTCCTGTGCCTGTAAGATTTCCTTCTTGAAGAATGTCCAGCCTTCCTGGACTCCTTTGCCCTTCAGGACGGCCTCCCAAGGGACTCTGTCAACCAGCCTTCTAAACCGGCCAAAGTCTGCCCTCCGGAAGTCCAAGGTGGCAGTTCTGCTGACCCCCATCCTTACTTTTCCAGGAATCGAAAAGTCTATCATTTCATGATCGCTATGCCCAAGGCGGCCTCCAACTATCACATCACCCACAAGTCCTTCTCTGTTCACAAACAAGGACTGCATGTCCTCTGAATTCAAAACTAGTTTTTTTATGAGCTTTTTACAGCCTTATGTGAGTGATTACCTGGTACTATAAAGTAATGGGAGTCACACTAGTATTATCAGTACCTCTTTCAGAATTAACTATTAACTATTCTCAACAGCAAAATTTTATTTGTGATTTTTAGGCTTGCTGCAAAAGCAGTCTCAAACTAGACCATTCAAAACAGTGATGAAAATGATCATTACAAAATTGCTGGCCTCCTGTGCAGTTGAGACATATGTGACTAACCCAGCTTCACAAGAAACGCCTTGGCAGGCATCAAAGAACAAAATTCCCCCCACCAGCAGTGGGAGGCAACTCAGGCTATGTCATTATTCTGGTTTTCCTCCTCCATCCTCCATTCCCTTTCATATTCTTCCCCTATCCCCCACAACACCCTCTGCATTTCCTTCAGGCAACATCTTCCCCTCTATGGCTCATGAGTCTCAGCAGACAGGGGTCCAGAGAATAAGGGAATCATTGTCCTCTTGTTGAGTTCTGATGTTGAGGATGAGAGAAGGCTACAGCAGCCAGAGGCAAAACAGGGGAAAGCTACGTTCAGCCTTGGAGATCATGAAATGGGGATGCTACACACACAGTCGTCTTCTCAGGATATGTGAAACCTGGGCGTGCTCAGGGCCACTCTTAACACAGCTACAGTGCATGTGTGCAAATTCTTGTTTTCAGGATCTAAGAATGAATCTAAATTCACATTCTGTATAAGATGCCATGTCTTACTCCTCACTATATTCCAGCTACAAAATACAGACACAAACATTTTTTCCTTTTTCTACCTACTATCATAGTCATGTACATTTTTTTCACTGTAAGAAAAACAATATCCTGCCTACATCTATTTCTGTTGTCAGACACTGATAAATAATACCTGCTGAAATTTTCCAAAAAGTTTTATGCTAGTGTTGACACCTGGCATAAAAATTTCGGCTGTAATATTAGCTTGGCTAAGTAACACACATGAAAAAACATTTTGTGATGATAAATGTGTATAGGCATCACTAACGGCACCATAAATTGAATAAACTGAAAATGCAGTATCAAGTACAAAGACTTTTCATGACCAATGTGGGTTTGATTTTGTTGTGTTTTTTCCTAATTAGAGTATAATTATGATTTAAATTTCCCTGTGATTGATAGCACTCTGTAGATAACATGAAAACGCTGGGTCAAATTTTCTGCTGGTGTGTCTCTGTGAAAGGCAGAGTTGCACAAGCAACGAATTTGTCCTTTTTTTTAACTTGGCCACAATCATATGCTTTTCATATGTGTCTGTAGAGTGTTAAGGCAGACAAATTCTCCAGCACCCTCCATTCTCCAGTATTCATGTATGAATATGTGCCCAAGAATAATCTTTAATCACAGCTCATTACTCTTCTTTTYAGAAAGACCCAGTCCTCAAATCAGGGGAAGTAGACAGTCACACGTGACTTGGAAAGGCAATTACGCTCCATGAATAACGACTAGCTGTGGATCAGAAGGAACAGTTCATATAAAATACAGGTGGAAGTTTTCTGAAACAAACTTAAAATTGTTGCAGGTAATAAATTAGTTCAAAAATCCAAAGTCTCTTAATTAATGATTAAAGAAAAAGTGCTAAATCCACCTGATAATATATTTGCAATTAATCATTTAGCCAGCTAGTGCACATGTGCATTTCATGTACACTTCTGAGGATAACAAGTAGGAAAAAAAAAAAAGATTAAAATACCACCTTCAGATAACTGTTTCCAGTGCTTTCATAAGATATCAGGGGGTTTCCTCTCTAAAAAAAGCCTGTTTCCTCTGATATCAGGGGAGTGCACCTGACTGACACAACAGAATTCACTTATGTTATTAGAAGAACAAATATAGCTTTGTCCTCTTTCATGTGTCACCATCAAATTGATTAGCTACATTCATATTTCAGGATTTTTTAGGAAAAGGTAAAGTTTTAACAACAAAAAGACTGTGCCTTGATTTTCAAATTTCCATCAAATGCGGTACTGGTGGTGATTAAGAAAAAATTTTTTTTTATTATTATTTAAACTGTGCTGTGAGGACCCCAGACAAGACAGAGATCTTGTAACTTTTCACGAGTAAGCTTTGCTCTTTGCAAAGTTCCCTAGAAGAAATAGGGGTCCAAGAAAACTGGGTTTGAAGGGTCACACATTCTCACTCATCTTGGTCCCTACTGTAAAAGCTGTGGTTGAGGCTGCTTTGAGATACTTACTTAAACATGAAACAGCTGAGTGGATGACACCATTTCAAGGAGCAGAAGGAAACTCCTACTCCAATTTAAGGCTCCAAGAAGCTCGTAAACGTGATATTTGACCTGAAGCTGGATTCCTTCTTGGAAAAGCCTGGTGGTGGACAGGAGGAGGCTCCAGGTGGAAAGGCTCTATGGCTAAAATGTATCCTTCTGGGGAATCCCAGTTATTTCATTCAATACTCTATCAAACCATTTGATTTGCTAGGGAATTTCCCCCACTATCCTCATGAGAAATTTGTTTCTGTCCACTAATGAGAACAAGGAAGCGCATACAGTCTCCTCCTTGTCTTTCCAAATAATTCCCCTCACGAGCGAGGTCCAAAAGGCAGCAAGGCCAGGTGCACACTGCAAAGTTTTGCCAGCCGAGCCACAGCAGCAGGGGTATGAAAAGCACACAGCCGAGAGCTGATGCATAACACCAGCCAAACTCCGGGCTGAGTTTCATGCGGCTCCCGTCCCGCTGTCAGCGGGGAGCTCGGCCGCCTGCCCGGCTGGCCCAGGACCAGCAAGCTACATCGCAGGAGCCCCGACAGCATCGGCTGCCCCTCCTCGGGGCTCTGCCGGCCAGCAACACTAATAGCCATCACAGCAAGGCAAAGGCTCTCGAAGCCAGAACAACTGAAGAGGTCACTGGTAAGACAGTGTGAGCAGGGGAGAGAGCCGATATGAACAACAGATGACAGTCATGTTGCTTGATGCAACATTCGAAGGTATTCATTCTACAGGGGTGAAGGTAGAAGCGAGGTAAAGCAAGAAGAGCTGAATTCTTGATTTCTTCTGAGAGGTTTGGCAGTCTCCAGGAAAAGAGAAAATACAAATTGCAGGAATAGGCACAGCAAAAGAAACAGCAAATATCAATCACCAAGAACTACCGTCTCCAAAAATCTTTATCTTTAGATTCTCTCTCACAGTCAATTTAATATTAAGGTTTTAATCTTCTTGCCATCATCAGCAGTTGCATATTTTTTTTAATTTAATTTATTTTCTCTGGGTTTTAGGCACTAATGAAACGTAGTGTGAAAGAAAAAATATCTCACCAGAACCAATGAAGATTCCCCACAGGAATTATATTTCATGTAAAGTAAAACTACTGTGAAATGTATGATCTTGCCCTTGGAAATATAATATCATGTTTGCTTCTGAAAGGCAGTGAGTCTCAGTTCAAATCACATTTGTATAGTTTCAACTCTGCACACACAGAGATGTATCAGTAGCCACAGCTGGATTTTTGGCATATGACGTTCAGGGCACCTACAGCCCTGTCGCTAGCTCAGCAATGCTCACGGCTGCTACTTAGCACACCTGATGCTGCCACACTGACCATGCTGGAAGTTAATCAGGTTGCTCAGATCTGTTGCTCTGTTCCATTTGTTGCCACAGCCTGACAGCAATGAACAGATTTTTTCCCTGCCCTCTGTGTGTCCTCTGGCTTTTCCAGCCCACCAGGTAACCTTCATGTTTTTAATTACTGAGCTAAACCCCACTTGTACTCCAATCTAGGTCTTGCCCATTGCAGAAGGACTTTTCTGCATCTACTATCTGTGTCACAGGGGCTTTTCTTCCAGTATGAACAGTAAGGTTAGGCATGTTGTTTGCAGTAGAGAGAGGTAGAAATCTACAGACCTCTCAAGTCAAAGGAAAGATTTTTCATGGGTAGATAAGTAGTTTGGATTTCTTCCAGCAATATAACAATTCCATCAATCATTTGTGAAAGGGGAAAAAAAAAAGCACCTATGTATTCTAATGAACTAGGATGTCCAAGAGATCACTTTATTTCTTTGGACCATCTAAATCAAACTATATAGTGTAACTTATACGGACAGCCATCCTGTATATTAAAGTAGTAGAGATGCATTAGACAATCCACACTATGAAGGTCTTTGAATCCTTCCTAGGGTTCTGAGATTAATTTCTCAGAAGACCACACATCTTTTATTACAGACAGTCTCAGTACCAACCATATCACCCTTCCTTTTTTTATACAGCTATTCTAAAAAATCACATGAAACCTTGTCAAAAATCCCATACTGTGGAAAAAAAGACTGAGATATTCAAAAAAAAAAAAAACAAACAAAAAACAAACCTTCAAACTCTGACCTTCTTGGCTACCTCTTACAGTAACTAAATGTGAACTCAGAAAACAATAGCTGTTACCAATGTAACTGAACAAGCAATCAGCAGAGACCTAAGATACCTTGGGGATTAATGACTGTGCATATAGACACACTCATGTTAGAGTCAAACTAGCCACCTAAGGTATCAATGAAACACTAGCTTCAGCATGGGCTATCTGCCCAAAACACTTACTGGGGTCCATTTTGCATCAGTGATGGTGCATTTCTGAAGCTAACTACATTAAAGCGATCTCATACCCACTGTCCTCTTTGCTCCCAGGTGAATTGTGGTTAAACATCTTCCTTTCCTTGAGAGCAGAGACCTCAGCAGGCTGCAGCTCCTGCATGCTGTGCGGGGAAGGCAGAGACACTGGGTCAGGTCAGTTTGACATCAGGAGACGGGATGGGGATGGATCACACCTTTCTCCTCACCCAAGGCACTGGCAAGAGCAATGGCCAGAAAATGTCTCAGCCTTTCATGGTTACAGGTAGTCTGTCTGAGGACCAAAGGACAAAGCCATTAGATGATTATTACTATTATTATTCAATTTTTCAGTGACTGGAGCACCCGCTGGCACTAGCTGGGATGAAAGCCCCATTGCCTTAATACTATCCAAACAATAGGAATTAGTCTACCCCAGAGCACTAGCCACCAGGATGCAGGAGGAGGGGGAAGACCTCCCAAAGCCTTTCTGAAGACCACCGCACAGGTCCATGCCAGCCTGCTCCCTGGGGACACAGGTGGGTGTCCCCATGCCCAGCCAGCAATTTACCCACTGCAATGCGACCTCTGCCTGGCACCCACTTTTGGTGGCAAGAGAAGCCACCACACATCACAGCTTGGCAGCTTCTGCCACCAGCCTCCAAAGCCTCTAAAACAGCTAGTTCCCCAGGGCTGTCCTATCTAATGGCAGGGACAGGTTCCACAGAAGGAAAGTCCTTAAGAAAAAAAAAGACAACGGCAAGATGAGCAGCAAACTTCACCCTCAGAAGACAGAAGTCTCCTGCATTTTAAAAACAGTGGCTTTGTACTCTGGTACAGTGGTTAATAATTGGTGTATTTTAAGGAGTTGACTGCTCTTCCACTATTTTTTTGTTATTATTTTGATAGGTCCATCTGACTGTAGATATATATAGAAAAGTTGAGAATGGTGCTGTTCACAGCCACTTTTATTTGGCTCTAATATTTTTTTTCCACTCACTCATAACAAAATTATTTTTCCACTTTATTACAGTAGACCAATGGCAGCATTTGTATCATGGTTTTGGGGACTTGGTTGGTCATGCCTTGCAGCAGTGCTTCAGTGTTGTTCAGCTTAACATACAATGAAAACTGGAAGGTATTAGAATTATTGTTTTAGTGAAACACAAAACAGTTCTAAGCTAACCCTAACTTCACTCTAAAACTTATTTGGATCCACCTATGTTTACAAGAAAAGTAGAACATCTCTCAGAAAGAGAGATTTCTGCCATTTAAAATTACCTTGATTTTTCAAATATTAGGAAAAAGTTAAACATAATTTTTTTCTTATGTTGTAACATAAAGGAAAAATACAACTATACTGAAAAACTATTATTATACCTATCCTATCCAATATATCTGTTTTATTCAGTATTCCTCTTCATAATTTCGATAGCAAAACTAAATTCTTAATACTTCTTTTTAAAGTTTCACACAGCTTTTAAGGCATGGGTTTTTTTCTTTTCTTTTCTGGCAGACACTTTGATAATAGTTATTTAAATTCTGACAGCAAACCATTATTACTGGCTAAAACCTTCTCCGGTGAGATCTTTTAGTTTGGTTTGAGATTACAAGTTAGATTTGGAAGACAGCAGTTTAAAAAAATCTACAAAAATTCTATTACTAAAATTTCTGCTAAAATTTATTATTCCCTGCGTAGGTAACATGCATCTCTGTTTTCGGAGGGGCTTCTTCGGGTGTTTTTTCCGCATCCCAAATTCATCCGTTTTTCTTACATCAACAGATGAAGTGAAGATATTCCAGGATTTATTAGCACTTAAAAAATGCACTGATAGCACTCATTTTTGTCCCACTCCGAAGGGATATCACGTGCTGTCCTGCACGCGGTGTTCCATCAACTGGGGCCAGCGGCATCCCCTGTTCCCCGGGGAAGGCATGACAGCCAGCGGTCCCGCTCCTGCCTCCCACTGCCGCACCATTGCCATAGCTCGGGGGCCAAGAATGCTGCATATCTGTGCAAGGACTTTTTTTTTTTTTTTTAAGCATCGACTGTAAAAGAAAACAAACACAGGGTAAGTCCACTGAACTATCATCAGGAGTATTAGAAGCTTGATTCATCAGGCCCCAAATGGAGTTTCATTCTCCACTGCAACTGTAGTGAGTGGAAATTTGTTTTAGACMCTCTCACGCAACACCACAAGTAAGCAGTTCCTGCTGTACGTCTTCTAATATTTATTTCTACTGTAACAAGAAAACAAGCTAAAATGTCTCTTTTAGCACTAAGCTGAAACGAGATGACTAAAAAAAACCCCACAGTATAAACAGTTGTTTAATACAGATAACATCCAACAGCTTTGGTGCTACAGAGACTATGAATGCACAGGAATGTGATGTTTGACATTTTTCCCCAGAGCCCAATTAAAATAAGCAAAGTAAAATGCGCAGAAATAAAATATGTGTAGCAAATATGTTTCATCCTAGATTGATTTGCATCACACTATTGCACCACAGAAATGGGAATATTATCCACAAATTAAACTACAGATTAAGGACAGCTTTTTCAAGAATAAATAGTCATTAAGGTCTAGATTAATAGATATTACAGCCGGAGGGGACTACCGTGATCATCTTTGACCATTCTTATCATTGTTTTTCAGTGCATAAAGCAATTGTTAAAACCTTGCTTTAGACTTAATTTAATTATGAGTTATGCAACAAAACACAAAGGAGGTTCACTGAAATAGCATATAATTAAGTTCAGAGATTTGTTTTCCTTCCCTTCATTCCATCATTATTAAGATCCAATGCTCCTGTAGTTTGTGAAATTTAGTAGCATGTACAGCACTGAAGTTCCAAGTGATATGGTCATTCAAGAAAAACTAACATGTATGTAAAGAAATGGGAATGCCTGCCCAGAAAAGAAGGGTTTGCATCTCTAAATAAATAAATAAATAAATAAGGCAAAGCGGCACGCGATATACCAGATTCCTATTGTGAGGCACAAATTCTTCACAACACTGGGAGACATCACAGAACAAAAATACTATTAGAACTGTTTCAAAAGGAACATTTTTGGCTAGGATAGAGACTTTTGACATTATTTATTAGGTTCAAAAATGCTTAACAAAGGCCTAACAATAGTCCTGTGGAAACCACTACATCTGAGGCACTTTCTGTTGTTATGTGCAGGCATTGATTTGAAGATGGCCAGCATTAGTAGAACAATTCCCTCACAGCAGTCAATGCAAGTGAGCATTCATACACACACAAGCAAAAGCCTGTGAACAAACCATATGGAAACAGGAAAAAAAGTAAACATTTATTAACCTCTTTGTGGGGAGATGGGTGGAAGAACAGGCCAGCAGCGAAGGAGACGGTCATGCCAAATTTCTGCAAAAGAAGGTGTTTGCCCTGAGCATTTTTTTCGTGGAATATGAAGAAGCCTGGAGAATGTCTCCAGTGCCATGGTAACTGGGGCTGCTGGGGCTGCTGGGGCTGCCAGCACTGGCACCCTCCGCCACCCAGACGCAGCCTGCACACGGCGCAGGTTGGCAGGTTCGGATGCTGCTCCTGCCCCCTTCTACACTCGCAGCCGAGGGGACCCTGGCAGACGCGGAAAAAGCTGAGCAGATTTCTGGAAAAAAACCATAAGTGAGGATTTTGCTCAGCAACTGAGCTGACATGTAGACGTACACAGAACAAGACCCAGAAAGACTTATATCTTATTCTCACTGCATGCATACAGGGATATGTAAAACCTGTGTGACTGGTGCAGGCAGAAGGTTTGTGAATGATGGAGGAGGATGAAGCGGTGCCTGCAGACGACCCGACATGTGGGCTGACTATCTTCCTACCACAGCGGGGCCAGAAAGTCACCTCCATCCTCATCTGAGGATGGGTATACTGAGACAGTGACCAAAACATCATTTGACTCATAAGGTCATCGGGGACCCAAATATGTTACATCATTGAACAGCCAGAGTCATGTCTCACAATTAGACTGTTTAGGTTTACAGCTCAGTTCCTCTTCTTTTGCATTAACCTTGACATAAATTTCCTTATGATAGAAATTTYCATTTTCCAGTGTAATCAGTATTTAAATTGGTCTTGGAGAAAAGGGAGAGGAGCTCCAACCTATGGAAAATATGCTGTACACATAGGTTTTTCATTTGCATTTAAAACATGATGAATGCTGTCACTGGTTTCTGAAATACGCTACAGAATATTAGCTGATATGAAGAAATCTCAGCCAGGCTTGGTTTGGTGCTGCTGAAGACGAGACTGAAAGTAAAACAGAGCCAGTGAGTCCATACAGGGAAGGAGGAGGTAAAACAGAGGTAACATCGACCCGGCCCGGCAGCGGCTCTCTCAGCTGAGCRCTGCCTGATTAACCTGGGCATTGCCCCGCCGCAGCCCCGGGAGCTCCTGGCCTCTGCTCTCAGCAAGGAGCCGCAGCCTCCTGAAGCTTTGCTGGCGCACCTAACACAGCAGCATCTTTACCCCACGCCTGTGTTGGCCCGCAGGATGCGAGGAGGTTTGGGTCCCTTCTTGCCTTCAGCCTGGTAGGGAAGCCCTGCTGGGTGGGGGTGACTTGGAAATGCCGTGATGGCACAACCCGTTTGTCCTCTCCTCTAAAACGGACTGAAACAGATGGAGAAAAAAGTTAAAACGCTATACAGCGGAGCAGCAACCACCAAGCTGAAGTTATTAACTCACCATCTCTCTTCTCCTTTTACATGAAAATACTGCCTTTCCAGTCTTTGTAGAATACAAACAAATATCCTGAATTTCTAAATGCCAAGTGAAGAGGTGGTTCAGTTCATGATTTCTGAGCGCTGGGAGACAAAAATGCTGTCTGCTGAGATCTAGCAGCTCAGCGTCTTTAAAATGAGCCTGTAGATGTACACAGCTACCCTTACTTCGTAATCAGGTTGTGTGCACAAACCGTGAAGATCCACGTACCTTGGATTGCTTTTAATTTTACATGAGTTCAATGTTTTTAGCCTGATCAAAACAGCATTTTGTATGGCTTATTTCCATTCATTTCTGCAAATGGGAAGATTTCTAGCACTGGACACTCCTATTTCCTGTGCAACGGACCTTGACAAGCAACGGCTGAACATTTTCCCACACCACCTCAAGTCTGGCTGTGAGGGACATGCTTTTATATGGACTGTTTATTATATTAAATACGCATAAGTGAGGTTACTAGGGGGGTAGGCTAAAAACAGTGCTTTAAAAAAGAGAGTAACAAACATGCAATTCATATTAATTCATATGTGCACTTAGAACTGCAAAAATGTTCCTGGGTGCATTCAACAGTCCCATATTTTATGGGCATATCTCACTGCATTGCCTTTAAATATGATGAAGCATCTGCTTAAGGATGCCCATTCCTATAGTAAGTAGGCTCTGAATTGGGAAAGCGTTGCCTCTGAGGGCAATTCACACACATGTTTTTAACCCTGACTGTTCATTTAAAGTCAAGTCCAAGATCAGAAGTGATTTAAAATATACCTTCTTCTAAGGGATAGCTTACTTTAGCAGACCAATTGAACATATTAGTGTGACTATTATAATACATATAAAAATAAAAATTGGTATTAAATTGGTATAAACCATTGGTATTAAACTATTAAAATGTTGTTTCAGTGATTTTAATTACAACAAGAGACAATATTTTATGGYTCTTGCTGTACATTATAGCTTGAGGTGAATTTTAAAGTTTTTAACATTTTCATAAATAGTTTAGTGCCTATGCAAATCAGTTTCAAGCCTTACTAGGTTTGAACATGATGATAGCTTTTAAAATTAATTAAAAATATCAAGTTATTTACTTTCAGTGGTCCAGAAGGCTTTGCCACAAGGTGTATGTCAAAAATTTTGAAACCAGTAAACATTTATTGTAATAACAGTAATCTAAATGTAGAGATACCAGAATTTGGAAATCGGTAGGATCATGGATTCAAAGAATTTAAGTTTTGGAAAGAGATTGAAGCCTTCTGTTCATATCTAATTCAAGAGGAATTCATGGCATGAGTATTTCCCAAGAGCTTCTACAAATAAGATCGTAGTAGAAGCAGTAGGAAAAAAAAAAATAGTAATAACAGGTCTTATACTGAACTTTTTATCTGCACATCTCTTGAGAAGTACATATACAATTGATTTGACATTAAAATTATGCCATTAGCTGCTCCATCACTCATAAGTTCATGTCAGGTTTAAAATACTGTTCTGAAGGAGACGTCAAGTTTCTGCCTAGCAATACTTAAATAAAAAAGAACTAAACCAAAAAGAAAATGAAGTGCCATAGCCCAAGACATGCACAAACAGAAAAATGGAAACATACAGGAAGTTTTGAAGCACGTTAAGGATTAGAAGGCCAGGAGCTCTCTTAAGGCTGTTATTTGAGGATTGCTGTGGAAATGTATGTTCAAACCCTGTTTTTGCCAGCAAGCACCTGGGAAGTGGTCAGCAAAATAAATGTGACAGCCCTATTCTTGTCCCAAAAAGATGCAGTATGTAAAGAGTGAAAATAACCATCTATGCTTGATTAATTAGGTTTGTAAGTATTGTTCAAGAACTAAACAATATTTCTAAAGATTTCAATAGTTCAAAGATTGCCCTATGGCCGTCTGGCCAATACATCTTCCAGCACACACAGTTTACAAGCATTTTTCTTCCCAATATGTTGTCTTCGTTTGGTGCGACATTGTTTGAGCACAGGTCTATTTGGGTCAGCGTGGTTTTCTTCCCATCACAGCAGTGGTGCTGAGGACGGCACTCGGACCATACATCTTCCATGTCATTTCAGTCAAAGGCACATGATGCTTCCCGGTGCCCAATCAGGAAGGGTCCAGCGCTGAAACAGGGGGGCATATTGGCAACCTCAGCTTTCTTAATGACAGCCATTGTTCCAGACAAACAAAAGCACGGTTCTCAATATTAGCATGCGGTCTTGTGTAAAGGTCATCTGTATGGCACATTCATCATCGCCCCAAAACAGGGGGGCAAAATGCTTTAAAAATTCTGTCAGAACCTGTTATTGTCAGAGTACATCTGAAAGTTGGCAACTGATGCAAACACAGTGACCACTTTGAACGGTCCTCCTCCTCCTTAGCTGCAATTCTGCAAGGGGATGAATGCACAGTGGCAGTGGAGGAAGAGAACGCCAAATAATAGATATATTCTTCCTAACTGCTAGTAGGGGGGCTACTTTAATTAGGCTACTCAATTAAAAAATTAATCTAATAATCTGTAATAATTAGGCTGAACAGCAGTTCTTCCCATAAGGTAGAGCTCCCACAATAGCTCTTGTATTGGCTAACTAGCAACGATGCTCTGGTTTTGAGGCTCAATAATACACTGTTCACTTGTAAAAGCATTTGAAAATCAAAATAAAAAGGATCTAGTGCAGTGGACTAAAATCTTTGACTGATCTTTCAGTAGTCATGAAAATAATGCCAGTGAGGTTACATCAATTAAATGCCAGTTGTATTACTTATATTAGCAACTGTTTCTCAGTATATGACATTCACAGTCTGGCCCTTAGATGGCATGGAAGGGACAAAACCGTTACAATCGTTTTAGAGGTCTCTTTAGTAAAATTAATAGACGACAGGAAAATTCCATTATCGGTGTTCATTCATTTAGTTAAATTAAATAGTTTGACTCCTTTGTTCACTGAACAAATACTGGCTTCCCCATCATTTTCTGCCCCACTAAACAGTTAGAAGCCAGAAAGATAGTATTATTTATTGGTCACTTTGGTTCTAACAGCTGTTCAATGTACAGCAGAATTGTACAGATACATATTTAAAATGAAAATCTGAATATGACACATTTCTGTAAAATCTCCTTTTTTTTTTTTCCTTTTTTAAATCTGGGAAGACAGTTTACTTAATAGCTGAGTGATGAAGAGGAAGGAGAACACTCTGCTTCCAGATCAGTTTGATAGCCTTACATCAAGCAGCCTAGGAGGGATTCCTGGGTAGGCACCAAGAATGACATGGACAGGTTTCCACCAGCCTCAGACCCAGCAAAACACACGACTGTGCCGCTCGCTGCTCAACGGAGAGGCTGAAGGCTGGATGGAAACTGTTTCTCTCCTCACCACAGAGAAGATTCAGCCCAAGGTTGTGACTTCCCAGGCACCAGAGGACACGCACTTTCGACCAAGGCTCCTTCCGAGCGGCTCCCCTCTGCTCTAATAAATACTTCAGTACATGCTCTGAGGGAAGGGTGCTCCCAAAAAAGGCAAACTGCAGCCCTAAGCAAAACATGACGAACAAAAGATTCAAATTTCAGTGGGAGCCAAGCTGAATTAATCCTTGTGTTCAGAGATCAATAGTTTATTAAGGCTGTTATAGCTCTGGCCTAACTATACCATAACTTATGCAGCTTATTCAGAAAGAATATGAACTAAGTGTTAAATACCTTCAGTCCAGAGTCTGAAACACAGCTTAATCAGAATTCAAAGCCTGCGGTTTAGTACAAACAAGACCAAAGTCAACTACAAGCCTAAATGTTATTGATAATCATGTTCCAAGATTTTTGGTTAATTTATTTTTTCAGCAAGTATTAGTGAATTTTGTAATGAAATACAGATAGAATGCCAAGCACAAGATTATGTGAAAGATAATTTTTTTCTGTACTTGTAATGTGGAGGTAAGGAATCCACTACATTCCACCGGAAAGCAAAATTGAATGGCGACAGCCACAGCAGAACAAAATGGGAAATAATTTCCTGAGACATTCTCAAGAAATACACCCCTTAGCTCTAAGAGCATGGTTCGGGGGGACTCAGCTGCTGACTCTCAAGGTTCACTCCCCAAAACACGAGGAGCTCTCTGACTTAGCTCGGCAGAACGTTTTGGTGCCTGTTTAGCCAAATGCTCTGGCTCTGCAGACAGCCTGGCTCAGTCCCACTGTGTCTTCAGCCCTGGACTTGGGCACAAAAAGCTGCAACTCTATTCCTATATCCTTCACCCCATATCTGTAAGGCCTAGGGCTGGCTCCAGGATAACATCAGGTACAGGTAAAGTACATTAACTGCATCTAGACCTTAAATCTAATTCATCCAGTATGTTTCAGCTAAGTGTCTGAAAGTATTTCTCCTGCCTGACTGCTCAGTGAAATTCAATTTTGCATCTCAGCACTAAATAATAACATATCCAATCCAATCTTCATCACCCTTTAAAAAAGAAACAAACGTGTACTCGGCACTGGTGAGGCCGCACCCCGAATGCTGTGTTCAGTTTTGGGCCCCTCACTACCAGAAGGACATTGAGGTGCTGGAGCGTGTCCAGAGAAGGGCAACGAAGCTAGTGAAGGGTCTGGAGAACAAGGCTTATGAGGAGCAGCTGAGGGAGCTGGGGTTATTGCTACCTTATTGCCCTCTAAAACTACCTGAAAGGAGGCTGTAGCGAGRTGGGTGTCGGTCTCTTCTCCYAAGTAACTAGTGACAGGACAAGAGGAAATGGCCTCAAGTTGTGCCAGGGGAGATTTAGATTGGATATTAGGAAAAATTTCTTCACCGAAAGGGTTGTCAAGCATTGGAACTGGCTCACGTCCTGAGCCCCCCAGCAAGAGGGGTGCCRCAGGGTGCACGGGCACAGCCAGCACACCCCTCCGGGAGGCTCCCCCAGCAGCGCTGGCAGGGCCCAGCCTTAGCATAGCCACGCTGAGCAGAAGTGCCTACCACCTTAGTCGAAACGCCTGGACACAAGGCTGAGCTCCCTGAGCCCAGAAATGCTTCCCAAGGCCTCTTTTTATGGCTCCCTACTCCCAAAAGCTCTCTCCCAAGCCTAAAACCTTGCAGAAGAAACGTTGTTCATGATCATTGCTGTTCTTATCCCCCTGGGTGCCTGCCGGAAGCAAAGGACAGGTTTGACCTCTCTTTTCACCATCGGCGACAGCTCGTCCCGCGCTCCGAGGCTGCGAGCGGAGGTCAGCAAGCGCTGGYGCTGCCCCACTGGAGGGGCCCAGGAGAAGGGCTGGTGTGTGGGAAGCAGCCCCGCTGCCCCACCACAGCAGYGCTGTGCCAATATGTCTCACCGATACTGCCACGGGGTGGGAAGGGACCCCTGCTGCCGACCTCCCATTAACCCACGAGTGCTTCAGCACTGAAGACCAATGTTGTCTTACAAGCAGGTAGCTCTTGAGAGCTCCCTGCGCTGGAGGTGCATCCTTACACCCAGGGGACATCAGGTGGGGACGACCTGCCAGCGAGCAGTGGGTCCCTGCCACCCCTACCAAGGCTGCACACACCTCCCACCTGCATTTCAGGCAGACACCCGCCTGCCAGTCAAATTACAGCCCTATGTGAGGATTTGGCTTTCACTCAGGTCATATTAATGAAAACCCAGATGCAAACCCAAACATCCCACACAACAAATATTTTCATTATTATTAGAATGATGGGGTCATCTTCTGCATTGACTGCAAAACTGCACTTGTTCAAAGACCGAGGGAGCAGCCAAATAGACAAATGTGCACGGAAATTAAATTTAGGCATAGGGTACTTTCCTATTTGAGCCACAGAACTGATTGCATGTTCACAGCTGGAATTTGCCTTGGCAGTGGGTCCTTATTTGCTGAATTAGTGTGTGCCTGAGTCTGTGCAACATTCTCAGAACAAAAATTAAATACCTACAGAAAAGAGCCACCACACCAACACATCCCAGCTGTCAACACACATATCTCCTTTTTATAATTTTTTTCAGAGAGATCAATTTCTCCCTCCCCAACAAATCCTGTCTTTTGGGGGGGGGGGGGGAATCAGAAACATGGGCTTAGTAAAGTTTTCATTACTAGGACAGAGAAAAAATATTTCCTCCTTTCAAAACCATTGTTTGTCTTGCTTCTCCTTTTTTTTTTCCACAATATAGTTCATGAGGATTTCCTTAGAAGATGGTAGGTGCCAGAAACAACTTTTGGGTTACGGAAAACTGTCGCCTGCACTAAGCGACCAGAGAAAATAAGATTTCTCTCTTGCAGCTACAGCCATATCACATATCTATATCAATAAGCTCAGAGTTTATGGACTCTAATAGCATCTGTATGCTTGTGTGTGTCCATACATGTAAGTTTACAGGGCTGTTATAAATTTGCATGAGACCAAAACTACATGGAGAAAAAAATACACTTCTTGGCTAAACTATGATGGACCAAAACTGAGTCTTTTTATCAGCAATGCAAAATTTGCAGACCACAAATGCTTGTATTCTCATTCTGCTGTGCCATAAGGGTACCACTATCACTTAAGCCACTAGGAAACTATCGCCCCTTCCTACATCCCCAGTTTTGTCATTGCTATCATTTTTGTCATTTTTGTCAATCCCAGTGTCCACCACGTCATGTGTTTGGCAAGTTTACAAACGCAATAAATACAATCAACCTACCACAAACATTTATTCTATTTAATTATGTGGATATGCATAGACTTAGATTCCTGCAATATGTACAAGTGCCTGGCATCTTTCCTGACATCCTTTACTCTCACCGTAAAGCAATCTGCTCGCCAGTCACTTTGCTTGTGTTTTTGCCAACTTTCAGCCACATTGAAGCACATCACCAAAAAGAGACATACAGTGTAAGTTGGTCTCATATCCATAGTTAATTCATCGTACAGTCTTTGTAAAATGCAGAGAACATTATCGTAAACGGAACGACATTACACACTCTCTGGCAAATAGAAGAAAACCACAAGACCTGTTTACCATCAATCTTTTTTAGGTACCCTTGACAGGCGATACAAAAAACTGAGGCTGACCCAGACATCAGATGAAATATGTGTAAAGGTGGCCAGATCAAACAACAAGCAAGGCATTTTGTGGCATTAAGATGAGCACAGGTTTATGAGGCCACAGAATTATTGACAGCACAGTAATGGGATTAACCTTACTTGTGCCAAAACAACCATCCCTACATGCCAGGCCATTTACAGCTAATCTGAAGCAACCTGCTTTAAACTGTGACTGCCAGACACAACCCAGAAGTCTTCCAGGGCTCTAAGTTAAACTTCTTTCGAGTGCAATGGCAAACCCATGAAACCTAGTCCCATGCAAGAAGGGTACGTGCAACTGGGTTATGTTGCCTGAAGGGGTTGCAGACMCCCCACCTCTGGAGACCTTCACAAGCCTGTGAGACAAATCCGTCAGGAGCAGCACAACTATAGCTGATATTTGCTTCACTGGGGGCTTCCAGACACCCTGAGGTCCCCTCCGAACATCAAGTTCAGTGCTTAGTGCTAATTTTACRATAATTTTTCTTCTGTGAAGAATTATAACTAACAGCAGGGAGGTTTGCTCTCCACCTTAATCTAATTAAAATCAAATTCAGGTTGAATTGCTTCCTGGGAAATGGACACTAGAGTTTGGCTGAGATTCCCAAAAAAAGGAGTTGTACAGTCTGTGCTTAATCTCCCATTTAAACCATCTGCTTGAACTCAACTGCTGGAGGATGAAAACATATAGTGTAAATAAAACACAGGGAATACAGAAAAATATATCCAGTCTCTCTTTCTCTTTTTTTCTCTTTTCATTGTTTATGGCTCTGAAACTGCTAATGTGTGACAGGAGAATGACAATGGAATATTTCCCAAACTATATTGAGTTAATGGCCCACTTCAGCATGGTGGAGATGGTAGCAAAGCCAAAACATCCAGTAAACACTTGTGATGATTCAGCAAATAAGGCTGACAAAGCTGAAACAAAGCTAATTCAAGAAGTATTTAAGATGTTCTTCTCAGAAATATCCCTACATTCTGATTGGGGATTTTTTATTATTCTCTATGTGAATGGACTTAAAAAAAATTTACACATCAAAGTTTTAAATATGTAACCCAACACTTAGAGGCATATAATCACCACACATCCCTCACTTAATCTCCCATTTAAACCAATTTGGTGCATATCATCTACATAAGATGTGTATTAAACAAGGATGAGAGCAACACAATTCCGCTGTTCTTAAAGTAAGAGCCATTTTACCCTAGCAACAGAATAAACAGCATATTCTATCCAAATGGGTGAGTCCATCAGCTCAGCAAAGGACTGTGCTATGATTTAGGAGGACTGGATCAAGTAGCAAACTCTGGGCTCCAGGGCTTAGCCAGAAATGGCTGCATTGCTCTGTACCCATAATTTATGGCAATTTATAGAGATTTTTTGCCAGACAAGCATTCACCACTTCCCTAGATGAAGGTCATGGCAGATCTTGTGCCTTGACACAAAAAGAAAGCTTTTCGTTATATCTGGGCTTCAAAGCTCTTCTCCTGCTGGTTGCATAGGAGAGGTTAAACAAAAGCTAAATTTAAACCCTACACTTCAATGTCTGAATGTCTGATATTTAGTTAAATTAAAAAAAAAAAAAAAAAAAAACACAAAAAAACCTTCTTCCTGTAGCATATCTTCATTCATAAAACAAATCATTATGCTTATCTATCATCTGTTTTAAAAACCTGAACACTTTGATACGGTTCTTGTGAAGCAAACTTTCAAAACAAACTGTTCACTGAGCAGCAGAAGTACCAAAGCACAGCAACAGATGAATCTTCACACAAGGAATCATTGTACAGCCCATCCCCATCTCTAGTTCATGTAGGAACCTGAGCAAGCAACAGCAAATTCTCATTTGAGAAACATTTCTGCCAAATTTCAGTCTTCCAGAGCACTTCAAGCAAAACAGTCAACATATTAAATCCTATGTTTCCCATGATATGTGGTATTCCAGCTGATTACAAAAGAAAAACTGTATCATTTGAAGTCTCATTAGTTATTAACATAGAGAAAAATTAATTTATGKCTTCTGTAACTGGAACATAATCTGGGATATTGACCCCAACACAGATACTTGGGCTGTTCACCTCCTTCATACCAAACCTTTTTTTATATTTTAAAGTCTAAAGACTGCCCTGTATGTATTATGTATTTCATAGGCAGGGTAGGAACATCGATTACACTTCCCTAATTGCACTGTAAAAATAAGAACACACATACTTTTAGTAAAAATACTCAGATACGAGTCTAACAACAGACAAAGAAATGAGTAGCTGTGTATGGTGAAATCACTATGAAATCATCTTTTGAACTAGAAGAACTTTATGAAGAAACTGGTTTGCAATGTTTTTCCATCAGCCTTAGGGTAACATCTGGCATTCTAAAAAAGGACCCCTCTTACGTTTAGGTTCTTTGACTTCGTTCTTTGTGACCCAGTATTGTTAATATGCACCTTTTATTTTTAAAATAAATTATTTTGCTTTTAAATATACGCTTGTATACATATATGTGCATGTCTGGAAAATGACATGGAAGTGTGTATGTATGTATACTGCATGTTTATGTGTAAATGAGTATATGGACACACTTTCATGCCATCTTCTCCTCTCTTCAAATCTGCAAAATGCTTTTACACCTCACCTGAGGCCTTAGGAATTGTGCTGAGTTCTCTTAATAAATATTTGTCCTCTTCTGGATTTTTCTCATGGAAAAAGAGACTATTAGCCATCACATTTGGCAGGCATTCAAATTTATGAATTGCAACCATAAGAATTCCTTGCAAATTTCTACACAAAATCTGAGGGACTTCTTCCAGCCAGGTTAGCAGAGAGCACTGCAAGCTCAGGCGCGTGGATGGAGCACACGTGGAGGAACACCTGATTAGGCGCTGGAGGTTTGGAGTTATCTCCAAAAGCTAAAGAGGAGCAGTGATGTGAAAATCCAGCCCTGGCAATACCTTTGCTGCTCATCAACTTTTCCTCCCAACGCTTGTGAAAAGAGACATGAGAAAATTCTCAACATCCGCAATTTGCTATAATAAAATTTAATTTGCAGATAGTTGAAACCCACCCGATTTAATTTTGAATGGCACTAAAGCTCAGCAAACCTCTGCTTGGAAACTTTTGGTGCCTTCCCCACTCAGGCACTGTCGGGACGATATGAAAACCAGAAAGCATACAAGTTGCAAAGGCAGCATGCTCAAATTAATCTTACCCTCCCTTACTAAGCTCCTCTGGAAAAAACACTAACTCGTTTCAGGTTTGAGTATTCTGAATCTAAAACAGCTCTTATCTTAACTTGCCTATGTGAGATTTACAAATGAGAAAAGAACAAATAAGGAGTAATTTAAATTTTAATTTAAAACCCCTCCATTTTCTTATCCCTTATCAAACTGCCAGCACTTTTCCTGCTAACAATGAGCCGAGTGTCATGGGCACAGCACAGCCCCCTACCACAAACCAAGTAATCTCTTTCATCTAAAACCCTGATCCCTTTAATAAACAAAATACGAAAAGGCAGTCAAAATTACGCTCTGGCTTTATGAAAGAAGCAGGGAAATCCTCAGAGCACAATCCCCTACTTGTTATTTTCACAGCCCACGTGATCCAAAGTCATTCTGAAGGATAAAAAGACAGAGGCTGCCACCAGATCTCTGCCATGATTTTTCCACAGTTCCCAGCCTTAGCCCATCTGTTATGCAGCGGCCACATGAATGGCATGTGTCAAGAGAGTCATCACTGTGCAAACTGCCCAAAGAAATCAACCAGCCAACTTCCTTTTGCTTCCATGGCTTCAGCAATTGTTGCTGAGCTGGCCACCATATGGTGAATAATTAGTTTTTCGACCCCACTCTAGAAAAATGTTCGCTCCATTGCCAGGCATTAGCAATATGTGTGTTAATGAACAGCAGATGATGAATGCCTATACGTTAACAAAAGTTGAGATTTTCTGGCAGCAAGCTGCGCTCACCGCAAGAATCCCGATGACTCTTAAGGCACCGAGTGATGGATGGCAGCAAGTAGTGGCTGAAAAATACGATTCAACCAAATTTCTCCATTTCTCAAACACTAAAGCAACTTTGCAATAAACCATTCTGCTCCTCTCATCTTGCCGCTCCCTTTCTTAAAATGATGAATTCAACCCACATAAAGGATTGGCAATGTGGAGCTCTCAAACAGACATCTTCTGTTCTCGGGCAATTGAGGTGCATTGTGTAAATAGCCAGGACGCAGGTTCCTCCACACTTCTCTTTGTCTGAGTGCTTGATGCATATGAATTTATACTGAATACCTGCAGTGTGCAA
This sequence comes from Oceanodroma leucorhoa, assembly GCA_030449065.1. NCBI lineage: Eukaryota > Metazoa > Chordata > Aves > Procellariiformes > Oceanodroma > Oceanodroma leucorhoa. Next base: position 852,160 of record JASVER010000006.1, on the reverse strand, counting down.
GCCCCTCGAACAGTCGGTCCCAGACCTCTGAGCAAACACTCACCTCCAAGGACCGAGGCTGGTAAATATGTCTGATGGTTCCATCAAATGGACTTAAAAGCTCAGCTAAGACCTCTAAGCACATTTCACTCCCTGAAGTGATTTTTTTTTCTAGCCCTCTAATTAAAAAGAGATCTTACCTACATTCCTCTATAGGATGAAATATCCCCATATTGTGCAGACATCCTGAACTGGTGATCACATTCAGGAAAGCTGAGGGTTCTGGCTATTGCCTGTCATTAGTAAAGTCCCAAATGAACCCCAAAGCCACTTTAAAATAAAAGCAACTATCTACAAACAGACCTGTAAGTAATTAACTACTGTTGTTGGGAACAACTACAGCTCTGGCATATGGATTGTGTGTAGTACGGAAGTGCACATTTTAATATGCATCACAATTATAACACATTAGGCAAAAGCTACTCTTCCAAAGATAGGGGATAGTACAGGCAGCCAAGACACCTCAGTTTCCTTACCGTAGATTCAGTGGTGGAAGGCACGGAGCAAACCCAGGTGCGCAGCCTGATCCCGCTTCAGATCCTGTCGCTGTCACTGCCAAACCTCGGGCAAGWTGTTCAACCTCTTTGCATCACATGGTCCAGCTGGACCATGGTACCGATGGTGCCCATCTCGCTCCCCAAAGCATCTTCTTGGCCATAAGAGTAACCCAGAAGCAGCAGAAGTCAATTGGACCACAAAGGCTAGCTGTGCACAGGTCTGAATTCACTTTCCAAATCTGACTAGCAGGCAGGTCTTGAAATCTGTATCTGCACCTGTCATTTTATCATGTGTTTAGCCTGTCCATTAGGCAGGCAGTTTTTTCCCAAGACTATCCCAAATTTTGGACACAGCTAACATGCACGGGCAGTGCCAATGGTTTTGGTTTTTCTTACACTTTTATGAACAGAAAGCAGTTGCAGATTTAGCTCCTTTTGGTGCAGTCCCAGGCACTGATTGTTCCATTTAATTGGTGTGAGAGTATCAAATGGAGAAATTATCATCTGACAGCTGAATCTTCCACTAAATCTTGTTGATAACAGTTGTTAGCACAAGCAAGAGTTCGTCCTGCTTAGTTCAATTAGTGGTATTGTCTATGGAAATGTGGATTTCATCTGCATCCATTCCTTTTCTATYATTCTTTTTATTCTCTTTTCTTCACTACCTGCAGGAGTTCAAAGTTTGCAGAAGAGCAGGACCGCAGAATTATAAAGGTGATTTCACTGATGCCGTAAGTTCCTTGGTAGCACCTCACCATAGCAAACATTTACATATTTTGGATATGGCCAGCTGCTTTCAGTGGACATTTCTGAGTGGTTTGGACCTTCTGGGGACAGTATTTTAATTCTGATTAACAGGTAGCAGTGACATATAAAGAACACAGCGTAGAATTATCTCCACACAGCAGGAGGTGAAGTGCCAGTTTTCAGGTACGAAGCTCTGGCCCAGTTTCCAGGCCAAGCTTGAGATCAAGGTTGGTAACTCCAAGATACAGTTTAATGACTCACAAACTTGCAGGCAAAAGCTGGTTTAAAACATTCCTGTCCCCTGTGCTTATCTGTGCTACTGCCTTCAACCTGCTTCCACCACGCTCTCAGCTGTGCATGATCAGGGAAAAGTTCTGTGTTAAAAAAGTAACTTTAGAAAAACAAAATACCTTGGAACTCCACCCCAATCAGTAATTAGCTGGGGCACGAGTTGTGTTATGGAAATTACCAGCATTCAGAATAAAGGTGAGCTGTGCCAATAGGTATGCCTAATAACAACATATTTGGCCAAAGCATCAGGCAGTTATTCAATTCTTTACATTAGTAGGATTTTTACCTACACAAAATACATTGAGAAAATACATCAACAGTTGTTTTTCAGTATTCCAAGGTCTGAGAACTTTTATGTTTTATTTAAATGAAATTCTGATTCTTTGTGATCAAATTGATACTATTTGTACCCAAACACCTACCTAATTCCCTGTAAAATTACTTACCTGGTAAACAAATATCCATTTTAAAATACAGATTATGTTTAAAAGAAGGTGAATCTTCAAGAATTTTATGATCCACCAGCTTTGATTGTGTTTGAGATAGTATTTCAAATCAAATTCTTCCCTTCTTCAGGCAAAAGTATGCTTCCAAGAGTTACAAGATTTTAAATAACACAAGGAAATTCTTTAGCCTTTTTTAAATTGTTCAAGGAGAGACATCCATCACCTTGTGGATGTCACATCTGCTGGCCATCACTGGTCACAGTGGATATTTTAGTGTCCCTAAGAAGCTGGTACGTTTATCTCTTCACTTTGTGGCACAGMCAATTTTCCAGCACAAATAAAAGGGTAGACTATACTATCTGCCCACTGTCATAGAAATGTTTCTAAAAATCTAACCACCTAAAGCATCCAGCCAGGACACCAGCTACAGCAGCTACAAAAGCTAACCATATTTTACTGAACAACAAACCATGTTCTCCCGTATTACTCTCAAATTTTCAATCCATTCCTGAAGACTTACTATCTATATAATTTTTTTATCACCCTGGAAAAATCACAAGGCAGACCATGTGCCTTCACCCCCCTTGTGCAGAGAGGGCTCTCCATGGCTGACCAGGTACTGTGTGAAATTACAGAGGCTCAGAGAAGGCCAGAGAAAAGCTCTTAAATAGAAACTGAAATGATTGGCACAGTTTATCTTAGAGAGGAGATAACAGTAGATATGATATAAGTGCATAGAACAACAGACGGCCTAAAAATTGGGAGCTTTTATGAATGCTGGCTCAATAACTACAGCGACAAGGGAACAGTTAGTTGTAAAGTGCCTCCAGTTACTATAGTGCAAATATAGTGACATTTTTCTAAATGCCAGCCTTGGAAAACACTTTAGATGCTACAAACAGCCTGGGATCTTATCATCTTGCCTGTCAACAGTAATAGGAAAGAGAAAAGTGGGTCATTTCAATGACAAGCAGTGTCYTGAGATGGCGGTTTTGGTAACACCTGTGGAACTCCACTGTGCTTTAGAGGGTTTGTAGACATGAGGAAATCAGGTAAGAACAACGTGTTTGCACAAATGGAACCACAGCTCTAATTTTCTCCTGCAGGATTTTTACTTCTATTGATGATAATCCATACAGGATGAACACATCTTGATTCTAAGAGGTCAAGAAACTATATGGCAGTGATATCTGGAAAAGATAAATCTTATTTGCTAACTAATTAAATTCAAAATCAGTGTGACACCATGAACATGGAACCTTTCATGCTGTTTTATTGTCACTGTTCAGGTAGAACTAGAATTTAAATAATAGGTGCCTGGGAAATCTATGAATGTGATCCTTGTTGAAAGAATAGAAGAAGAAAGAACTAAGTACCTTTATTATCTTTACAGAAAAAAAAAATAAATCTGACTTTTAAAAATAATAGCATATCCACAGAGTAAAACAAAAAACAGCTAGAGTATTTATAATTATATAAAAGCTAAAAATATTCTCAGAATAGTTGTATGAACCACAAAAACACAAAATTGTTGTGCAATCTAAAAAGTTTAACTGTTTGCCAAAAATCAGAGAGATGGAATTAAGATATCTTTAAAACCTGCACTGAAAATCTGTGGACTATCTTTTTCAGCTAGGCTGTGAAAAAAAAGTCCTTCAATTTCAAAAAGAATATCTTTAAAAGTCATTATGTAGTTGAATGATCTTAAAAGACCGCAGAGAGCCAGCCAAGGAAAATTCCTGACATGCATTTTAATGGCACTGGTGCAGTGGCATTTATAGTAATATTCAAGATAAGCAGCAAGAATGTATACCATTATTTTAATTATTTTTGGTTTATTTATCTATCTTTAGGACTATTCTAGTAGTTACAGAATGCATCTGTCTAAAAGATACAAATTTTCCTAAGTATTTGYCTTCAAAATACTGAAATATTTGCCTAAATATAGGCCTCTGAAGTAAAAGGGCTAATACCTTTGACCAGATGAATCCAAATTTTGTCAAAGAGGGCTATGCTGGCGACTCGCCAGGAGCTTTAAGGCTGAAGCTAATTTGCATGAAATGGAGGAAATTGCAGCTGCCCTCAGAATTAATATGGAGACACAGACAGCCCCAATTGAGACAGAGCATTGCACAACGGGATTTGTGAATACAAACATGCCACACTTCCTTATTTAAGATGAAAGTAGCTATAGGCAACAAAGTCTCCATGAAAGCTACTTAGATACCTTTACCCCCACCTTTCAGGTCCAATGACCTCATTTCAAATCCAGGTGGGGGCTGTCACTAGACCACAAATGAAAATGAAAGTTGATTCCAGAAGACACCCACTTTCAAAAAAAGTGCTTGAGCATAGGACTAAATCCCATTCAAATACTCTCCTGGAAAAGGATACAACTCAACATGTCCTTAAAAGCACTTAAAAATTCCTTAATCAGGGCCTCAAAAAACTCCTCCTAGTCATTCCTTGTGGTCGATGCGTGGTGATATGGCTCAGGACCACATGAATCACTGAAGCTGGATACAGGATGCTTGCATGTCTGCTCTGAACAACTCTTGAAAAATTGCATCAGGTTATTATTACTTTCATCATACTGACAGTATTTCATGCTCTTCATATAAAATAACCTCTTAATGTTATTTTCAAGTTTTCTACAAGATGCCTAACTGCTGTGTTTGCTTAATTTCTCAATTTAATAACTTAAGGACTATTGTTATGACTTCCAATGGAGGAAGGACAYATTGCATTAGGTTTTCATCATATTTCTCATCCTACACCATGTTGGGTTGACTCTCAGAAATACAAAAACCTGCTTACTGACTGATGCGCGCAGACAAGTACATCACAAGAAGTTAAATGCACAAAGACAGTCTCAAATGCTGAGTAGAAAGACACTGGCCGCAATTCTCAGTAACCAGAACTGGCATTATCAGACAGTTCTTTTTATTGTCAGTTTGATCTTGCTACCTCCCTCCAGGAGGATAGTTTGGTTCCTTACTCCTGTAACACACATTGTCCCAGAACAAAGTCCCAGTGAAATCACGCTCTTCCCTTTCTTTCCTGGCTCTAGCAATTAGCTTTTCCAGTACTCTCTATTGCACTGAATACAATCACTGCTCCAGTAAGAGAGGCCATTTACAGTACAGTCAATTGTTCACTTTTTGGCATGTATTACAGAGGGTGTGAGGCCTCTCCTTTATTAAAGGAATACTCATCTTACCTGTGACTTAGATTAAGGCTCTTCACTCCCTTCTTCTTTTTTTTCCCTATCYCAATATGCAATATCTTTAATCCAGCCCTAACCAGATACCCAAATTTTGCTTTACCTTGCAAGAGTCTTTGCTACCTTTCTGTAATTTTGGGCAGCCATGTAGGGTCACTGGGCAGAGAGAGGTACTCCTGCTTCTAAGGTAGATATCTAAAGCATAGAGCAGGGGTGACCTGAGAAGGTGCTTATCTTTCTTTCCTGTCTACAAAAAGATAGCTGAAGTCCAGTGAGAAAAAAATAACACATCAATCTAAAGAAACTAATGGAACAAGACAGAGCAACTACTGATTTCTGCTATCCTATTTTGCTGTGGGACTCCTCTTTTGCCCCAAGTCCACAGACTTTTCTATGCACATACTATGCACCCTTAGGTGATGAAGTGAGGAGGGCTACCGTGTTTGTGTGCTCTACAGAGAATACAGGACTCCCGCGCTTCCAGTCAAAGAGGATATGTCTGGGGAGGGGACATACAGTAGCACTTCTAGGAATAGGTACATACCCACGCAGGTGTCCTGCAGCTGTTGGATGTACCTCTACAGTCCCTTGCTGGACTGGTGTTTCTGGTCTTTCTTCGGACGAGTGGAGCTGCATGGCAGGACTGCTGCAGCGTACACAGGGGGTCTCCCTCTAATGACCCACCAAGTGCCCCATGCTCTGGAGCAACTCCCTTTCTGCCACGAAATGCTGCACAAATCCTCCACAACCTCTCACTCTAAGCAGATTTTTCTCTGTCCTTTCCTTACTTACCTTTCCTGGTACTTTGGTCCTCTTCATTCCACCATGAGGGTCTCCTTAGGGGGACTTTACTGAAGGCTTTCTTTCATAACCAGGACACTTGGGATCTCTCCAGACCCACCACATGGTCAGTGGTCTACCTGTCACCCTGTTGTCTCCTTCCTGCTTGTAGAATAGAGATTTGTGCTTCAGCCCAAATCTTACCTGATTAGCTGAAGACATGGGACCCAGCAGTCCTTCCAAAAACTGCTGGCAGGCCCAAAATCACCACGTATCAGACCTTTGGCTGAATGATGGGAACAGCCTTGTAAGGTGCATCTGCTCCTCTCCTCCTCCCATCCCAGTTCTTCCTCCTGAGCCCAGGTATGCAGTCTTTAAACCACAATTTTATCCATCCCATATACTAGAAATCATGTGTTATGCCCCTAGGATTTATGATGAAGGCTAAAAGCAACTGACATTAAACAAGTAGTCCTAATAATAAAAAGTTGGGCCTGGTTTCCTTTTTGAGCTTTCAATTTGCATTTGGACTGAATATTCAAATTTAGTTCTGCTGGGAAATCACTTCCTAGCAGAAGTTTTCTAAAGGTTAATTATTTTTAAAATCTGCATTTATAAAAGGAAAGCTATGTTTCTTTTATCACTTGCTTCCAAATATATACCAGGAATCTGTCCATAGTTTTTCTAAACACAGTGAAAAACACATATTATTTTATCCTTTCATTTACAAGCAAACAGGATAGCCAGAGCAAACCTTGATTCTAATTGTTACCTACAAAATCTGCAGATTGTATAGCATACATACACTAAAAACACTCCCGCGATTAGGGCCGAGTAGAACAGACAGGCTCTGCCCTGATGTCTGCACATTTCTTAAGTCGTCACCTCAGCCACTGCAAATTGTAGCTGTTCACCTGGCTGAATAGCTATGTAGTCAGTATTGCACCCCGTCTATTCTAGAGTAACCTCGGGTATAATTCTCTAGTTGCTTAGGAGAGTGTCATGTCAGGTGCTGTCTAAAGCCTTAGTAAGCTCAAAACATATGAAGTCTAACGCTTCTCATCTAGCAATAGCAAGGAATATACACGTTTGGTTTCTCATGTAAACACCTGGGGGAAGGAAGTGTTTTCTTTCGTCTTAGTGGATGAGAAACACCTTTGGACAAGAAAACTTTACAGGAAAATGGATAGGTGTTTGCAGTGCCTAGCAGTCATTGCTCCCACTTTAGGCAACAGTAACTCTACAGTTGTTGCTCATGTTGGCAATAGTAATACATATTCAGACGTCATCTGTGATTCCCTTGCAACATATCACATACATCAGTAGCCTTACCATATTATCAGGGACTTTGCTTCTCCTTTCACCACAGGATTTTGGTCAGCACCGAAGAGATGAAAGGAAGATGTAAGAAGCTTTATAGTGGATACTTACATGATACTAGTCTGTAGGGGAAAGTGTTTCTACATTCATCATTAATGAATGCCACTTACCACAGAGTGAAAGAGCTTATAACCAATATGTTTAAAATTCTGTTTATTGAGAAATTCTTCCCACGCAGTTACTCTTTTTGCTTTCAGAATTTCTATGGAAAATTATGCTGCACAACCCTGGAATCACTTATCACCAATAGATAATTATCCCAAAAAATATTTTAACAATATTGGCTACAAAATATGATAGCAGAAGAAGGTGCCCAACACAATAAAACCGCAGAACAAAGTGCCACAATTTCTGCAATACATGGTAGAAAAATGAATATATTTAGTAAGAATCAATTGTACAACATGATTCATAGGAGAATTTCTAAAACTCAAAGAATAAAGCAAGCTATAAAAAAAAAGAATCCTAGGTAAAGCAGGTATACTATGAAAGTAAAGGAAGAGCTCACTGCAGGACATCCTGGTGCTTGAAATTGGCCTTATTAGCCTAAAATACATTCATCTTCAGAGCAGCATTTGAAAAAAAAAAACAGGTCACTGGTGGTGTAATGCTACAGTCAATCGAGTATCAGTCTCCAGCAGAGAAGAGGTAAGTTGGTCTTAGCAGAAGTAAATGGAGGCACAGAGAGAAAAGGAGTGTGAAGAGCTGTAYCCCATGAAGGTCGGGGGATGCTGGATGACTGAAATGAGGGGGGATGGACCCTGGAGCATTGTGTAAGTGGTGGGTGCAATATGACAGTCATCCAGCACTGTAGCAATGCATGCCTAAATGGGACGCTGCAGTAGTGTGCCAGGACAGAGGCATGGGTAGGAAGGTAAAAGAATTTAGGAAGCCTGAGACTCAGTGAGGAATATAACAAGAAAGATGTTCCCCTGGTCATGTGAGAAAATGCCCATCTCTATGATATAGAAACCCACTGTGTGAGGAAATTACTATGCTGGACTGATTTGTTATGGCACCTACATCCTTTATAACAGATCTTCATCCATAGAGTAGATAACACAGCGTCCGGAAGGCCTAGGATAGATATCCATTCATATGCATGTGAAGTTACTATAACAGATCATGACACTGTAACTTGGAAGGTTCACTGTAACCCAGGTGTCCTGAAAGATGGAACTGCTGTAAGACTGAACTAACAGATAAAGGCCAGAATCTCTAATTATAGTGGACAAATAATAAACACAGGAACACACATAGGGTTTCCTTGTACGTATATAAATGCTGGGTATGTAAAGTCATGAGCAGAATATTTTAGAAAGCCTTCAAGTTATTTTTGATTAGGACTCTTTTTATTACTGTATACCCAACCTTATGAGTGATAAAAATAAACATAAGCGCATCAAAAAAAACTTCAAGTACATTCTACTCATGAAAAAGAAGTGATTTTGCATCTTTGAAGTTAAATCCATTAGCGTCATCCAGTGGCCCCAATGTGTCCTGTTTGCAAGGTTTAAAGCTCCAATTTTAGCACTGCTAAACCCTGAGATTTCAGACCTTTAACCTATCTATAACATAAGATTGATTACTACACATCCTACGTCCTGCACCAATGAAAAGAAGTGGGGGCCTAGAGCAGAGGAAGGGGTCAGCCTCACATTTACAAGGCAAAAAAGGATGCTTTCTGGAAAGCAGATGTTGTAAAAAATACAGAGAGCTGGAATCAGTGAACAGAGAGGGAGTTGAACAGTCAGGTGCTGGACACTGGCAGCTTATCACATGGCTTCACAAAGGCTATCACTAGCCTATATTTTCATGTGTGAGTATGCATTAATGAAAAGTGTGAGTCTGTACGTCCTGAGTCACTCCTGCATACGAAAGTTGTTAGAGTTAAGGGTTTCTCTGAAGCTGGCCCCTGCCCACCAGCTCCACTCTCCAGCCAGTGACTGAAATGATAGACAAAAAGTGTTCGCTCCACAAAAGCAGCTAGATGAGAGCGTTCCATATGCGCTGCCTGCCCCACTCGTTGCAGAGCTAAATAGAAACACAGTAAAAGAAAAAAGCACAGGTTTTAAACTCAGTGTGTTTCAGGCAGATAGGAACACTAGCACAGGGCTTAGTATATGCAGACAAATCTGCAGTGCCTGATCCATGGGGAAAAATTCTAGCATACCTTATAGAGGGAGAGGTTTATAGAATTGCCAGTGCCTATGGTACTCTTATAAACGCTCCATCTTTTGTTCCTGCAGGGCTCCAAAGAATAAGAAAAGAAAATACAAAGCGGAGGAGGCACCACTGAGCGAGTGCAACAGTGTTTTATTAATCCATGTGATTAATCCAGCATGCTGAGGAAGATTCTTTACAGAATCAAAACGTTCATGTTTTTGATCCACATGGATTAAGGGAACACTGTGGCATTCGCTCAGTGGTGCCGCCTCTGCTTTGTGTTTTGGTTTTATTCTTTCAAGTCCAGCAGCAACAAAAGAGGGAGCATTTATATGAGTACAGCAGCATGGGGACCTGGATAACCTCCCCTCCCTTCCTGAAGGATGCTGCATGAATGTTTCTGAGGACTACGTCTCTTGTTTGTGTCTACAGCCTGCCCTCCAGAAACCAAACCACTACCAAATAATAGAAGGCTGTTTCTGCCGAATCCTGAATGACAGTCGTGCTGTTGAGTGGGCTTTCTATAAATCAGACACATACCTGTGTAAAGTAACCAGACAATAATTAGAAACACTGGCTACTTTCAAAATTTCTGTTGGAGGGGCGGGAAAAAAACACAACGTAATGCAGCAGATTTCTTTTTGGCAAAGCAAAGGACTCAGACTTCGTACATGGGACCTGACAAAATACTGAAGTATACGCTTAGAGTTAAAGCCAAACCCAGACTTAACTGCTTTGCATTTAACTTTTTACGTGCTCAGATGCTTTGCTGTACAGAGCCTGAATTTTCACTTGTTTGAACTGAGAGTGATTGCAACAGGAAGTTCCCCTGTAACTAAACTGGATTCAAAAGCCAGAGGACAACCTTTCAGCCTGACAAAAAATTCAAGATCTGATTTCCAGTGAGGCATCCCACTCACATGCAGAAGACCACTTATTTGCTAAGCATCTAAGCAGAAGCATGCAAGAGTTTATAAACTCTATCCATTACTTTGACAGATGATTTCCTATGCCAGTGTCTAAATTTTGCCTTGCCATGCTGTAGTGGTTTAACCCGGCAGGCAGCCAAACGCCACACAGCCGCTCGCTCACTCTCCCCCCACCCCCCGCAGCGGGACGGGGAAAGAATTGAAAAAAAAATTCACGGATTGAGATAAAGACAGTTTAATAAAACAGAAAAGAAAGGAATAATAATAATAACAATGGTAATAATATATTAATGATACAATATATGAAATGAGTGATGCACAATGCAATTGCTCACCACCCGCCGAGAAAATAGCCAAAGCGATCGCCCCTTCCGGGACCCCTTCCCCCCTCATTCATATACTGGGCATGACATCACATGGTATGGAATACCCCGCTGGCCAGCTGGGCTGGCTGTMCCRGCCCTGCTCCCTCCCAGCCCCTTGTGCACCTGACAGAGCATGGGACGATGAGAAGTCCTTGAAAAGTAGATTACCTAGCARCAACTAAAAACATTAGTGTGTTATCAACATTCTTCTTATACTAAATGCAAAACATAGCACTAGGAAGAAATTTAACTCTATCCCAGCCAAACCCAGGACACATGCTCAAAAGCCATCTACCTCTATTTCTGCCTCAAAAGCCATTCTCTACCTCTATTTCTGAATTTTACCTACAGGCTTCCTTATGCCCTCTTCTTTCCCTTGTGATTTGCTTCTTTCCCACCTCTTGGGCCTAGCTTCTCCCTACTACTCCCTAATCTTGCTGCTTTTAATCAAAGTGAACTTTTTCTTGGGCAATTACCTGACCTTCACCCTTCTCATGCTCGGAACAACAAAAGAAACACATGCTATCAAATCTAAAGGCTAGCTTCACCAGCCCAAACAATTTTGTTAATTCAGCTCTAAATAATAATGCATAAATGTCAGGCACACGTGATCACACGAAATGCTGTGCCTCTGGGTGGTTTGTGGTGAAAGGGAGGATGGCAGCTCAGACAGGGAGTGACCAGGTCTCAGCTGGCGGTGAGGAGCAGCAACTGATCTGAAGCTCTGTAACTTCCTGCGTTGCCTCTTGTGCAGCATCTCCAGCCTCCTCTGAGCTTCACAGCTGTGATAAGACTACCTGAATACGTCCCCAGTCCCGGCGCTGCCAGCCCGGCCCCACCGCGGCTCTGCCCAGGCAGGCAGCCCCAGGGAGGGAGGCTCAGAGGGATGCAAGGGCACAGCACAGGCAGCGGGAAAGGAGGGAGCTCCCAGGGTCTGTGGACTTTTCCAAGAGTTTAGCTGCCTAATCGTTCTCTAAGCAGAGACTTTCGTTTTTCCTTTTATTTTAATTATACACTTGGCAAAGTTAAGGGCTCTGGCAAAAGGCAAATCCTGGATAGAGGCATAAATCGTGCTTGAGATCTAGTCCCTGCTTCCAGGGAGCACCACTGTTTCTCAAGGAAACAGTCTAAATCTTTCCACATTAGCAAAGTAATGTTGTTTTCCTTGACACTGTTCTCAGAAGCAGCATGACTGTTGCAGCTGAAACTGCTAAAAAAAAAGAAAAAACCTCTCCCTGAGGCTGACAGTGAATACAGAAAAATTAAACCTAAATAGTTAAAATTTGGTGATTTGTCCTTGTTGCCTTCAATCACTGATAATAGCATGCAACTTTAAGAGTAGGACGCCTATACTTTATAATAATGAATAAAGATTAAAAATTGCAACAGCAATATCCGATAATCAATATATCAATAAAATATTTTCCCTCTTATCCTAGGAACTACAACTTATTTACACAGTCACATAGGGTGAAGTTAGTTCATGTAAAAATTTGAAAAACACTCAGAATGCTCCTACTTGTCCATTTTCCAAGATTCTTTTTGATGCCCACAAATCAACTGTTTTTCTTATCTGTTTATAACAGTCTTAATGTCAGACATTCAACTTGCAATCTATACACAGATGCAGTCTGAGAACACTTAAATATGTTACGCATTAATGCCAAACAATCTTGCAACCTAACACAAAGAACATATTTGGATTTTGCCCCATATATTGCTGGAAATGATATGCCTAGGTCATACTTGCTCTGTCACTTTCAAAATACATTTCAGAAAATTCTCACATCTCTCAGTCTAGAAGACATAAAAATCCAGAGAAATTCCACCCCTATTCTCAGCATGTCTTTCCAAACACCTATTGCTAAGGATTACAGGCAGTTCCTAAATTTGAGCTTCTTCTCAAGACTCCCTGTGATGAACCTCTGCCCTCCCTTAGCAATAATTTGAAATAAACTGTAGCCCTTAGTGTACTGGGAGAAATATCCAAAGCACTTGGCATTTGGCCTCACACCAATTCTCCTTTGAAGCTGGAGACTATACAGAAAATGTCTTGCTCCCCACTGAACAAACATTTGACCCTAGACTACTGGGAAGGAACAAACTGGACCTTCTGCTTTTCAGGGTAAGCTAAAAGGTTACACAGTCCCTCCTGCTGAGTCTTAATAACTCAAGGCAATATTCCTAAGTAGGTTCTGCATGCCGAGCTGTCATCATGGCTCTTTCCAAGACATAGAATATGGTATTCATGGAAATCAGTTTCTGGTGCACTTCCAGCCCATCTTGAAAAAAGTGGAATTTTGTGTCAGAGTCATACAGAAACACAGAAAAGAGAAACCACATTGAAAGCTTTCTCACCTACRGACTGCAACATGGCAGGAGAGAAAGGCCAAAATTCCTACCTGCAAAAATTATCTTGAAGATGGCTATCTTGAAGAAATCAATAAATGCACAGTATTATCCAAACGTGGGAAGGTGGATGTAGAAAATTACAAGGTGTTGAGGATGACGTAGCTGTTGGGACAGTTAGCCTGGGGGAAATACAGCAGTCTCCTCACTCTTGAGAACTCTTTAAACAGAGATTGGAGTGCTCTGCTCCAATGCTATTGCYATCCACCAGGTGACCTGTTCTGGACTATGAGGAAGATTAAGCCAGATAATTGAAATCGTTCTTCTTAGCATGAAAAAATGTACTGGTATGTTCAGGCAAATTACAACCATCATTGTTGAAAAAGACAAGGGCAGCAAGAAAGTAATGCAATAAGCAACACATGATGCCTTTATGCTGCTAATAATAAGCAAGAAAGAGGAATTCATTGCCATATGATATTTCTTACCCATTTACAATTGTTGAAAATTAAAAATTTACCATAAAAAGGGCATGTGGTCTGTATGTCTATGTCACAAGATGATGCTACCACATGCAATGCAAGAATAATTGTATTGTACAAGTGCAGTTATACCAAATAACTCCTCTCCGCTTTGAGTCCTGTTAGACACTAAACACTGAATGTTTTTGTACACAATGTGTGTTTGTGCACCCACACTACCAGCACACATCTGAACTTCTCTTTGATATTCTATTTCCTTCTCAGAAACAGTCAAACAGCAAAATTCTACAATTGTAACACTGACAACTCCAACATCCTATGGCTCCCTTGATTGAAAACACAAATTTATGACCTGGATTTTCACATATATTCTTCTGAGAAGGGGAACACCCCCAGGTTTAACTCCCCTGTTTAACTGGAAAGCCTTGAAGCTTGGTGCTGAGCCCAGGACCACACAACATCCTCAAAGGTGCTGCAAGTCTGGGGCCAGGCAGTGAAGGCTCTTCCTCTGTGAGCACTGTGTAAAGTGAAACACGAGTGAGACTCAACATACCTCTGTGCACGTTGCATGAGACACCGTAGCACTGAAGCGGGGGTGTAGCAAGTATTTTCCAGCATAATCTGCCTTTTTTAAATTCCAGGTATATGAAGATGAATAGTTTATAAAGAGAAGGAAGAAATATATATATTGCTTTGATACAGTTTTAAATTTAGACTGGTTTCTCCATTCATCTTCACTTCTCATTTTCTCACATTCATTTTCAAACAGGTAACCTCATTTTCATTTTTTAAGGTGGGCTTTTGCAGGTTAAGCAGCAGAAGCTAGGCAAGATAAGGCCTGCAGACTCCCAGGAGCTATACAGAGACTGATTAAGTATCACAGCATGATGACTACTGGAGAACCTGTTTTGGTTTATGCAGAACTAACGTTTATCAGATGCAGAGTAACTGTGCATTTAACTTGGCATGTCAGCCCTCCTGTGTCTGCCACAGCTCTCACCGAGTCCTTCCCCCTCAGATTCAGGATGCGGGTGGGCATTCATGACCTCAGCCAGTCCCCATGCACGCCAGCCTGGCCCCCCACCTCCCCTCGCATCCCTCCATGCTGCTCAACCCACCAGCTGTCAACACACATTGATGACTGAAATACATTTCTTGCCTATATTACAGACAGCAGCTTTAAAGTATTCACCCTGGGCACTTAACCCCAATCTCCTGGATAAGCCAGCGAATCCCGTGAAAAGCCAAGGGAGGAGGTTTTGGCAGCATCAGGGGGTGAGGCTCACAGGGAGTTAGTAGGAGGAAGGAGCTCACTTGGASACGTCCCTCCACCAGCCCCCAAAGCCAAGCCCTGGTCTTTGACCTGTGCTCAGGACTTGGGGTAACGCAACTCCCAAGCTCCCGGGAGGCTGAACACGCTTCTTTAGCACCCTTCTCTGCAGGCCCTCATTCTTTGTGCGTGACATGTTCAAAAACATTTCCACCCTCTAGTTGCATATAGACTGCCTCTTCCCCTCTGGATTCCCAAATCCTGCAATCTTGGCAAAGATGACAAAAGAAAAGAAAGTGCAGTGAAAAGCAGCAAGAGGGTTTACTTAGGAACTCCTACTACTCTCCACCACTCCATTTTTTCATTGAACTATAAGTAGCGCTCATAGTTTCTGACATAATTGAGAGCCATCCACAGGTTCAAGAGTTTTACAAAGTAGAGGTTTATGCTCCTGTATAAAGGAAACCTACAAACAGAAGTTAAAGTATGGCATCATAAACAGCATCTGCCCAATAAACCATGGAAGAAGAGAGAGGAGASCAAAGCTGAACAGTGAAGTGAACAATAATTTCCATTCCATGAGTAAGTACCTTTCTGTTTCACCAAATTGGCCTGCAAACTTCATAGCTTCCTTATTGCCATCTCTAGCGTCTGTTTTCCTTGTTTATACTCCCCCACTACGAATTAAAAAATTACGGATGAAAAGCTCAGTGCAGGAAAAGGTAGCATGAGAATTTATCACAATGGATTAAACTCTCTTTTCATAATGTGGAGTAGAAAAGAGGGGGCGGGGGAGGGGGAATCAATGCAAAACAGAGATCTGAGTCTTTCCAGTAAAATGTAATCTCGAAAAGTAAACCATTATTACTGGGAAACTGTTTCTGAGATTTCTTAATTGTATTATTCATTTCAAATGTTTCCTTGAGGGGAAAAGTTTATTTCCCCAAGTAGTGCATAGACCTGTATTTCAGCACTTCTCCGTACCGCGGGTCTGATGCGTCCTCCGCTGGCCCTTGCTGCAGCCCCTGCCAGGAGGACTGCACTCTCGCAAACCATGATGAGTCCGGGGGTCTCCACTGGCGGCTGGGGACTCACCTTCCCTGCTACTGAACAAGTACCATTTTTACCGTTGTTATTAAGCGTATTTATTATGTCGCAACAAATACTTTTGAAGAAGAGAATGACTGCAAGCACCTCTCGGATCTAACCATTCAGCTGATTTCAGTTTGATTTTTTTTGTGTAATAAATGAACAGACCAGGACTATAGGACATGGAGGGTTAAGTGTGACTCATTGTAGAGAACGTGCCCTTTTCAATAATACCCCTCTTTTGATTAACTAAAAGCAAGGCCTTATATATTATACACAATCCTCTTTTTAAACAAGGCAAACTCCCACACCACAAAGATGCTAGAACAGTAAATATTGATTTTCTTGGCTGATGGTACACCTCATGCCACACAGCCCACTCAAGCATCTGCTTGTTACCGCAAGCTATTCCCTTTGTCAAGGAAGAAAGAAAAGTGGCGTTATGTGCTATTGGCTGTGGATTGCAAATATTTAAAAGAAATAAATTTCTCAGAATGAAAGGTACCTTCTTTTGATTAAAAAAAAACCCAACATAAATATTTACTTTAGGCCTATACCCACTCCTAGCACCTGTACTTTTCAATTGTTGGCTTGCCAAGAACACTGCCGTTTTCTTCCTGGCTTTTCTCTTAAATAACGATTTATTACGCACAAAATATCTATGGAAGATGTACAGTATTTTACTAGAAAAGGAAGATAGCTTGAAAACACTGCAGAAGACTCCGGCTRTTGATATAAGGTTTGTATGTATGCAGGTACATTAACAAGTGCTACATATATATATGCTATGAAACAAAAAGCATGCACTAAAGAAATTATTTATGTACTCTTAATCTTCTGGTTTTGTTGTAGATTTAAAGTTACATTTTGCTAAAGTTACATTTTACCACAACAGTAACTACGGAAGCGGATTTGGAATTATATCAGAGTGGAGTAAGAGAGATCAAGTATCATAATAAAATAACCTTTCTGGTGTTTTATAGAGAATAAAAGTTATCGCTGCAAATTAAAAGGTTGTATTTAGTGGTGAAAAAGGGGCTTCCAATCCTCTAAACAAATAAAAAGAACCAAATACAATGATTTCCCCAGCTATATAAATAAAAAATAAAAAAGTTTTTACGGTGTCAAGTGTCCAGAAAAAATGGAGTCAGTAAGTACAAAGGATTAGGAAAAAAGACAAATCAAAATCTCAAATGTATAGAAAGACAGAAACAGGCCACCGCCAAATGCATCTTAAAAAACAGTCTTACATAAAAAGAGCAAGGCTAGAGAACAATGTGTCATTGCTTGCCCTAAACTATGGTATAGGGCTTCCTATGGGTCTCCTTTTCTGCTTTATTAATTGGATAAAGGAATCATAATTCAATTACTTAACGATTCATTACAAAATACTTTGCCCACACAAGATTTTTCAGCATGTAAACACCATACTATTAGACTATCTACTATTACAGGCCTAGCATTTCAGATTTCATTAGTAAATAAAGCCAGGTTTATTTGTAATAAAGTTAAGCCCTTCCAACCACTGACCATGGAAACCAGATTTTGAAATAATTCAGATTTGTGTTTCTGTTCTTTCTAATTAAGGGTAATATCGGGAAGGACAGACAGTGGGTAACATTGTTCAAGCACCATGGATTTAAGCAAGAAAATCTGATTATCAGCTCATGTCAGAAGCCAAGCGATAATGCAGCTTAGCATTCGTTTGGGCTTTTTCTTTAGCCAAAAGATAATTACTGTTCGTTAAGTCTTAYGTAAGTGTATCTAATATCTATGACCCTAAACATTATGAATAGTAAAAGCACACAACAGGCAAAGAAGAGTTATTGTATTTATTATTTACTTGGGCTGTTCCATCATTATAATTTCATTAGCCAGGAAAGTTAAACTTAATGTCAAACTATAATTTCTTAAAGGCCAAAAAGTTAAACATCAACTCTCATGCAACTGACACCAGAAGTTACATTTTTTTATGAAGACACAAAAACCATATTAAAACGACATCGAGCCCATCGCTGCAGGATCTGCTCTTTGGGCTGAGCGTCCGTGGGGTGCCCAAAGCCTTCTGCTCCCGCTGAAGTCAGCCCGGTTGACTTTAAAGTGTTGGAGCCCTCCGACAAAATGGTAATATTTCATCACAAAAGCTGGTGCTTTTCTGGGTATCACATCACCAACGATGTCTCAAACGCACTCTGCGCCCTGATAACTTCTCATTGTACAACGTAGCGTATGTTCATCTCAAGGAAGGAGCTGAACTCATACTCACCGTCTTCAACAGGCTGGAAGATAGTGGGGGGGAAGGAAAAGCCCCTTGGCCAGGAGGGGCAGGCAGCGCGGCAGGCAGCAGGGTCCCTCGGGGGGAGCGGGAAGCCATGCTCTCGCTGCTGGGACCCCACAACCTGCATGTAGCAGGGGTCTGTCCAGGACAGAAACCTCAGGAAATTAAGTAGCAGAGTGCATATTTAGCTGCCTAAATAAGGAGGCTCAGCTTCCTAAACTCACAATAATATAAACCAAGAGAGAGCGACATCTCTGGCAGAGGCTTCGGAGCAGGGACCTGACTTGCACGCTCAAAATTGMAGCAGCTGCTCCCCCAAAACACCCCTCTGCTGAGCACCTCCTGAGCACGAGCCTCAGGAGCTTCAGGGGTGATCTCTGCGCCTGAGCAGCAGCAAGGCCCTACCTACCCCATTGGGAAATAACAGGCCAGCTACCAACGCTGAGGTCTGTAGGAATACGCTCTTTTAAGTCTTCAAATTGCCATGAAAAACAGAAAGCAGTTCAGCAAAGCATTAGCACAGATCTGCCAAGCCCCACACACCAGCCACCTGATGAGCCAGGGGGTAGGTCCCTTGGACAAAGTCAGTGCTGACCACCTGTATTTATCCCCAAACCCCTCCCTTGACTCACATACAGCCTTTAAAGGAGTTGGCATTTACACAGCCACCTCCACATGCAAATTCTGTATAGTGCTTTATGGTGGCTGAAAGGCTTGGTTGGGCAAAACGTACACTAGATATGAAACGTGAGCCAACCACATGTGCGGAACAGAGAAGTTCCCCGATAAAAATATTTGACACCCATGTTAAGAAGGAAAAGTCCTTAGCAGCTAGAGAACATTTATAAAACACAGATAGCCTCCACTGTTATATTTACTACTTCTTACTTCTCACAGGGGCAGACTCGGAGGAGACCCTATCCTCAAAAAACCTACAGCCTCGTGACCTCATCCGTAGGGGATTTGCACTGAACTCATCGAAGGTGGAAGGGAGTAATTGCTGAGCAGAAAAACACCTTGCTCGGGTTGTCTCTCATGCTAAATAGTCTCCAAGACAAACGGTAAGAGCTGACACAGGGTCTCTGAACTGTCTCTGCCCAGGGCCTCACTCAGTATATAGTCACACCTGCTCAAAGTTGCAATTCAGTTCACCGTAAGCGTTACCCTTGAAATAATAAATAAATTTGCCTAATGAAAGCAAAGCACAAGCAAGACGGAAGATTTCTATACCTGTCAAACATGCTGAGAACTAATTTGAACAACATGATCAATGAGAAATGAAAAAAAAAAGTCAGCTTATTTGGCCCAACAGGTGCAATAATTCTAGCCTTCCTGTTAATGACATGTAACTGTAACAGCAATTAGGAGACAAAGTAAATAGAGGAAGAGAAATACTAAGGTTACCCATAAAGTAAGTCACTTTAAAAAGACACCATTTTAAYGCATAATAGAATATCGTGCAGGGAAAACAAAATTATCAGGCAAAGAGAAACACAGGTGTAATCATGAAACACCATCCTATGTTTATTTTTTATGTGTGCATTTTGTAGCTGACAGGGATCATTAGGATCACGTACAACGACTTTCGCCATAAAGCGGGGCATAGATTTGGCACGTTTAAAGCAAGTCACGATGGCAATAGCACAACTGCTAATGCAAAAATCCTTTTGCCTCTCAGAAGAGCAATCATTGGGTTTGTAACCATAGGTTTCTTTCACGCAGAGGATGGTTCTTCAGAAACAGAGCAAGTGAAGCACCACAGAACCAGCTGAATATTAGTTGGAGAGGGATAAAAAAAGAGATATGAAGTCACCAGAGTAGCAACAGGACTGGGAGACATGGCTGAACTACCCTCTCTCTGGAGGTACCTACGTCTCCTCCATCAACAGGCAGGAAAGTCTCCCCTGGAAGAACTGCCAGGCTGCAGCATTAACACCATACTTACCCAGCCTGACTCAGACTGTTGTAACTGGTCTTCCATAACAAAACAGAGCAAAAAACTAAATATAGGTGTCCTGAATCACCTCATAAGACTTTAGCCTCTATGCCACAGACAAAGAAGAAACAGCCAGGTGTGCTACACTGCTGTTCAAAGGAAGCTCAGCACTGGCACTGATGCACTACAGAACTGTTTTAAACTGCCTACTCTGGCTACACAAGTACCTACTAGACATCCATACAAAAACTGCTGCTTCAGAAGGCGAAATAGTACCTTTTGGTTTATTTTGGACACTAGCTAAAAATCTGCTGCGAGGAAAAAAAAAAGCACATCTTTTTAACCCAAATAAAGATTATTTTTAAAGGCTGTATTAACCAATATTAATTAAAACTTGGTAGCTAAATAATAATAATTATGAGAAGACAAAGTGCGATGGCCAGGGAGACTACTGCTACTGGTAAAAGTTAGCTCATAGCCATGGAGGTTTTCAAGCACCTCTTCTAAGAAAGCATTGCCTGGAGGTAAATCGAGTTTTCTCATTCAAGGAGACAGTTGGGCAGAAGTTCCAGTACTGTTTGGTCCTGAAGATCCCAACTTCTGACACATAAAGCTCTGGAGGGGTGACTCTTTCCCCGTAGTTTTCTCCAGCAGGGATGCTGACCCCCTTGGAGGTAATGGACGCAGCTAAGCTGGGCGTGGGGCAGGGAGGGTGGGCATCACCCTGGTAGCCACCTCCTGGCAGCAGCACCCTCCAGTGTGTGGACTTCAAAAATCATACTTGGCTTTTCAGGACCAAGCTGTACTTTTCATTACCCTGATACCCAGAAACATTTTAGGTGTCTACAGCCCATTAAAGGATATCAATTTCTCACTATCTAAAATTGTAACACACTTCATTACCTTCACTAACTTCATATAATGTTATACTACCATTAAAAAGCTCACCCTTATTAATTAAAAAATACTTGCTCCAAAAATTGACTAAACATCTTCTTTCTTTCTCTTGCAAACACTCATGACTATATAGTGCCTCATTGTTTTCCCTCCTTGAATAGATGTCTTTAAAAAGCGCAAATAAAGAGAATTAAATACTGTGTCAAACTACTGGTACCGCATGTTTAAACACCTGCTTCCCTTCATCAGTCCTTCATAACATTGTTAAATGATAATTATACATACTGATGAGTAACGAATCAAAATACTGTAATCTATCTTGAAAGGGGTTTTGCTAATATTACACATAAGGCATTAATGGGATATTTAGACTGTTCTTGTGAGAGAAAACATACCTTTGTATACAGAGAAAGAAAAACACCGGGAGAACTTACTGCATTTTTCTCTCTACAGCTGCATCATACAAAACACGGTTTACTACTTCTTTAGGATTTTATATACAAAAAGAGGGATTTGGGGCTATTTTTGTGTCTTGGTCTGAATCATATATTGCAGTTAGTTTCACAATTTTTGCTACAGTAACCGTGGTGTGATAAGCGCTGCCTCCCCCGTGTCCTTGCCTCCTGGCACTGCCTTCCCACGCTTGGTCCTGCACCGTGAGCTCCCCGAGGCAGTGGCTGTGGTCCAGCTCCAGCATCTCTCCAGAGCGGGATGGGGAGACCGGGGCGACGCGCTGCCCACAGGGGAGGGACAGTCCCATGTTTCCACCCACCCATTTTGCTAATGGCCACGACTGCTCTGTCCAAGGACACAGAGATTCAGGGCAAACCACACAGATGCTCCAGTAAAAGCTGAATTGCCCTTTCTCTTCTACTCACCATTTCATATTATAACAGTTTTAAAAAAAAAAAWTTAAATCACCACAGATTCATTTCTTCGTACTTTGTCTGAGCTTGACAAGTTATATAGTTCTAGGGGAAGGAGGAGTCCCTTTCAAAATGGTAAATAAGAAATAAGCAAATGTTTTACAGCTATTTGCCAGCATCCTTTAATTTCAAGAATCTGGGGGTTGTTCTATAGTTCTTAATAAAAATAGTGCAAAACCAAATT
This sequence comes from Oceanodroma leucorhoa, assembly GCA_030449065.1. Classification (NCBI taxonomy): domain Eukaryota; kingdom Metazoa; phylum Chordata; class Aves; order Procellariiformes; genus Oceanodroma; species Oceanodroma leucorhoa. The sequence continues at coordinate 829,886 of JASVER010000006.1, read as the reverse complement.
CCAGAAATCTGTGATAAAAACGTGTGAACAACTAGCAGGCCGGCACCTTGCAGGCTGGCTGCCTTTCAGATCACAGCTGAAATAATTRCCTCCAGCGCACACGCCGCGAATGGGAGTGCCTCAGAGGACCTGCCTGGTAGGTGAATTTAAGTCACTTATACCTGGAGGGAAGATTACGCAGTTCTGCCGCTGCACCTCTTGTTCCCCACCATCTATCCCCCTCACGCTATATAACATATAATAGCCTCACACAATCCTAAACTGCAATTTCATATCATTTTATCTTTAGAGGTGTGATTTTCCCTTGAAGATAAACTTTCCACAGAGACTAAACTAGCCAACCGCGAGCTCGTCACTCCAGCGCCGCTCCAGCGACGTGCCATTGTCTCATTCAGCAGCGTGTCTTAATCAATACGTCTTAACCTGACATAGCTGCTTTGCTGTTCCAAAAGTTACCTTGGCTCCTGGTTTTATGCTGCACTCATGCAAATTTAAGATGCCGTACCTGGTGTGCCAATGCACTTATGCATAATTAATCATGTTGGCTTCAGCAATCACAGCGTAGATGGGATTTTCAAAACTTCCACTTAATTTCAAAGGAAGCGGCGTTAAGCCAACACTAAGCATTTTCTTTAAATGCCACACTATCTGAGCTTGACTAAAACCCTAGGAAGCAATTTACAAAGCTGAGCCCATAGGAATTTAAGCAGGCAACACGACAGGCTTAATTAAGCTTATTGTTTACAGAGGTGTAAATCTAGAGTCACTCCTCAGAAGTCAGCAAAATTACACCAGGTCCCAGTTGAATCCTGCGTACTTTCACCTTGGAAAGCAAACTTCTAGACCACTGAACTATCTCAGGGTGTGGACAACCAGGTTGTACTTTATATCCTTTCCAGCTGTGTGCAAAACAAAATGATACAAGCAGAAGTAAAGGTTGGTCTTTGCATACAAAAAACATCCAAAATCCAACGTCATGGAAACTTTTCTCACTTAACTGAGTAATCAAACCAAAAAGCTAATTACAGTATAAGCATTGATATGTTAAGTATTGATACTAAAGGATCAGAATTGTTCTTTTCCTATTATTTTTTATTCTGCAATACCTACAGCAGTTTGATTTCCATTTTTTTTTAAATAACATAATCGCTGGGTTATTTTATGTTCAAATGCTTCCCTATCTGCAAGACTGATAAAAATCTTGTAAAATAATATCAAAATTATGTACAATGTATTATTGAATAAACAATTTCTCACATAGCTTTTATGAGTGAAAGGTAACTTGTAAAGTTGCTCAAGAAGCAAAATAGCATAGATCTCCAACATATTTTCTTCCTCCAACATAATATAATCCAATTTGAAGTAATATCCTTTAGTTAAGTGATAAATTATTCAAGTCAGGGACTAGAGATTTTTTGGTTCATGTATATCGTCCCTTTCTTGAGGCTCCTCCACAACACTGATACTACCTCATAACAAGAGACACATCACAGAAGAGCAACACGTCTTAGTTCTGTTCCTACTAAAATGAATGTGGTTTATAACAGAAGTAGAAGTTATGCCAGACTAATAATTACTGAAAAATATCCAATCATCCCAGTATAACATTGCTATAACTCTTGGCAAAATACCGTGCAACTTTCCACATACAAATACCTAGAGAAAAAAAGGAAGTTTTGGTGTTGTTCACTTATTTACTTATTTATTCAGCTGAACTCCTGTATTTCTCTTTCTATTTCACCAGCAGAAATCAGTGTTCCCATGGAGTTTGCAGAGTAGCGGAGGAGTAATAGCAGTGAGAAATAGCACACAACAAATTCTCACCTCTGCTACCTGCAGTCATCAGGAAAACACAAGTTAAAAAAAAAGTGCTAACAGCCTCTCTACTGTATAGTTATGCARTACAGAGTGTAAATTACTTAATTAGAAATACAATCCTTTAGCCCCATGTCAGTATATAACCCTAATGATGTAGCAAAAGATTGGTCTACATTACACTGCTCTGCCTGCCTAATAACAGTGGCTAGGACTCTCAGAAATAAATCACATTCTCTAACTAGAGCAAATGTACTAGTAAAATATTTCCTATACACAAACCTACAGCAGCCATACAGTTTCGTGATAAAGCTGTCCTGAAGCTGTTCAAATTGCCGTTTAAATTTGCTGGCCAACCCCCTCCTTTCGCTGGCAGACCTGGTGTCTCCACTAGGTGGTATTACCAGTATATCTATATTGCCATAGGCACACCAGCACTGCCGGCCTCCCCTCTTCCCTTTTTTCCAGGGTCAGAATTTGCACCAAAACCTGCAGGTCTTGCTCATTAGGGACCAGCAGCCTCCCTGCAGCTCTGCAGTCAGTCAGAGTGTCATTCCTGAGCTGCTGCGTTACGGAGAAATACATTGAGAGCCTGTAAGCTCCTGCATACCTTGGCCATCGAGAAATTATTTTGTTCTATGTGCTGTTAGACAGCCGGGACTTAAATTATCAGTGTAGCCCTGCAGAACTCTGCACACATCCACTGCTGACTCTAGCAGCATTTTGCACACCTCAAGGCTGTAAGACTGTGGACTTTACTTTCGCATGCCCCGAGAGCTGGAAGAGAAGAGGAAAACTATGTGTCTCGCTTTAAGAGATGTTTATAGTAGAGAAAAATGCAATGTGAAGAAGCTGCCACAAACACTTGGATTATCTATACTGCAGAGAAGAGAAAGGTACAGTGACAGAAAGGCAGATGAGGAGTCTTCCATATGTTGGCCAAATAAAAGTGTGAGCCCACTGGAATGGTGATTTGGAATCATATAGGCAAATGTTGACTAGATCATTCCTTAGGCTAAAGGTCTAAGTCCATCTCCTTTCCTCTCCCTCCCAGACAGGTTGTCATCTTTGTGACTGCTATTTTTACTACCATATAGCTTGAGGGACAAGAAGAATCAAGATCTACCATGCGCAACACTGCACGGGAAACAAGTGACAGATCATGCCCCAAAACCCTCACAGCCTAAACAGACAGTACAGGCAGGGAGAAAGGTCTGTGGCCAAGCTGAAGGAACACCAAAGGCAAGAGGCCAGGAACAACTACTGCCTCAGCACCATCACAAGTAACGTTAACAGGGATGTTTGCAAAAGATAGTGGAATAGCATCTTATATGATGTTTCATCAGCTGCTATACCAGCTTTATTTCGTGACTGCCCTAAAAACCTCATGGCTGAGGAAATGCAGAAGGTGACTACGGTTTGGGACTGTCATGAGAAAAGAGGAAGAAAGTGGTATAACTGTAGCCCTAATCCTGCCTCGTCCTTCTACAGTGTTGGGACACTTCATTGGACCACTTTCTGTGGTCATCCTGAGTCCTTTGGGTTACACGCAATCTTAAAAAGATTAGATGCTGTCATTGAGTGAGCCGTACCTTACAGCTGAAAAAAAGAAAGGAGAAAGAGATTTGGAACCACTTTCCAGTTCACACAGACTTGAGTAAATAAAGGCCAGCCAACAAATTGGCTTTTATTATTAGCACTGTTATTAATTATATCATTATGCATAGTCAGTGGATAATAATTATCAATCTTCTCTTGGCACCATTATTAAATATTGCTTCTAAGTGTAACAACCTTAAACATCTCCAGCCACAGCAAAGTCACAATACTCATCCTCAGGGTAAAATACTGCTCTCAAATTTAGAAACAAACTGGATTCATCTACATTAAAGCAAATACACCCACTTGATGAGTAAAAAAGGATTTTAAAGTAACAGTAAACTGGATGTACATCACTCGAAGTCACCTTAAATTTTCTTCATTTAGTAGGGTAAAAAGGACTTTAGCTGCAATGAGAACAAGGTCTAGCAGCTCTTCTGATACACAGTAATTCTCTATTCACACAGGAGAAGGTCTGTAGAAAGAGATGGGAAGCACTTCTGCACAGGTATAGCTGACACAGGGACAGAGAGGAAACATGCAGAGGTAACACAGGTCCTCTGGTGGAGGTGGAGTTCAGACCAGCAGCAACGTACCAAAAATCTGATTCTTCAGACCCTTGCAGAACTTCACATATTTTCCATCTTTCACTGTGGACCTCACGGGAAGGACACGCTGGGGAACGCATTCAGACACAGACATTTTATTAATGTCCGTACAAGGCCGTTTATTAATGTCCGTACAACTGACATTTTGTCACCACGATCGTCCCCCACACTGGCACAACAGCAGCGGCCGGTAGCCACTGCCGTGTTCAGAGCAGGTCGCTGGCCTTCACACACAGCAGCCTGTGCTCAGCATAAACCTGGTATCAATACAAACAGCAATGGAAAATTTAAAGGGTGTATTTCTCTACTTAAAACACTCTGGTGAATTCAAGCAAGTGCCACAGCTGACCAAATCAGATAGCATGGTGGAATTGAGCACTGTTTTCTAAAACTAATGCTCAAAGCGCTGTCAGTCCTCACACAGTATTTCATAGGTGATGAGCACGTATCTAAGGTACAGCATGTTGTCTCCCACAGGCAGACCGAGGCAGGCTAAATCCTTTCCATGCCAGAATAGCACAGCAAAAAAAACATGGACAGAGCATGCAGCCTGAGTTTGAAGAGCGTAGTGGTCACCACCGAAGGCTTACTCCCCTAACCATCCATTGTAAGTAGGAAGGAAATTAGGACAATTAGAACAGTTAAAATGTAAATGACAGAAATAGCTGAAAACCTTTTTTTCCCCAGTTCCTACTTGTTTAAACAAAGCCCTAACAAGCTACAATCAGAGAGGTCTGCAATGGATCCATGGCAACGAAAAGCCCTGGCCTATGGCTACCATCTTCCCCAGCACACTGACATTAATTTACCAGATATACATGTACACATCACAGGAAAAATCACCAGGCTCAAGCTTCATTCACTGAAAAAGGGGATCATTAGCAAATGAAAGAAAAAATATAACAGGTCAGCAATTTCCTTGATGAACTCATCTATTTATTTTTATTTGAAAGAGAAAGATGAAATTATTCTTGTAATTTTTGTGCTTTGTACCTCTAGTGAAGAGAAAATTGCACCTATAAAGCTGATTTTGATTTTTACACATCAGATGAATAATAAAATCAATGTTTCAACATCTATGTATTCCTAAAATATTCTTAACAGTTATCTGAATAGCACATTAAATGCAAAAGGTGATAGTACTGGAAATAGTACTAAAGATTACACCAAGCAGGGTTTTATTTGTTGTTGTTTTGCATTGCTTTATAATCCTTGTGTGTGGAAAAGGGGTTATTTAATCAGTTAGAAGATCAAGAGCTATCCAACAGCATGAGAATACTAGCTCCAAGCCTGATCAAAATAGAAATGCCTAAAAACTACATGAGAAATTAAGTATACACAAAAAACAACCAAAAGCATCTCCCACAGTTATGATGGGAATTTTGGATATGCTGTGTACTGCCGATGTGGCAATAGCACTTATTAAAAAGAGTCAAAAATTGGTTAACTTTGTGGGTGGAAAAGGGAGGTCTAGGATGGTGTTTCCCATTGGATGTTTGCTTGCTGTCAGCTTGTAGGTCTGGCTCGTCTGACAGAGATGAGCTGTGCTATTCCATGAGTTCCCCACGCTACATACAAGCTCTGTCCCTCAGTCCAGGTCTTCTAGGTGTCCTGGTATCTCAATCTTACCTGACCCCACCTACCCTTCCTCAGCTGCACGCAATGATACCAAGTTCCCAAGCATGTCTGATGTCTACAGTCTCCAGGTTACACTTTTTGTTACTGGGGGGCTTTCTCCTCCTTGCAGCAAAATGACACAGGGTCAAAAATACAAGGCATCCCTATTCGTGTGCAGGATGGTCATCAGTGAAAAGCACCGATGACCCAAACAACCCTCCGTGAACGGAGGACTGGTGCCAGTAGAGCAGAGCACACAAAGCCACACTGGATGCAACACAGCGGTTGTGAGACTGTACAGACAGCGCAGCAGTAAACATCTCCAACCCGTGATACTCCACTCGTATACATTGTGTAATAAGGGACAGCATGCAATGTATTTAAAAAGCAGTTTTGTTTATTTTTATTCTGCTTTTGCAGGCTGAGCACATTGCTTCTAGAGATTTCAAAAAGAGATTTCAAAAGCATAACAGATCTAAGGAGACTTTCAGGTGGCACAGCAGAAATTTTAGCTCATTGAGTCTTGCGTCATGCAGCTTTGCAGTATGGCAGGGTGATCTGTCATAATCAGATTTCCTCGGTCGGCTTCCCAGCTCTGTACATGTCACACTAGTAAACAGTTTCTGAAATCAAATATTCAACTGATAATTTACTAGACATTAAATATCTAGAGCTAGACACCATTTAAAACCAGACTGCCTGAACTGCGATTTCCACTCCCCAAGTCCAATGGAARGACAAAGCATGAGATTTCTCCATCGTATATTGGCTGACATTCTTGACCCACTCAAAATAATCATAAATAAATAAAATCAGATACCTGGAACTCAGCACACTATTATTCTCGTAGTAGGTTAAAGCCCTATATCAGTATTGATCACCTTTCACTTTCCAGGCCAAAGCCAGGAACCCATCATACATGTGTACTAAAGGCACCCACAAAAGACTTGCCTGGAGGTACCACAATGCTCTTCCGTATTGCATCTAGCAGCCATTTCAGCTGTCTTTGTCTAATGAGCAATCCCAGCACATGCCTACATTTTGGCACTTTCATGAAAGTTCAGTGATGTAAAGTGGTGAGCAGACAGAGAGGGGGCTGATGAAATCTGGGATGTCAGTAGAAATTATTCAGAAAAATCCCACAGCACATATTTGACTTTCAACATACGAGATATACTCTTGGGAATCATTCTGACCATAAGCACTGTATAGAGCTACTGCCAGAGATCAAACAGCATATGTAACACACACAGCTGTTATGCTGATATAGGACCCTAATCCTGACCATAGTTACTACCAAACTACCAACATTAACTGGGAGCAGATAATGTCCTCTGATGCAGCACTGCCACTTAAATACTTTCATTAAGTAATAAATACAATTTACTGTCTTTCATTGCAGAAATTCTCTCATCTTATTTCACATTGTAATTTGTTTGACAGGAACGTTATAAAGAGTCAATTACATTTTAACTGTATTGTAGTTTGTTTTTTTTTTTAATTATCTGCAATGTCTGACAAACAGCAGTCTGCACAGTCACTCTGGGGACTCTTTCACACCATTTATAATTAGGGCAAATGTGTTCTTTCGAGGTTTAGTTACCAAGAAGGAGTAATTTCTTTATAACTGTAAAGAGCCATTGTGCTCGGGGTGTCCAGCAGGACTATGCTCATCACCGTTATTGTTCAATATGTTTGTGAAGTCCCTTAAAGGTCTAATAAGGTAAAACAGGAAGGCTGTTGACGGATATCAATGCAAACAGTACAAGATATTTTGTTTCCTGAGCCCTCAGAAGAGCTATAACTCCAGCTCAAATGCTCCTAAGATCTCCAGACCTTCATGTTACCATGGCAGAAGCGATAGCAAACAAAGATGAGTCAACACTTTATAAAACAAAATATGAAATGTAGTCTAGTTATTATGGACATATAACTTCAAATAGCCAAATCTTTTTGGCAGGCAGAGCCTTATAAAGCAAGACAAGAGATATTATTCAATGTTACTTATCTCTATCTGCRAAAAGACACTACACGTCCATGCACATACACACATATGCATTTGGATAATCTAGCATGATCACGATTACTGAATCCTTGTACATCAAAATACAACATTTTAAAACATTTCTCCTTAGCCAATATCTAAGTATTGCTTCACCAATCAAAATGCAGCCACTTCTGGGGCAGGAGATACCAACCATGCTAATGAATTAACATAATGTACAACAGCTATAGAGAGCAGAAGCTAAAATGCGCTACCTATCAGAAACAGTGTGGCCAGCAGGAGTAGGGAGGTGATTGTCCCCCTGTACTCGGCACTGGTGAGGCCGGACCTCAAATACTGTGTGCAGTTTTGGGCCCCTCACTACAAGAAGGACATTGAGGTGCTGGAGYGTGTCCACAGAAGGGCAACGAAGCTGGTGAAGGGTCTAGAGAACAAGGCTTATGAGGAGCGGCTGAGGGAGCTTGGATTGTTTAGCCTGGAGAAAAGGAGGCTCAGGAGAGACCTTATYGCTCTCTACAACCACCTGAAAGGAGGTTGTAGCGACGTGGGTGTTGGTCTCTTCTCCCAAGTAACTAGCGATAGGACAAGAGGAAATGACCTCAAGTTGCGCCAGGGTAGGTTTAGATTGGATATTAGGAAAAATTTCTTCACCGAAAGGGTTGTCAAGCACTGGAACAGGCTGCCCAGGGAAGTGGTGGAGTCACCATCACTGGAGGTGTTCAAAATCATGTAGATGTGGCGCTTCGGGACATGGTTTAGTGGGCATGGTGGTGTTGGGTCGACGGTTGGACTCAATGATCTTAGAGGTCTTTTCCAACCTTAATGATTCCATGATTCTATTCTATGATTCTATGATTCTATCTCTAGTAGAAACAAAATAATGTTGTTAGCTAGAARGCAATTTGGTCAGGGCAGTCTCTCATATTTGCTATGGCATAAGTTCAGTGAAATTTGATCTACAGAAAATGTCAGGACCGTTTTACCTCTGATTTAAAGAAGGTCTTTCCCAAAGCATATTTCCTGAAGGTCTCAGGTCCTCAAACCTCTTACGACTGTGGAAAGGCATCTAAGAATGATCTTTGTCACCTTGACTAGCCTAAAATGGTTTTAAGAACATGAGTAGTCCTCTAAGTAGATTAATCACAAACTGAGGATAAACTAGCAGTTACAGGTTGTCTGTCTTTGTCAAATATATTTAGCGTTCCACCTAAAGAGAAAGCACCTGCAATATAGAAACAGGACCATAGAATGATAGAATCGTTTGGGTTGGAAGGGACCTTTAAAGGTCACCTAATCCAACCCCCCTGCCGTGGGCAGGGACATCTTCAACTAGATCAGGTTGCTCAGAGCCCCATCCAGCCTGACCTTGAATGTTTGAAGGGATGGGGCATCTACCACCTCTCTGGGCACTCTGTTCCAGTGTTTCACCACCCTCATTGTAAAAAATTTCTTCCTTATATCTTGTCTAAATCTACCCTTTTTTAGTTTAAAACCATTCCCTCTTGTCCTGTTGCAACAGGCCCTGCTAAAAAGTTTGTTCCCATCTTTCTTATAAGCTGCCTTTAAGTACTGAAAGGCCGCAAAAACGTCTCCCCGAAGCCTTCTCTTCTCCAGGCTGAACAACCCCAACTCTTTCAGCCTTTCTTCATAGGAGAGGTGTTCCACCCCCCCTGCTCATTTTTGTGGCCCTCCTCTGTACCTGCTCCAACAGGTCCATGTCTTTCCTGTGCTGMGGACTCCAGAGCTGGACGCAGTACTGCAGGTGGGGTCTCACCAGAGCAGAGCAGAGGGGCAGAATCACCTCCCTCGACCTGCTGGCCACGCACCATATGGGAATGGTTGTGGGCTTTTGCAAAGGTTTGACCTCATCATGTTTCAGTTGGCCTAACACACAGGTATGATTTCTTTGTAGATTAAAGAAGTATTGTAATCAACAAGGAAAAAAAAAACATACTTGAAAGTAACGACTAGCTCAGATATTYATTACTAGCCATTAACCTGATTTTCTAATGAATACGACATTAGGCATTCATTAACAATCATTTGTGTTTATGTGGAACAGTGGCTGTATAATGAAGGTTGATAAATGAATAGAAATGAAACGAGGGAATTTTGGACACTTGTAGAGCAATTAACTTGTTTGGCATTAATTACATATTGAAAAGCTAAATCAAGTACATTTGGAAAGCAGACACAGACCAAGGGTAGATATAAAGACTAGATATAAAAGAAAAGCTTTATTTCTTTTAAATAAAGAAATACAGCCAGAAGTATGGTATTAATGACAAACAAACTCCATTTCTAGCAAAAAGAAATCGGATTGCAGCCTGCATGTTAATAAAGAAAAAAGTTAATGAAAAGTGAAACAATGAAGCCAATAAAATAACCCCTCACAGTTGACAATGAAGTGCAAACAGGTGGTGTACTAGAGGGTTAATGTTTTTGTTTCTTAAACAAAGAGCCATACAAGTGCCCACACACTTGAATGTATGCTAATAAATGAAACCACCTAGCAAATTAGATGCTAGAAATGAGGGAATATGGAAGCTCATTTTACAGTTACCAGGACACATTCCCTCTAATGAGTTGGTAACCTGATCTTTCCAGGCAGTTTTGACTGCATCATTTCTGCTGGTCCATGTGGCTCCAGCCCCGAAAACAGATGCTTTCCATACCCTTTGCCTGCACAGAGACGCATCAACTCCGAGGAAGGCGACACAGCCTCAGCAAACATCATCCACATGTCTCTTTTGCAAGATTAAGACATAGAGTATCAAAGATCAGGGGCAAAAAGACTAACTACAAATGTCAATCAACTACAAATGTCAATCAACTGCCTGTTGCTAGTACAGTAAAGCTAAAATTTTAAGTTTGTCTCCATCAAAGACTCATACAGATGCTCACACATCCTGAATTTGACCAAGAGACCTGTCAGTAATGTTTCCTGTTTGAAACAGATACAACAATCACCAAGTACAGAACCCAGCTCCATTTCCAAGAGTCATTAACAGCCTTTCTCTCTAGTCAAATGTTCTGCCACTGGTTCCACTTACAAAATGCCAATATGATAAAACTAAAAAAAGCATACAGAAGACGACTTATATCCAGATATTTCTGCAATTAAAAGAGCTTTACACACTTCACCTGGCAGGTGTTGTCTAAATTCAATCAGTGTTCTGGATTTATATCCTATACCATAAAAACTGCCTATTCTCTCCTGTGTTGTAAGCACATTTCCACAACAGAAAAACTAAATAGATCTCATCTTGCTCCAATTAATCTTGCTTGGGCTCACAGTCAAGCTTTGGTGGATACATGTTCCATACTGCATGGTTCATATCAAAGATACAGACTACCACAGATACATCACCACCTCTATAGGAAGAATATAGTTTTATTTACCTTGGACCAAACTACACATCACCCTCAATAAGTAGGAGCAGACTCATTTAAAACGTGCTTTAAACTTGCTCGGTGTGCTTTTCCTCCACTGCTGTGGTGCTTCAGCACCACTATAGGAAACCACAAATCCTTAACTAACATATGCTAACTTTTCTCCTCGGAACAAAAGCAGCATTTCTGTTGTCCCCTCAGCAGAAAACAACAATCAAAGACGACTCTTTTCAGGAACAAATGTTAGCCAGGAACTTCAGTTGTGTTTAATTAAGTTCTTCCGAAAGAAACTGCATGCTGCGGCACTGAAAAGGTTATCAGAGGTCAGCTGCCTGCCATGACTTTGTGACCCCCAAAAGGCAAAATAAAAGATAGTGGTATCCCTGCTGGTAAGATTGGCTTCCGCATTTGTCTCCCTCCCTTTCTGCTTTAATTTAATAGCAATCAGCACAATATGGCTGCTTTTCTTCGAACAATAGGATGGGCAGAAGTTAGATTTACAGCACTGCAAGGGGGAAAGCAAGAGAGAGGGGAAGCACACTATGGCTCTTGATCTACAATAGGAACATCACTTTGATACCCATAAATAACTTGCAAACCTACTTAAGATTCATTGCTGTCAAGAGCTGACAGATGTGCGCTTTTTTTAAATTTAGTATTACCTTATGGAGCCTCTGAAACACACCACTGTTAAGTCAAACAACTGCCTTTAAAAATGGAAGATAATTCAGGGTACAGATCCATGTTGAATATATAATGTATTCTCAATATTTCTCTGAACCATTATAGAAGAACTATCATCAGAGATGTACAAATCCACATTTAAACCACCGACACAGCAAGCAAAACTACTGAGGAGGTTGAGACAAGGCTGTCAGGATCCTTCTTTGGGTTACTTTGGTCACAGCGAATGTGCACTACAGTCCCTGCAATTATCAAAGTGCACAGAATACATAGGATTTGACCTGAAGTGTCCAAGGGAAAAGCCTGTGTAATTCCAAAGATTTCAGCACGTCTATTATTACACCGCCACCCTCATAATATGTTTAAAGCACCCCCATCAATATAAATGGGATTGCCTCCCAAATTTAGTTATCCTTTTAGTGACGATAAGGTAAAATAGATTTGTTCAACATTCAGATTTTGTTTAATCATTTTACAGTGCAAGAACTTTAGACATTAGGAGCCAATGTTTCTGTTATTGTCTGAGAAGATGCAAGTTGAGTGGTGGGTTTTTGGTTTATTTAAACTATTTCCAACCTCTTCATTCCTGCCCAGCAAACCGCCTTCTATTGAACATTTCCATCATAGAAAACTTGTCAGCAGCTTCCTTCAGATCCAGCATGGGATGGCATCCATGGCCTTGCTGATAGATCCCCCCATCACACAAAATCCTGACCCTATCTGAGTCCATGGCAAAACTCTGATTGACTTCAGTGGAGTCAGGACTGCTCCCAGCTCTTTGCTCAAAATCAAGCTCATTCTCTCTCCTTCTCCAATCCCACCAGTCTGCCTTCTAAAGTGTGAAGGACTCAACTCAGCGCCCAAAGCCAGGGCAGAGGTGGAGAGGCTTGGAGCAGGAGCAGTCTCAGCCCAGAGAGGGAGCCTGAGACCACAGTCACCACAAACACCATCCTAGCTGCTAAACCCTGTTTGTTCTTAGTTTGTTGAGCCACTCACTAAAACAAAGAGAAGTGATTCTACCCCCTTTTAGGTCACATTCATTTTGGTTTGAGGAGAGGTCAGGCAACAGGAGGATAATTTGCTGTAATATTGCAAAATCTCCCACTGAAATCAATATGATCGTAGGTACATTAGAAATACAAYGTATTTGTACTGTGAATATTACCTTCATTTCTAACCTCATTAAATACAGAAAATATTTTTTATATTTTCTAAATGTCTATAGTATTGAATCTCAGGTCATTATCATGCTAAATAGCACAGAGCAGAAAGTTAGACATGTTATGGCAGGAGTCTGKTTTTTTTTTTCTCAGTAATCCCTTTAGTGGCAAAGTATCGACACTTTTGTTTGCCAGATGAATCACTCTCTAAAAAATGCAGTTGGTCTTCCAAGAATGCATATCTCGGTACTACACTGATGTGCAAAATTATTATCAATAACTGTATCAATTCCAGCAGCAAGCCTAGCTTTGCAGTTCAGAAGCATACATTTTAAAGTTAATTACAATTAGAAAACCACTTCCAAGATTAAAGTTATCAGAGATAAAAAGACACAAACTACTGTTAGTTTTCTGTAGCAGCAATCAATCCTGTTCTTCCCTCTGCTTGAATTTTCTCCTCTGTTGAAACACTGTAGTCATGAGGCTTTAATCAATAAGCAAAGCAATTACTTCCTAAAGTAAAAATATCTTAAATCAACTAAAGGTAATGGAAATCATATAGGCAGTTATTCATATCTAAATGCCAAGATTCTGGTTTCACTTCCAGACAAATCCAAATGACAAGGAATATAATATTTGTTTTCCCTAGTAACGCACTGGGATACCACAGCATATACYGTAACTGAGTACAGTCTCCTGTGTTTGTCCTCAGCTTGTTCCACATAACTCAGTAAAATACACCGATGAGTGCCACATCTGGATTTGTTACCTAGGCAGCAAATAAACTTCATCTGAAACCTCACAGCAAAACATGCAGTTTGAAATTTTAATTGGTGTGGCGAGTGCCTCATTTATCAAGGAGAAAAACAAAACAGAAGTGATCAACAGCATCTCAGTTAAAATGAAGTTGCATTGGGGATTTTCAACTTTAATTGCTTTAATTTTCTAGCTCTTACTTTTATAAAACAAATGAATATTGAAGGGAGCACTGGTATCTACAACACAACGTGACAACAGACTCCTGGCCCTATTCAGAAAACAAGCTAAAATCATCCTCTCAACAGCAATTATATTACATTAACAGCACAAAATGCAAATGGGAGTACTTGTGGTTCTACCTACTGTATCTGGTGTTTTTAATAAAAAACACACTTTTGAAAAAAACAAACAAACAAGCACAGTTCATCTAAGTGAGAAAAAAAAATACTTAGGAGGACTGATCAGTCCTCCACAACTCTGTACAGCTCAGTATAGAGGTTAGGAAAACGTTTTTCATGTTTTCATGACACTGGATTCGAGGCTGTTTTAAAGAGGTTTACAAACACCTTGGTCTTCAGGAGACTTTGAGACAGTAAGTGAGTAAGATCTTCAAGCTCACACTCACCTTGTTTAAAGTAGAGTTCTTTAATATGAATTGTTCCAAGATATTTTTCTGAAACGAGTGACCGAGCTGCCACATTGAGCCGCTGGTTAGCTTAAGATTTTTCTTGTCCCTCTGAAAATAACGCATCTTTCATCTTCCCTATAATAGGAGATCTTCAGGGAGAGGCATGGTACAGTGGGAAAAATAAATAAATGCTTACCTGAATATTATCCACATAGTGCCAATGGCAGCCAAGTGGTTTTTCTCAGGTATTTTCAGCAAGGGTATGAGCTCACCTTGTAAATGATAAACTAAGGAGGAATGTACACTCTTGAGGCCTGACAAAAGCCAATAAATGTGATTACAGGCATAAAGGCTGGTTGTTTAAAGGATAAATAACAGTAAGAAGAAACTAACACTTTGTAGAAGAACAGATCAAAATTGTCCACTATATGAAAGTTCAAGATACCGTTACGGTTTGTGGTTAATAAAGGAAGAGGAACACTCGGAAAATAGACTGTACTGGCATTAGTCAGAAGTGCCAGCAGTAAATTGTAATTTCTTACCACTCTCAGGCCTTTACACTATCTTTCCAAGAAGAGTAAAGCAACCAGATCTCATTGCTGAGATTATCTAGGATGAACTCAGTCATCCCTGGAGTAGAATTCAAGAGGGTAGGGGGGGAAAAGGGAGGGTTATGTCTTATTAATAAAGCAGCTTACATCATCTCAGGTCGTTTTGCCAAGTGGCAAATTTGGCTGTGTAAAGAAGACGTGCAATTACGGACCCATCAGCTTTGGCTTTGAACCTGCAAAGGATATGTGCACCCCATCTGTAACAAGAGTGGTCCCACTGTCCAACCAAGTCCAGGTTACGCCCATGCATAAAACCTCGGTATATGTGGGACCCTGACTATTGCAGCCAGGTTTACTGTGGAAAAGAATACTGATGAGGGCACCAGCTGTATTGATATATTGGTATATCCTCAGAGGCAGGGAGGAGACACAGCAGGAGGAATYTTCCTTCCTTTCACACCTCAGCCACACCTTCCCTTTCCTGTTTTTACCCCAACATCTTCCCTRCAGACTCAAAGCCAAATCCAGAGCCCTCCATAAGAGCATGGGTGAGACAGACCAGTACCACAGAGGTCCCAAAATGCCAGTTCCCCGTGTGGAAGGAGGAGGCAGAAGAACCGGTGTATCCCTTTGAAGAGCTGGCAGGTTTGTGATGCTGCCCTCTGCCAGGTAAACTGGCTGTGAGGGAGAGACCAGGAACTCAGACATCCAAATTCCTCAACTCCATAAGTCACCAAAACTACGCAAGTCCAGAAGCAATGTCACATCTATCAGCTATACTGCCTGTCACCCATGATAACTGTGTTTACAAGCTCACACCCACGATGTTATTTTTCCACTAAGTTTTACCCAAATGACAAGCTCTTTTTTCAAACTCTATTGCTTTAGTATGTTTGACCCTGAAAACCCTCCCTCAGCAGAACTCCTCCCCATCTGCCAAGCGCAGGGTTAGAGAAAACTGACTGTATTACCCACAACAGTATTTAAAATTCAAGTGCACTGGAGCTATATATTTCAGAATAAAACTTTTGAAGAAGTACCTAAGTAGTATAAAAATAAGTGAAAAGTGTCTCAGTATGTCATGAAAAGAAGATTATAAGATCCCACAAAGTATTTTTTTTTACAATTACAATATAGTGATACTTCATGTTCAGTACCTAATAAACAAATATGCAACTTTTTGAATGTCAAACCTTGGAACATGTATTTTGAAGTCCTGGGATGCGAGACCATTG
Organism: Oceanodroma leucorhoa; assembly: GCA_030449065.1. Lineage (NCBI taxonomy): Eukaryota > Metazoa > Chordata > Aves > Procellariiformes > Oceanodroma > Oceanodroma leucorhoa. Next base: position 813,832 of record JASVER010000006.1, on the reverse strand, counting down.
TTACCTGCAGAAGAAGAAACAATAATGGCTGATTTAAATCAGCGCATCTCTTTCGACCTCAGCAGGGCCGTGCTTCTGTAAGAAACTGGCAGAAAACTTTGGTTTGAATATTAACACAAGTGAATCTTGGGGAGAGATCAGCCCCTGGGCTGTTTCAACAATGCCGTACAATTTGCTAGCTGTGGTCTACACTATGGGCTTCAAATCCCTCCTCCATCAAAGAGGAGCTTGAACTGCACTGTCCCAGTTCCCTGCTTGAGAGAGAAAAAGTCTCTTCTCCCTGAGGCAAGAAAGGTGAATTTTGTACACTTTTTATCATGTTTAATTATGATATTAAATAATGTGAAGTTGAAGTATTGTCTAGTAAAACAAATCTTATAAATACCATACATCTACCTTCTTTTCCAGCATGCTCATACTACAAATTTCATGCAAACTAGGGATTTCTTTTGTCAGTTTTTGTCAATGGTTTTTAATCAGAAATAACTAACATAGTGGAATTGCTATTCTTAAGTTAAATAAAAATTCACAAAGTTTGTTCTGGATGACTTACGCAGAACAAAACAAAATAAGAGCACCAACTGAGCAAGATGGCATGGAAACTACAAGTGGATACTTACAACAACTTGACTACACTTGCAATTGTTAATCACAGGCCACTGCAGGTGAGGCCACTGCTCTGCATTGGCCCAATTCCCAGTAGGCCAGCACAGGGTGCTCTGTAAGACATGATCTGAGGTTATTAATGATTATGGGAAACAGTGCCATCACTGGCTGATCCTTTCTCCTGACCATAAGAGAAGCAAGAATTGAATGGATGAGTGCAGCAAGATCAAGCCACATACCTTCAACTTCACTTATTAGTTCATAAAATAAATCATTGTTTTTCTATGTGGAAGCAAAATGGTTGTTTTTTATGAAAATTTTAGATTATAGCTGGAAAGAATGGTTGGTATCAGTCCAATCCTTCCCATGGGTGGTTAATGAGAAGAAAGATGCTTCTCACTCCTTCTTACCGCTCCCTCAATCCCTTTTGCCATGATGGTTTGGGATCAGTTTAACACCAGTTTTGCTATTGAGGATTCTGATCTTCTCACCCTAGCCATGAACAGCAGCAAAAATATTGAATTTTCTTTTACTGAAATATTTTTATCTGTCTTTATTGTTGATCAGCCTTTTGAACCACCAGGTCCTCCCTGATAACCTGTAGCTGCCTTCAGCTTTCCTCAGAGTTACTGCAGGGGTGGGACACTGGGAGCATGACAAGAGGACTCTAACCCAAAAAGATAGGCGAGAACAGCACACCCTGCATAGAGGCCCTGAAATGATGGTTGTGCCTCGCTCTCCCAGGTAGGACTGCAGTCTGTCTATGAGAACAAGGAGCCTCACTGCAGAAACACATGTTTCACTGAAACCTAGAGCCACATGGCTTAGCAAGTCYCAGGTGATACCTGTGCTAAAAACCAAGAGAGCCTAAAGCTAAAATAGGTTTTAGGCCTGAAGCTAAAATACACCTCATGGTGAAAGCAATAGCCAAGTATAAATCCCATTAAAATTCTATCTCTGAAGCCAACTGAGCAGGATTCAACCTTGTATGACACAGATTACAACATGGATGTCCTTGTTGGTGACACCCACCCTTCTAGGGTTGTTCTCAATTTTTTTTTTTAGGAACTTCTGAATTTCATCTTGATAAGTGATAAAAAATTGACATTTTCGACAGCATCAGTTGTTCATTCCCCCTTTTTCTTTTCCAAGTAGTTTTATATAGCAGCCATTCCTGGGCAGTATTTGTGCGGCTTTTATTCACTGCCTGAAAGTGGAGAGGATGCTTTGGGCTTCTGGTTTTGCTCATAATTTCACATTGGCAAAGTTTGTTCAAATCCCTTTAAAACCTCTAAACCTCTCTGCAAGCCAAAAAGGTACAGCTTCAGAAGGCGAAAGAAATAAATCTCTTTGAAATGCTAATGGAGTAGAATATTTTCTGCTATTTCAAGAAATAATCTAGCCTTYTGGAAAATTTGTAAAGGGTTTGCTCTAACGAAGATATTTTAATTTATGACATGCAATTATAGTTCAGTGAAAACAATATTGCGCTGTCACAGTCTTGTTCCTTGTGCTGTGAAAATAGAAAAGCCATTATGAGAGAGAAAYGGCCGCTTTTGGGAACACACAATGTTTCGCTAGCTTTGTGGAGGACGAACAAAGCACTGAGCTCTGTGTAGATATCTGAAAGGTACAGTTTTCTTTTTACAGTGACACTTCAGTTACTTTTCTTTAAGCGTTTTTAAAGGGGAAAAAAATGTCTGTCAGGAGCCTTGAGGAACTGGAATAAAAATACATACAGACAGTACAATGCTTGGTATTGTACCAGCCACCACGYGCGTGATTAAAAGCCTACCTAGGGCACCAGGCTAGGTCTGGTAACAGAGGAAAGACACTATTCCCAAATATTGCTCGTCGAACTAAATTATGGATCTGGGAACATGAAAAAAGAAAAAAAAAAAGCCTTCAAAAGAAAAATAAAACAATGCTCCTAAAATAGGCCTGATTATGTGGGTCACTAAGTACTGTGTATTTCCCCTGTAGCATTTCATAGTCGTTACTGTTGCCAGGGGAAGCTTGATCCTCTCATTATGTATGTTTGTCTTTCACATCAGAGCTCCTCTCTTTCTTTCCATGCCCCAGCACTGTAACAGAAATAAAAATAAGGAATGAACCCCCATTATTACCCAAATACCTACAAAGCAGAGGGAGTGACCCCGGCGGGTCGGCGGGTCAGCCCCCTCATCATTGATGCACTTGCTCCAGCGGACCCCTGCCTTTTGTCGCAGGGTCAAAGCCAAGACCTCTGCTGAGTGTCCTCAGTGAAGAATTAACAAGTGTGACAATTTGCGGTCCCTCCCCCCCCGGCCCCCGGTCCTGCCTGTGTGAATGCTGTAAATAGAGACATCTGGATGGAGGCCTTTCACTGCAGTAATTGAAAATGAACATGGATCAAGTTCTGGCCTGTTGTATTCATAAATCTTCAGGCTTAATTACATTAAAGGGAAATCTAGGGCCCGGCTCTATGGAAACGGCAGATCCTATCAGGCTCTCGGATCATGAATCTTTAAGATAAGTGTTTTTCCTCTCTTCGGGACAGTCAGATGAGAAATTTCGATCAGGTCTTTCCACCGTCAGAAACCCGGCAAAGTTCTATAATTGTTCTCTGTGTTTTCCTTTCCCTTCGTACGCGACGCGTTTCCACCAGCGGGGAGCTGGAGGGCTTGGACGTGTGAGGCATCGGGCTGCCGTCACACCGGGCATTTAGGCGATTGATCCCTGAGGGCCATGCACACCCTCCGTGTGGAAATTTAGGAGAGGGAAAATGTGTAGCTGTCTCAGTGTCACGGTTGTCGCAGGCAGACAGTCCTTGGTCCTCCTTCCCAGCGAGAGCTGAGGCACGATAAGCAAATGGGGTCTGCAGCTCTGCTTGCTCATTTCGAAAAGAAAACGGATTTTGAGTTCAGTGGAGACTCTCTTCACGTCTGTCTTTTAAAAACTTAGCTTTTCTTGAAGGAACAAACTGATATTCTGAAAAATCAATAAACAAACAAACCGGTGGCAGAAGGGCAAAAATTTTGGATTCTGAATGAAACTGACTAGTTGTTAAGAGCTGGTTGTTTCACAAAAACATCGACACTTTCAGCAGCATTTTCTGTCTCTGTAACGAGCTCTCATCACAGTTACAGACTCCACAGCGAGCTTGTACGTGACTCAGGTTTTCAGTGCAGCAGAAGCTTTGATAAAAAGAACACCCCAAATGGAATAAAGATACACAAGAGCCAAGATATTTTCATGTGAGGTAAGGGTTTTCCTAGACCCTACCCAGAAAAAGTGCTGGTGTAGACAGACCCCTTTAATTGAATTCTGCAGGAACTAATTTGATAGTATGTAAGTTGTCTACTGTGTCCACAGCCACCAGACAATGCCAGTGAGCCACAACATGGCCAAGTAAAACTGAACCCTCCTGTTCATTGCAAGACCATTGAAAGAATATGGTACAACAAATAACAAAATCTCGTATCTTGGCCTTTATATACATTCTGAATGGGGTGTGGTGGGGTTTTATCATTTTATTTGTGAGGATTTTAAAGCTAAAGAAATATTAAAATCCACCAGAAAAAAAAAAAAAATTAACCAGCTCAAGAACAGCACAAAACCTCAAGACTTTTTGTAAAAAAAGAAACAAAAAAAAGAAAAACCAACAAATTACTTCCCAAATGCAATTTTGTTTCTGTGAAATTTCAGCCTGAATAAACTTCGATATCATGGCTACAAATTTTCAGTTAATAATAGCAGGGTGAGTTCCATGCAGAACCCAYGGTCCTCAGTTCCCACAGCTACAGGTCGTCCCCCAGCCACGCAGGTTCCTCCACCCCGTTTCTCGCAGAGCAGGGGAGCTCTGCAGCGCTACGTGGCAGGAGCTAGCAAGCAGGTCTTCCAAAACAACAGCCTGTCCTGCCTCTCAGACTAGGGGCATATTGCAAGAAATAAAGGCTCCTAAAAAATATCTCCTGAACTGGAAACAAGAGTAACCCACCCTCTTTAACAAATCTTGATTTTGTTCCAGGACTTGTACAAACTGCTGTGGCAGAAAACTATCAATAATGTTTGCTCTGCAGGAGAAGAGCAGGGTTACTTTTAGCCTTCAAAGAACCAGTGCTCCAGTAACAAGTGGCTTTGCTGTCAGCATTTACCATCGTATTGACAGAAAGGGCTGGGTAATGACTCGAGGATTATTTATATGAAACCCGGAGCCAGGGGCACTGTAAGTTATGGAAAGAGGACAAGCTCACAAAGCAGAGGCCATGTGTCTGCACGAGAAGGGACACGCTTTCTGTCGGCAGGGCTCAAGGGCTCCGATGGAGATCCAAAACTACAAGCTTGCACCTGAGCTCATACATACATTTTCCAACAGGGCGGATGGGTGACAACAGTGCCAAATAACTCATGTTACAGTAAGGCCTGTCCTCCCCTCTGCAAGGCTTTCTTATCTGGTTTACTCACATACTTTTTGTTATTCTCCAGCCATTCTGCTCCGGGATTCTAGATTTCATCTTTATCTTAATTGCAGGTTTAGTTGTTGAACCATTTAGGTGCAGGCCATTTTATAGAGGTTTTTCTGTCATACATTTGAAGGGAACTCCAAATCCTGGGCCCCCTTTCTGCTGCTTTTACTACCACCAAAGAGGGACTACTCTGGCAGTAAAATTAGCAAAGGCAACAGAACCCGGTCCTGGGGAGTTTTAACCACCCACATTGTTAATAGCATTTGGGAGACGCCAAAGCTGTTTTCAACTGTGCTATGTCTTTCCCAGTTGTGAAACTTTCAAACCCTGCCAGTGATCGGGGCTAATTCCTATTACATGGGCTTATTCCTATTCCTATTCCCCTCCTTCCTTTCTCCCACCAGTACCCGGACTTGTACCCCCTCCTGTACCCCCTTTCTCACTTAGGGGGTCAGAATTCAGCCCCTGTGCTGCACAGCGACTCCCCTGCTACAGGCTCAGGCAAGCCTGGACAGTGGTACCAAAATGCACTGTGGGACGCCCTGCTCCTGCAAACGCTTTGAAAGGAAAGTAAACCAGCAATTTTACATTCCTCTTCTTCCTGGCAAGAAGTATGCAAAAATAGCAAATTAGTAAAAAAATAATTAATTAATTAAACTAACATTATGGATTTAGTCCTGCTCATAACTCATCAGTGTCTGTATGGAGCCTTCCAGAGCTAGTCAGCCTCTATCAGGGTATTTTATTGGCCTTAAACTGCTAAACGTACGATAGAAAGCAGCCGTTGTGTGTGTGTTACTGCAGCATGTTGTACTCTTCCTTGCTGCCTGCACTGATGCTAGCTGTGAGTTCATTAAAGAAGGTAAATTGATGTCTGGTTATTTTTTTTTATTGTACTATGTGGCAATATACTTATATGAACCAGGACACATCCTTTCTGCACAGTTTTATTTAAATTTTGTGGGGACTAGGTGCCTAAGTCCCAGGGGTATCTTTGACAGTACCTGTTTGTGTTATCTGTAAACACAAAAACAATGTCTCAAAAATGTAAAATCAGGTGGATTCTCCAGAAATAACCAATAGCAATACTTTATAAAGTCCATTAAAAACAGTTAACTTTACAACAGGCAACCTGTAAAGAAAATCCAATCATAACATTAAAATTTGATACAACTTTTGTTTACTTCCATTCTTTACCAATCCTAAATGTACAGCTGTTGATGAATCCCACCATGAATAATTCAGGTGAAGATCCATCATGAATATGATGGATACTAATGAAAAGCATCTGTTCAATCATGTTGTACAGATCAAACCAGCCAAAAGTCACCTCGGGAAGTGAGCATATGATCCCTCTAATGAGCYCAATTTCCTTACACACTCAGACCTCCTGAATATTTGCTCACATCCCAGTTGCTAGACATATCTAGTCTCTCCCTATACACAAACATGTATAACGTGGGCCCTTCTACCCACATAGGCAACTACTTTGAAAGAGGCGATTGTTAAGGCTCTAAGGCCACAGCAGTAACTCCTTTGCTAAAGCTTAAACCAATGCTTTGCCCAGCCAAATGCACCAGAGCAGTTTCTGCACAGCTATTTCATGCAGGAACTGTATCATTTGAGACACTAAAATATTCGGGATGAAAATGCCACCCCTTGTGCAGTGGGCCAGCACCAGGCCCTACTAGCAAAAGTCTTCTTAGGGAACATGAAACTACCCGCTAATTTCATGGGGAGCCTCTGTCTATGAATACTGATGCATAAAGCTGTATAGCATAAAATATAATTACTGGGGCACTTTCCTTTCCCAGGATAAGATGTCTACCTGTGCTAGCTACTTCAGCAATACCTGAAGCCATTCATGTCCTGCATTGACCCAGGAGTCTCTGCCATTCCTCGGATGCCTGAGCCTGCGCTGGGGGAGGGAAAAAAGTATTGCAGTAGCTGCTGAGAGACAGGCGGGGGGGATCTCCATTTTGAACAAAGGAAAATGAAAAAGCCTCCAAACACCATAAAACTTACACAGACTTTCCAGTATTTTGCCACCTGTAGAGTTAAGAAGTGATTACAGGCATCTTCATCTTTGACACTATTTTTTATTTATGTTTCTTTTCCTTTTGACTCTACAGACTTCACAGGCTGGCATACGAGGCACAAAGGTAAAGATTCCTTATGATGCCATTACATCAAACAAGTTGAATATATCTGTTGCAAGCCCAGAAACCTTGGAAGACAAACTTTAGGGTAGCAACACATTTAATTTCCCCATGACTGCACTGCCTGAATTTTTATATACATGTAAATGGAGTATATCTATATATAGTCCAAGTAAACTTGAAGTTTCAGTAAAACATACTATAGCCAAAAACCAGAGCCCTCTTCCATTGCATGGAGGCATCGCAGTGTCTCTGCATATGCTGAAAAGATCCAGTGACAGCTGGCGAGGTCATTGTAAATGAGGGAAAAAGAGAGTCTTGTCTCCATTACCAAATGGCAGCAACTAATCACTGTCACATCATGATGTGGTTCTGGACTGTCCACAGGTTTATTGTGGCCATTAACCTATTCAGATATTCTACTTGAGGAGAAAAAAAAGTCTGGGGTCCAGTCTGGATCGTTCAGTCTTCTGCAGTCATTTTAACTGCTACAAAGTCACCATAAAACATCACCAAGTCAGATCACATCTATACAAAACAAATCCAGTGAGGCAAATTAGAGCTTGAATATATAGCGTATTACTGTCTACAGCCCTCATGCATGATCTTTTCCCTGCAAGCAATGCAAAGTAGCTTTTGTAGCTTGCACTGAACGTCGATCCCTCTGGTATTTACATGGTCAGGGGAACTCACCAGGGAGTGACTGAGGCTTTTGCAAGCTCACACACCACTTCACCCCACAGCAACCTGTTCATGCCACCATGCTTTCAGGCTGATATTACTTTATGGCCACCTCGCTATAGTGCAAATAATTACACTGGAGCAGAGAATGGGTAAAACAGACTGCAGGAAGGAGGGACAGAAATTGCCTTTTTCCTCCTATTTTGGAGCTAATGCTCTTTGTCATGTATTTACATTATCTTAACAATAGGGGGTTGATTCCCACACTGATTTTCTTATGGGCTGTCAACATTGTTGAGAATTATACATAAACAATAAACAGTTTCTCTAGCCACCACAGATTATTTTAAGTGAGTCTTATGAATTCAAAAAAGTCATCTGTTCTTTTGTTTGGGTTTCTTTTTTTGCCTCAAGGAAATGAACCGCATGCATGTAAGACAAAACAATATTGTATTGGGCATATGCCTACACTGCATGAGGCTGACGCTCTTCACGCACTGCGTGCAGCCGCTACCGTACCTAGAATAAAATCATATCTAGTAACCAAACAGACAGCAGGACATCCCATGAGTGAACATTACACAAACCTTTATAGACAGAAAAGTTCCTAACACTGTGTAATCAACACTCTGTGATTGTCAGACACAGTGGGAAGTCCCTGCACCTTTGGTAAAACCCAGCTTATCCTCAAAGACAACTCAAGAGAGGAGGGAGGTTAAGACACAAGATTGAGTTTCAGAAACTGTGGCTTAAAATTGCCATGGGCAGGGCACTCTGTGTGGAGTGTCACTCCTTTGGAGATGACACCAGGTTTTCCTGATAACATGGCTGTAGTCTGTGTGGATGCACCCCCAAGCGAGAGCCAACCACCGAGCTCAGGTACTTTGAGGGGGGGCAGGAGGGCAGCCTGGAAATCAACACATGGTAACCTCCTAAGTGGGTTTTTTCAGCTTCCCCAGCATTCCGTACTGCCACAACACCACCCTTAGTAGTACCTAAACTACCTAATGTACATCCAGGTGATATATGTTCACATGACCTTCACAAGGACTTTCATCTCTTGGAGAAGTGCTGAGACCATCTACCCAAGGAACCTAACCCGAGTGCTTCAGTTTGCCCTCTCAGCATCTCCACAGCCTAAGAGTGGTTTTGTTATGCACCTCCCACTGGAAATTAGGCAAAAAAACACTACTTTAGGTGCCTGTCTAGTTTATAACCACTTTAGAAACTCAGTGTCACTGTGTGCTTTTATGGTATCTAATTCTGTAAAGATGTGGTCTCAGATGAGCTTCATAGGTGATGTTCTAGCAATTGTTAAAATCATGATCTTTTGTAATAACCAGAGTAGTTATCTCATGGACAAATGCAGCCCCTCATGCTCTTCTTAAATTGTTGTCATAGAAAAGTATCGGTATAGAAGAAATTGCCAGGAAAATATCAAAGAAAATCTGAGCAATACTCTCTTTCTTCTAAACTGAGCAAGTCAAAGAAATAGATGAAAATAATTTATCAGTGTATGAACCCAAACTCTCATGCATTATACGCAGTGTATTGCAGACACTTAATGCATCTGCCACTCTATAGCTGTATTTTATTTAGCACTCTGGAAGTACAAATGCTTCCCCACTAGTGGAACCACATAGTTTCCAAAAGCTGTCTTCCATTGAGAGGACAATTGTTTTCTATAGAGATGAGAAACAAATACCCATGACCCACGTCACCTTGCCCCAGCAGGCTTTTGCTGCGGCTTCCTCTGTGCAAATACAACAAAGTCTGGCAGCAGTCAATCCTGCCAGCCCACACTGAGCCACCACAGAGTGCGTAGCTATTTACCCTTCCTATTAATCTGTCAGTGTTCTAGTCAAACACGTAAAACAATATGGTGTGTGCATATCTTGACTGGTCATTGCTAAGTTACTGAGGAGCAACATGAATGAGTGGAAAACCATGCAACAAACTATAACGCTAGATTTTTAAGGTATGGAATATTGGAGTTTTCAATTGTCAGTGCGAAGGAAGCAGCCATGGTGTTCGTAGCATGGTGACAATAATGCGAAAGCCAGAAACTACAGCCAGTCTGCCCCTTTCAGCATACAATGAACGGGTCCCGTTTGTTTTGCTCAGATGCAGATTTAATCCCAACTCTTTTATGGGCTCCCTGCTCTGTGCAGTCAGGAAACAATTAGGAAACTTGGGATCCAGTCCCTCAGTTTACTTCACACAACCAGACTGCTGCCACAGTGCAGAAACCAATGACTGCAGTTACCAGGGACATGGCAGGGCTATATTTTGAAGCATTTGGAGGTTGAAATTCTCTTTACTTACAAACTCTGTTAGAGAAACGCAGTTGAATACAAAAGCCATGTAGTGGATAACTCCGTAGCGTCCACTCCAGCACTCCTTACTCAAATAAATTCAGCTTAATGGTAGCAATTCTTGCCCAGGAGAGCACCTTAAGAACAAGTCAGTACACACTGTCAGGCTGCTGAGCCAAGCACACTGCTTGCCCTTCTCAAAGTAATAATCTTATTTGATGATGCTTCAAGGCTCTGTCAGAGCTCAAAATTCACACTGCCTGCTATCTCTTTAATCCGTTTCCTTGCCATGAACAAAAGGAAGAATGTGCGTATGAGAAAGCAGAAATAGAGGATATAGGTCAAAGGGTATATTCTGAGTGTCAGGAAGACTTTATCTCAATCAGAATAGTCTTTCCGCAGTCAGCAAACTCCCCAGAGCCAACAAGAACTGAAAAAAAGCATGGCTATAGACATTACAAAACTAAATGACAAAGTACAAGTAACAATATTTATCCATTTTCAAAAACCTTGACTCATTCTTTGCTTTGTGGTCAAGAAAGTTCTACTTTGGCACTGCTGGAACAGAAGATAAATTCTGCTTATGTGTATAAGCATGTATATAAATATACATGTCTGAAGATATTTGTATATATATACACCAAATTATGCCAAGCAATTCATAATGAACAAAGGCAAATCAGGGATTCACTGCTGCAACCACTTCCATGCATAGCTTTCTACTAACTAGTCCTATCGACTTTATTAATACTATTTACATATGAAAGTATACAGATGAATAATCCTGAAAGGTTTTGGCCTCAAGGTCTTACACTTGATTCGTATTAATAGAACTACACAAGGCTCTCAAGAATTTCTGGATCAGACTGCAAACTAGTAATTTACAAAGTGATAGATTGCAATAATTAATTATGTTGTAATTGTCCTAGCCAATACCCATTTGAATATGAGGTTCATTGTCTGATCTACTTCAAATTGACCAAAATAGGCCATAGTATACATCTCTCTGGACTTCTGAAAGATGAATGGTCCAGGGATGTCCAAAAAAGTGTCTGGAAGAGACCCAAAGGCAAAGAAAATATCTTAATCTCAGTCCATGCTCAGGCGACAACTAACGAAGCATACAGAAAGCAGATCTACCCCACACAATCAGGCTATCAGTCTCAAATACTTACAGGCAATATATCAACCTTTTAGTAAATCACTGCTGGTCATGCTAAACTTATTTAACCTCATTATCACAAAGAACAGGTAAGCACATCAGCATTTCAAGAGGAATCAGAGAACCACAGTTTCACTGGTAACATAATTAAGGTGCTAAAATCCCTGACTGCACATGGCATTGCTATTTCTTTAAACTTGCAAGGAAATGCCATTTATTCATGACCCTGTTCTGGTAAAGCCCACACAGACTGGGAACAGCAATAGCTCCCCTGCCACATCTGATGTTGCGTGCTAAGGTCTAGAAGTGACAGTGTTATCACCAGTAGAGCCAGGCAGAACCAGGTTTTCACAAAATACCCCAAGGCTTGTCCCAAACAAAAAATTTTGGTTATGCTTTAGCCAAAGATAAGAGATTGCTGTTTAACTTAGGGTAATTAATGCAGTTGCCAATTCTAAGATTAGCATATCTAACTCATAATGGGAGAGGGACACATGCATTTGGCTTTAAACTCCTAGACGCGATCCTGTGGCGAGTAGACTTGCCGAAAAGGGTAAAAACTCAGAGGACCAGAGTAGCGTGTCCCTGCTCAGCAATTTCACTGAAGTTTTAAGTGACCCAAAGCCTGCCAAGGTCAACAGAAAGATTCATTGTACTTTGTTTCAACTCTATAGTTAAGGTCTGTCTAAGAAGTAAAAAAAAACATTTATTCCAGTCATCTTAATACAAGTGATAACTACCAGAAAAGCAACAATTTTGCACTAGAAACGGATGTTTTGAACGATAGTATTTTGAACTGTAGGTTTAATAGGACAAGCCAGACCCCTACAAGGTTAAATTGCAGCAGTAGAGTTTTCATACTAAATTCTTCTTGTGCAAGTATCTTCAGAGCACTTAGATGAAACTGAAAAGCTCCAACCAATCGTAAAAAAAAAAATTAAAAAAGAAAGAAAAGAGCTCTCTTTTTAATAAAACATTCAAATTGTTTGGGGAACAGAGAAGATTATTTCATTTATTAAGAACAAAGTAGATCATATTGTTCAGTTCCTTTAACATAGTGGCTCCCAACTCATTCCAATTTGCAGGAAAGTTGTACAGACGAGCTGCAGATCTCAGACGAGAAATCTTAAACTACCAAGCATTAGTTTGCTTTTGTGGACCCCTCAGACATGCAACTCTCTTTCAAGTGATCCAAAAAGCCTGCTTGCTTCATTTATTTGTGTACCAGTTAAAAGAATCATGGTTGAGTCCAGAGGCTCCCAAATGAATCAAGATGCGACAGTTCCAAGCACTGAGGAAAGTCACACAAGAGATGGGTGACCACGCTCTGATTTCCCTGCCTTTAGTTAATGCCCTAGCCACAATACCAGATCACTTCCCCAGTGAAACATGCAGCCGTCTTCTCTGGTTCAAATATACCATATTCAAATAAATCAACAGTTGCATGCATAAGTATATTGATAATTGAAAAAAGGTAGGAAGAGGTAGGATGAATTTTGAGGGCAATTGCAGAGTCKTCTTCTTTTTTTTAAACAAAGTTCTTAGCAACAGAACAAATCAAGACAAGGAATGTTGGTTTTTTATTATTTACCAAAGTAAAACAGTTTTTGGTAAGTTTAAGAGTGCAAATTTAAAAAAAAAAAACATACAGAGAGAAATGTGAAGTCTTAAGGAATTACATCCAAAAGGAAAAATGAAAACTGGGAACAGAAAGGGGAATGGCCCAAGGATCTAGAGAATCAGAATAAGTTATGTTACTTTTTTCAAATGGCAAGAAAGGCTGCTTCATACAACATTGTAACTTTATGAAATAATGAACAACTTTGGCTACTTTGGCGGGAGAAGAGGTTTCTCCCTGGGCGGAGCTCTCGTGGATGCTAAATGAGCACCTTTGTTACAGGTTTTGAAAGAAAATAGCTGCCCATTCTGAAATGAGGAGCAGTGTTTACCCCAAGAAGTTTTTGGGACCTGACTCACAATACACTTACTGGAATGAGAAGTCCGGGGATGCAGAGACATCTACTTCACCCACCTGACGTCAGTGAAGCCGAGGAGCATTTTTATAGGTTCTCTCAATCATATTTTGTTACTTTATTCCAACATTAAAGAGCAAGAGGAATGTTTTTTTTAACAATCTAACCGCGTTGAACTAGTTTCTAGTACCTGGGCAAGAAAGTTTAGGCTGTAATACTGGGCCCCCTTGGACTGGGTGGTATCTGAAAGGATGCTCCTCGGACTTCAGCACAGGCCCTGGCTTCGCAGARCATGGGGATTTGGTGGCCATTTCAGAGACACGCTTCAGAAGGAATAACAGAGTCTTAGCTCCTGCCACATCGTCGCAGAACAGCAACTGATACCCTGCCAGATTACTAGGCCGATCTTTCCATTTCTCTTTTCATCTCATTTGTGTCCCAAGCTCAGCATCCTCTAAATGCYGGCATTTGTATTCAGTAATATTTCTGGGGCTTTTCTAAACTCCATAGTCTCAGATGAGTTAAAAAAACCACCATTGTGCACAATCGTGACATGCAGTGTATCCTGAAAACAATGTCTCGCCCCTCTATTTATATATATTTTTTGTGTGTGTCCTTTACAGCTCCCTCTTTGCAAACCACAGGTGTTTGCGGGCATAATGCTCCTGATGCTGTAGAAAAGAGTTTATTGTGAGGAGCCTTTTCTTTGCCACTTGTCCTAAACCTGTTCGCAAAGTGCTACATGCGTTCTACCGATCACCATAAAAATCAAGGAACAAGAAGTCCTCTGTAAGCCTGCCCAGCAGCGCCACTATGACATTGGTTGCGACAGCTTTGTGACCCTGCATTGTCTTCCATTCATTCACAAACCTTTTGCTTTGCTTTGCTTTTTTTTTTCTCAACTCCCTCAGGAAAAAAAAAAAATGGAGGGGCGAAGTCTTTATAGGCATTTTTATCTACTGTAAAAAAAAAAAAAGTGTGTGCGCGCTGGGGTAATAGATTTAAAAAAAAAACACCAGAATGTGACAGCTACTTTAGAGAACACTGTGTGGAGTTACAGTAGTTATAGTTTCAAAAACCACCTGCAAACAAGTGCAAATACCATAGCAAACTGCCCTTAGGATTTCTTTTTTCTTTTTCCTTACATGCTCCTTCTTTTTCTTTTTTTTAAGTTCCCTCTTGCCATTCTAAGGCTGAAGTCGGTAATGAATTTATGTGACAGCTATGAAGCTAGTATTAAAATTGTGAATAGTGGCTAACAGTGCTCATGCCCTCAGCATTAGCATCTTCGAGCAGCAGTGAATACAGGGCTGAGGCTGGTGAATGGGATGGGAGGGAGGGGGGCAGGCAGGCTGACGGCCCGTGTTTTCTCTCTTATTTATCTGTACACATATGAGAGGGGACGGGGTGGGGGGGACACATGATGGAAAGAGCAAAATGCAAGCATCAGGGCTCCTTCTTGTGCTTCTGTCAGTGCATGCTTGGGGAGAAGGAGTCAGAGACGAGCGCAGGGAGAGACTGGGGATATTTTTGGCTGCTTGTCTGTTGGAGAAGGGAGTGCAGTCAGGAGGGGAAGTAACAGGGACAGGGAGCGAAAGGCGTCAGTTTTTGCCTTCATTTAAATGTGTTTGGGCAGACTGAAGGAGTTGTGGCCACAGGCAGGTATAGGAGAGGACAGGCAGGACAGCAAATGGAGAGGGGGGTCCCTGAAGCTCTTCCCCCAGGGCAGGTGGGAGCAAATTTGTCATGCCCTCAGTCTATTTTCTACACACATGCACACAAACAAGGTTAAGGGGGCAGGACGAAGAGGAAAGGAGAGGTGCGCAATGAGGCGGGGAAGGGTGCCGTGCCTCGGTGGGTCAGGCTGGGGCTGGGGGCAGGAGGGGTCTCCCCACCTCCTCACCCCCATGCTGAATGGGAAAGAGGACAGGAGGGAAGGGGTGCGGGGGGGCAGGGTTAAAGGGTCTTGGGGGTAGGAGGAGGTGACTGCAGCTAGAGAAGGGAAATCACGGGCACCCTTTGATTTCCTCTGCTTTCAGAGGGCTTTTCGGCAGGGGAGGAAATAGAGCTGGACCTGGGTGGGCAGGGTGAAGGCTCAGACTCCTCTCTCCCGAGAAGTGCTGATGGGCTGTGATGGCGGGGAGGCGAGCCGAGGGGGGAGATGTTATTAGCGCCGAAACCTCAAGACTGAAGTTGAAGCCGAAGAAGAGAAAAGGAGCAATATGATCAATATGGTTTCATTGTTGAGCCCCGCTTACCTCGGCGGGAGACCATCTGCTCCCTGTCAATGCATCACCTGCTTGTCTGGCCTGTTGGCTGGGCAACGCGCGGGCGGGGGGATTAAGGGGGCAGGGGGGTCGGGGGGCCCAGCCGGGGGCTGTCCCCCCGCCGCCGGGGCAGGGGCAGGGGGAGGCTCGCCCGGGCTAGGTGGGAAGCCGGGCGGACTCCTAGGGGCTCGGCTATTTCCAGCGGAGGGCATAAAACAAATGCGGTATTTCCAGCCAGCGGGGCGGTTTCAGGAAGGTCCTTTCTGCCCCTGGAAGTCGGCGTTTTGCTGCACGCGCTGAGTTTAGGGATGCATGAATGAGCCTGCCACAATGGACACCCGGGGAAGAAAGGGCAGCAGAGGGGTCCCTGCAAAGCCAGGCGCATCGCCGACGGAGTCACCAAAGGAAAACAAGGCACAGTGCTCTCATGTCCCCCCAGAAAGAAAATTTGGTGTGGAAGAATACATTGAAATAGTGCTAATATTGCTAAGTCATTTTAAAGCCACCACAAAATCACTGCATTTCCATACGCTGAACGCAAGAAAAAAAAAAAGCAGAAACCCTCAGATGTTGTATAGCAATGAATGCAAGTAAGGTGCTGAGTCTGTGCATGTGATCCAAAATTATTTGATTTTTGGATAATTTTGAGTACATTTGATATTAAATACCATCCGCTTAATAAGCAAATAAATTACAGCTCCCTGGATCCCAGACTAGGCAGTACCAAAGCGCTTAACGAATCCCTCAGAAACTGTCAGAGGAGACAAAACGTTGCCAGTGTGGAGTACCTTCGGGTTTGGCACGTGCAGAAGGACGGGGCTACCTCCTGCTCCTCCCTGCAGCTGGGTGCACCCCTGCACGGGCCACAGGAGCACCCCTGCACCAGCTGCATGAGCACACTGTTCTGTGCAATATACGATTTCACTGATTTGTGGGGGGAGGTTATATATCCATACGTAGTTTTATGTACATATATATGTACATGTTTGCACATAYATACTCCCACACACATCATCCTCTCAAGAGACCTTGCATCTGCCATATCCCACATCACCGTTACTGAAGCAGGTTCTCTGTGTGTTATAGCTGCAGTACAGCCAGCCCGAATGCTCACAGTGATCGTGTTCAGGCATTTGGTTACAAACATCCCCTGTGAAGTAGATTCTACCAAAAGCAGGCTGAGGTTCTTCACCCTTTGGAGTCAATGAGGGTCCATATGGAGTTACATTTCTAAGTCAACAACACCAGGCTCTTGGGACAACGTCACACCCTCCTGCCTAATAAACAAATGAACAAAACCCCTTGGCAAATCTTGCTGGTCTGCTGAGTTTCTCATTAGCAAATTTTTTGAACTCTTCTAACCCCAAATAGAAGTTCCAGGGAAGGACGAGGGGTGTATAAACAGGAGTGCATGAGAAGCCAAGTTAAACTCTCACCCTTGCAGAGTTTTCCTCTTTACACATCACTCATCAGGGAGCAGATTCCTCAGATGAAAACCTATCAGCAACGTTCGTTACAAACAACTGTATTTGGATATTGTTAATGCATTGCAAAGCTATAACTGAGCAGAGCCGAGCAACTATTTCCAGTTTTAGAAATATCTCCTGTTACATGGAGCAAGCGCAGTCCAGTGGCGTACGCACAGAGAGGCTGCCAGTTAACAGATGACATGGCCTTCAGCAAATCTCGTGTTACCACCGTTCCAGAATCACCGTAAGTCAAACAGGGTAGTGCTTAACTCATCCTTCTAAGGTGAAATAAGGGCTACTAACGTAATGCTTGTAAAGCACTAAAGCTATGAGATGTTTTCATTAAATAATCTGTGTGAAAATGGCAACTTATTGTACCTACAAATGGAGCTTGTTAAAGTGCCACGGAAATTTTTTCCAAGCAGTAAATCAAAACATCCAGCGCATACGACCCATCAAGATGAAGAAAGGTGCTTTCTTGTTAGTTTGTAATCACTGTTGAAGCACTTTTTCACAGGATGCCACACTCGCATCTCAGAAACGTTAATGGAGTTTTCTATTGACATGCTGAACACAAGTAGTACATGCTTTTAGGTGTCACAGCTAATAGTCCTCACTGCTTGCATGAATCAATAAGAAGAAACCAGACTCTTAAAGATGGGTATTTTTTGCCCAGAATATTGTTATTATTTTACCTACCATATAGCTCAGAGCAATCCACACAGAAGGAATATGGAATATTTGAATTCTGGATTTACCTTGCATTTTAAAGAGTATATTTCTAAGTCAACAAAAGGTTACTACATCAATTATAAAGTAAATGTGGAAGAAATAGCAAGAATCACTTCTAGGAAAACTCAAATCAATAGGTGGATAACTAATACTGAGAAACAAAGGTAAAGCACACATCTCATGACAATGTGTAAAGTACAACTTCTATAGTCTCCTTTACCAACTTTTTGAGGAAGTGGCTTGTATCTCCAGTGCTAGCTTGTTCTCCATTTTTTTCCAGAAAGAGTATTTCAATGAATTTATTGCCTACAATTCAAGACACAAAGCATTAGGACAAGAAAGCTAAAGAAACATCCTGGTTTATACAAAGGACTTCTGTTATTTCTCTGCTCCCTTATGCACAGATTCACGAAGGCATTTAGAAGACTCCATCCGCTAGGATGTGATATCCTGAATGCTTTTTCGAGTCTGAACCTTGGAAGTCTAAACATGGAGACCTACAGTGCACAAGGAGAGCAAAGTGTGCACAAGGGGAGCAAAGTGAACATTTCTGTGCACTTGAGAAAATAAGCCATTCGGGTCAATTAATATCACTACAGGATACATTGTTAGCTTGAGTTCCTCACACTTTTTTACTGCACAACCTGTGTTGATACAGTGCATTTGAATTTATACAAGGCATCTTAACTTAACAAACCACAACACCTTAAGGAAAACCAGCATTGTATGGAATGAATATGACATGCATTAAATAACATAAACACTGATTTGTGGGCTCATTTCTCAAACCAGAGTTGTTAGTGATGAGATGCTTTGTCAAAGCAATGAAAGAGAGACTTTCTGAGGAAACTGTGCAATTTGGAAATGTTTGGACCAGTCATGAAAGGACTGTGTGCAGAAGACAGGATTGGGAATTTTCTTACACCCACCTTCCAGTCAGAGACTGCATATAAGTGCTGAGCTTTCCTGCATGGATAAAGCCTGGGATGAACAATGTATTTTGACCAATACAAGAACTCTATCCATTTGAGAATTTCCATATAATACTGATTTTCTTTACTCATTCAGCCACCTCCTGTCTGGGCTGTTATTTCCATTTGGAAACAAAGGGGAACACTACCAGCATCTAGCCAGCTCACCCCTGCAAGACCCCCAGAAATGCACTAGCAAAATTGTGTCATTATTCCTATTTCAGTAAAGCTACCTAAGGGAAATAACGTTAGCCTGACTGACCATGCTTCAATATTTGTACGAATTAACTACAAGTGGAAACTTAAGTGGAAAACTACAGAAAAACTAACAGAGCCGGGGAAATGGATACAGAAGAATGTTCTTGGAAATCATGTTTTCTAGAACATGAAGATTAAAGATCTGCTCAAGTCTGTATCGTAACATTAAAATGTTCAAGGCTGGGGAATAGAGAGGGCTGCAAAATGGTTCTGCAGACTCCAGTCTCCTGGGTGCAGCATGGAGAGACTGAACCTCAGAAGGGCAAGTAGGAGAGAACACCTAAATCAAGCTCTGCTAGAAGGTCATGCAGAATAAGAGCATATCTTTCCACATTACCTACAGCAGCAGCCTACAGACACTAATCTCCAGTACTAACAGTCAGAACTTAAGTATACCCGAAGTATTTTTAAAAGTCCATGACAATATTGTTGACCTGACATTATGGCTCCCAGGCAGCTGTATACAGCAGCAAATACACTTAATAAGACCCATACCGATGCTGGCAAAGTGACTTTTAATGCATTAGACAAGGAACTCTGATACTACGTTCAAATATTTTTTATACAATATGCCATGATCTTTAAGCCTCCCTCCTTAGTGTATCTATCTTTTACTCAGAAGTCATCTTTTCCTCTTAGCCAGTACTAACCATGTTTCTGGCAATAACARTAATTTCTAGGCCGTCTTGCCCAAACTGGAAATGCAGGCAGCTTTCTGCAAGTCATGCAAGGCTCTTGCCATGTCAAAACACATCTGAAACACCGGTACCACTTTTACCCTAAGAATGACCCATGCAAATGTAATTGAAGTTTTGTCTGCATTATGAAGCAAGAATTAGACTCGCTCCATGATGTAGTAGCTAGAAAATAACAAAAGTGATATTTAAAATAAAAGTCTAGCAACACAGTCTGACATCARAAAGGTATTCAGACCTGTAGTTTCAAAACAGCAAACCTGCTTCCTTGTGCAGCTGAGATGTTAATGACAACCAACAGGTACTGCAATAATGGGAACAGATCACCCGGTCCAACCTCCTGCTCAAGCAGAGTCCACGGAAGGAGGTTGCCCAGAATTGTGTCCAGATGGGTTTTGGGTATCTCCACATACAGAGACTCCACAGCCTCTCTGGGCAGCCCCCACACAAAAAAAAAAAAAAAAAAAAAAAAAGTGCTTTCTTGTGTTCAGATAGAATTTCATGTGTTTCAGTTTGTACCCGTTACCTCTTGTCCTGTCCTGTCACCAGGATCAGCAGGACATCCTGCTGATAGCACCAGCTATCAAACAGGAATTATCCCATATTTCCTTCTGGAAATGTATAGACTTGCTCACATTTATTAGGAGTTTTACTCTTTCTACTAAATTAGTACTCAGGGCCCCATCTAACACCAGGTCTCCCTTGGTTACTATTATCAGACAATCTCTGAAAAGAAGGACAACTTCTGCTCCAAACAAGTTTGCATTACTTAAGCCAGTATACCTTAAAAAAGAACAAATACTGAAACAATAAACAGAAACAGATGCAGGTAACATCAGTAAGATTTCTTAGTTGCACTGGCCAGCTGTGTGCAGGCTGTCATGCATATGAATTATTTTAATGATCATTTGCTCTCAGCTAGCATTTTGAACACAGAAAAGGTGGGGGGCAGACCTAGGAAAAGAAGCAGCAGCAGTGAAACCATAGCTGGGGACAGACAAACCATTTGTCACAATCAGCATTGCTGAATAAAATTAAGGGGACATAGGGGTATTTTTAAAAGGAGGCTAGATACAGGAAATAGGGATGTTGCAGAGGACAAAGTGAAAATAAGAAGCAAAATCAGGATATTGAAATATGGGAAAATTTGGAGAAATGACTCCAAGATGATGATGATATTCTCCGTGCGATGCAAAAGAAAGACCTAGCCAGGTACACAGGATGGGGCAGGCACTCGGGAATCTACAGAAGTTAAATTAAACTGCAGGTGAGGGCCTGGGTAAAAGTTTCCGCAGCGTGGACTGGAAAGAGCGGCCTATCTTCATGACACATAACAAAGGAGCACCAGATGGATTTAGATATAGCACCAAAGTGAAGGATAAATAAAAAACAAGTTAAAGCCTGGAGACAGGTTTTGCCAGGATATTTTGTTAAACCACTCTAGTCATGTTGAATAAGACTTTTCCTCATAAGAAGGTGTGCTTAGCTCTGGGTCTGAGCAGAAGCAATCTGGCTGTGATATAGCCATGTGCAGGGTAGAAAGTTTCCCTTGAAAGTCGATTTCCTTTTCACCAGAGGAAAAGAAAGCCTTTCTTGTGTTGGTCATGGTAGTCACACAGGTTTGCAGGAAGCCTTTCCAGCTGGGATTCACTGACTTATAAATATCACCATTTTTTATACTATCTTCATTTTTCTTCTGACCCACATCATGCAAAAACCATATTCTATGCGTGCAATGCAAGGTAGCAAATTTTACTGAGATCCCTAGAGGTAATCAGGGAGTAGTAACAGTACATCCTTCATTCCTCTATTAATTGGAGCCTGGATGAGCAGAGACTTCAAAAAAATCCATCTTAGAATACATTAGGATCAAAAAACACTTTATACCATGTTGTGGTGGCCAGTCTCCAGATAGGAGAAACTTTCTCCTATCCATCTTCAATGTTTTCCAGTCTTCTGCTACCCAAGATGCTATCCACTGAACAACACATTTCAGGGATATATTTGGCCACTTAACATTTTCACCTGTTTTCCAACCGATAGCCATGATGTGTAGGTTACACCCTTGTTTGTTCTAGTGTTGAATTGACCCGAATGGGTCCACTGTGTTCACGTGTAGGTGAAAATCGAGCAACATTCAAAAGCCAAAATATGCCACTACTGGACTGTCACAATAATAAATGAGATATTTTCTTTTTTAATCCCAGGGATCACAGGTATAGTCCTGTGAAACTGTGTGGAATAGGTTGTCCTTATTCTCAAAACTGTTTCCATCCCCTCCACTATTATTTCTTGGAAGTTTATTGTTTGTAAGTTCCATGCAAATATCTATAAAATCAGTAGTAAATCCATGAAATGCAACAAAATTTCATTTTACCCAACCACCACAACACACAAACATTGTGTTATATTCTCATTTGCACTCAAAGGATCCATCTGTAAGTAATAGATAAAGTTATATAATATAATAACAAAGACCTTCTTTTAACAGTTTAATTTCTAAAAATTAAGCACTGGAAAGATATCAGCTTCTCCATTTAGAAGGTAACCTACAGTTCCCTGTGATAGATCTGTGCTGTCACCCTCTTACTTACTTTATTCTGTGGCCTAGGATTCACCATAATTAATTCTGGGGGAAAAAAAATATTATTATTTTTATGTATGTGACAGTCCAAATTGTACTAGGATATGGAGAGGGGAGCCCAGAATTTAGTCCCCTTTTTGCAAAATTACCTACGACCAGCAAGCAGAAAGCAGAGCTCCCTGGAGTCCCTGAATAATGCACATCTAATATCTCGGTGCAGCCTCTGCTCAGACCAGAGCCATGAGTGTACAAAGACGGGATGACATGAAACTCTTTCAAATATGATAATCTGTCACCACAGGTAAACAAAATTATTTGGACTGAGTTTAGTGATGAGGAAAAATGACTTTGAAAGACGTTGAGCCAGATAATTAGGTGGTAATGAATGCGGAGCTGCACTTGGTATTCCACTCCAGCACACTGGGGGCGAGTGCGGGCAGGATGCGGAGCTGGGTCCCCGCCGCTCCTGCCATGCATCACTGAGGCCATACGCAGCGTGGCCTCAAGTTGATTATTGCTGCTTTCCAAGAGGTTGTCAAAACATGTAAACTGCCAGCAGGAGACACACTTTTAATAAAACTGCCTAGTCTCCAGTGATACTTTTCAGTTATGAAAACAGCATCCTTCCATATAACATGCGCATGTGAGCAAGAGAGCATGTAAAAACACTGCAGCAGCATTCCCAAAGAACAGCATTTTCATTACAAGTAGGCAAATTGGATGTTTATGTAGACTAACATTCTCCATGCTGTCTGTTACATAACAATGAGATGATTTATTGTGAACTGACAAATACAATGTATTTGCAATATGAGCAACCTGAATTTTCATACTGTCAGTCAGTCCCTCCATTTTTTCAATTCATGTGTCTTAACTCATCATTTTGGGTGAGAACAGACAAGCCCAATTCAGTATTGCTTGTTTGTGTGTGTGTGTGTGTCCACACGTGTGTGTGAGAGAATGGATGAGGAGTGCAACACTAAGATTTTAGATGCATCAAAACACCCTTAGCACTCAATATGTCCCAGGACCCTGTGGATTCATTCAATAGTGTCTCCTGTCTTTCTCTAAGAGAAGAGAGGTGGAGATGGAGCCCAGCTGGTCCACAATGCCTGTGAAAGTAATCTCTGGACATGTAGGGGTAGAGCTGGTACAAGGAGGTCTTGTATGTCCTATGTCCCATTTCAAAACCAAACAAAGCATTTAGCAGATGCAAATTTCAGTAATTTCTCTGAGATTTAGGACCCTACATTTCTAAGCTGCTTTAAAAATCTTACCTACTGAGGGGCAGAGGGGAACAAGAACTAAAGAGATGCTGTGGATTCAGTGGACATGAGAAGAGGATGAGGGCTGCCTCCTAAGCAAACATCAAGTACCACCAGCCCTCCATTTGCAGAGAAGGAATATAAATGCAGGTAAGCCCGTAAGTAAAATTACAATTAGAGGTCTAAATTTTGACACAAGTTCTGAAGGGCTGGATGGGCATGGCTGTGGAGGAAGCCAGGAGCTCTTTTTTGAAGCCCCTTGAATCACAGCGCTTCAGTTCAAGAGCTTGGCATGGGGACTGAGGGTTGTAGTGACGTAGTGTGTACACTCATTTCGTCATGGGGAAAGAGCAAAACCAGGATAGCAAACAAGCACTGACCTTTACCAATAAACAGCTTTTTTTCCCTTTATGATACATTTTGTTAAAAGTCTTCTAGACAGCTAAATACATAAGTGTTATCTTGTTACTGCAATCTATTAGCCTGGCTTTTTTTTTTTTAATGTTCTCCTGCCTCCCACAGTCACAGACAATGCCAATGCTTCATTAACTAACCTTCATTTTTTTTAATTCTCTAATAAATGGTCTTATTTGAAAACAGGCTTTCAATTGCATTGATCAATACTAGTGGGAAAAATAACASTGGCCTTTTCAAGAGAGTAAAAATGGAAAACCTGACTCCACACAGCGCATCTTTCACAAATAGAAGTCAATTAATACATTTGCATTTGCAGGATTTGGTTTTTGGCCCAGTTTATCTAGGGTTTAATTTCAGACAGAGTCTTTGCCTCTTCCATTAACTTGTTTTTCCTACCATTTTACTCTTCCTTTGTACATCATTCTTCTTTGAAGTTTCTTCCACCTATCTTTTGTCTGCTCATTGTATGGGCTTTTTTTATTCCCTGCATTGTTACAAATGCCATAGAACTAGCAAAAGCCCATTTAATTTTTCTTTGCTCTAGGAGAGATTTAAAATCATGTAGTAAAATAAGCTGACAGCAAGGGAACCCTTTATTTAAAGGGGAAGGCTTCCTCTAAAGTAGCACTGCCAAAAAGGAAGACAAAAAAAGGAATGGTCGTAATTTTCCATGCCTCCTCTTTTGTTCTTAGTACCAGAAATAAGCTTTCTCAATCTCTGTTGCCAAAGAGGGCAACTACCTTCTCTTTGCATCTCAGAATCAAAGATCAAAACAAAGCTGGCAATAGGTATACCTACACTAGTATTTGTTGTCTTAAACAGTTGCTTTGTATTTAAATTCATAATTTTCTAAGCATTTTAGGCTTCTTTTGCTCTTTTTCTTGCCCATGACAATGCCTTGAGCAACTTTCTGTCAGGGTGCCCCATGATTAATAGCCCATCACAAGCAGACTAAGATAAGTACTGTGCTTGATTACGCTGCTGATGGAAATGTTTGTAAACATGG
Source organism: Oceanodroma leucorhoa (assembly GCA_030449065.1). Lineage (NCBI taxonomy): Eukaryota > Metazoa > Chordata > Aves > Procellariiformes > Oceanodroma > Oceanodroma leucorhoa. The sequence continues at coordinate 788,824 of JASVER010000006.1, read as the reverse complement.
CAGAGAAAAGAAAAAAATCACATTATATTGTCATGAGTAGTTAGAGAGCAGGAAACTAGAACACAACACCCAGGAGGCAGGCAAGCACCCATAGCACTGGTTTCCCCTCTTTGCTCAGCCAGTTGACAGCAGGAAAAAAAGACTCAAGCTATTTTTCAGTGCTTTCCTTTATGAAGWAATATGAATGTTAATCAGGAGGCTGATAGACAAATCAATAGACAATGTCTATCAGAGCTCTAATTAGCATACATAACCCAGTAATTCTCTCTTCATAAGAGATGCTGCTTACCACATTGTTTTGGGAATCATGCAGCAAGGAGACTCGACAGGTATTTTCAATCTTCTTTCAGTCAGAAGGAGCTCTGATTTAACTGCTACCTTTCCTAAGGGCTTTAGTTTTATCAGACAGAGTCCTGCCTCTGGCAACACACTGGTTTTGCAYCAAGGTCCTGCTGCTCAGCAGTGAGCAGCACGGTACCCGCTGGGACAGCATCCATGGGAGCGGTGCCAGTGGGCATCCACACTGGCCTCACCTCCCCTGGCTGAGGGATTCTGCTTCTCACAAGCTGACCCCATCTACCCCAACTTTTGTACCTTTCCACCCATGTTGGACCCTGTCCTGCTTTTCACTTTCTGTGACAACTGTGCAGGTTTTATCTTCTTTGGGCTCTGACACTGARATCTCTCTCTCTGTCTCAGACTGACTTTTTTTCTTCATGTCCTGACTGCAAATCCAGCACAACCGTGTTTCAGGGAAGAGCTGACCCTTTAATATAAAATTCATCCTGGAGAGGGTAATTTCTGTGCATTGTCAAACTCTTGCTGTGCTGTTTGGGATTATTTCTCATCTGCTCAATGATCTGAGGCGTTCAACCCTGAGCTGCAGTCAGGACCTGACCCTCAGAAAATGAGTTGCCTCCCACAAAGATGAAAGATTTAACCTCAGCTCACTCAAAAATGCTTCATCTTTCATTTTGGTTTCTGTTACAGAATTAGCGTGACGCTCCTCAGCACAGTTTCACACCTAGCCCACTCTGCCAGATTTAACTGAAACTACTAAGACACGCCAGAACACAAAGCTAACTACTGCCTACAGAAATGATAAGACTTTTTCTACAGTCCTCTTTTACAGGCACACACCACTTCCAAGCACAAAACGGTGCACCATTTAAGGCTTCCCATATTTCTGGAGAATTTCACCACTGACAGAGCATTTAATTGCTGTTTTCTTAATCATTTTTATTCCTGGCACACTGTGGTGTTTGGGGAAGTCAGTGTGCCTGCAGGAGCTCTGTTTTAGTCAGTCTGCCTCCTAACATTCAGGCACACRATCTTTGTAACACCTACTTTTTTTCATGCTAAAATTGCATGAAAGAAATTGCATGCTAAAAGGACTCCAAAATACCAGAGCATCCCTGTGTCATCCTCTCTTACCATAGTGGGCACTCTGAGCTAGAGGCCATCCTCTCCTACATATGATTCTTAAACCAGAGAGGGGATCATCTCTGGGAACATCAACTTCAAGTTCAGTGATTAACAGTGACGTTATCTCTATCCTGCAGTGAATGGTTGCAGGTCAACATGGAGTTTGCTGCTAACTTGCTACTTCAGGTACTAAAACCACCTGGCCTTCAGCAGCACAAAACGCAATGCAAGCTTCAAAGTTCACACGGAAGCTGGATAAACAATCATTTCTTCTCTCATGCTGAGACCATGCTGCTACAGCTAGGTGCTTGCTAGGGGTACCTGGCAGTAGTAACCACTGCTGTTAGCTGAGAGATAGCTCAGCTGTGTGTCCAGAGTAGCAATCATACCATTTCATCACATTAAACATATATATCCACACTAAATGTCATATATGCAAGGGTTTTAGTCCACCTATTTACTAAATCTCTACTTCTAGTCTTTTAGGAAAAAAAAAAAACTTAAAAGGGTTTTTAAAAAGCTTTTTTAAATGCCCTGTTCACTTTTCAGTAGGATTCTATCGCAAAACAGAGTGTCATTCTTCAATTAAAAGCTGCATGATAACACATATGTGTATATACTGCAGGAGATGGCTGAGGGTGATTCAGTTTCAGTGTTTCTTGACTCTTACATATTTTTTCACAATGTTAATGTTCTCAGCATAATTTGATGTGGCATTTTAAAACAGCTTACACAAAATTAGGAACGGAAGTATAAATCCCAGAGGCAGAGGCACAATTATCTGGGGAGCTATATCTTTGAGAGAGTATCATGTACAATTTCTCCAATAAAACTTTATGGGCAAAATGCTGAATGTGAGATAGCACAAAGCAGAAAGCTTCCTTTCATCACTGTCTCCTGGCAGTCTGAGAACAGGACTCCACAAAGCTCTGTTCACAGGGACCACATCACGAGGTCACAAAATCTAGCTCCAAGCCAATATATACAGTTCCTCTTCCCCATTTCCCTCCTTCTCTCTCTCCAGTCCTTCCAGCTTTCCCAACTGATCTCCTGCCCTGTCTCTTCTCACCTCTCTGTGTCCCTGGGGCTGGAGACAGGTGTCAGACTGGCCTGACCCAGCATCACAGCATCTTTGGAAGAGACCTTGCAGAAATGTCACTTAGTGGGAGATGTAGAGGCAGCAAGAAAGAAAAGGAGGCAACTTCTGGTCTAGAAGCTCTTGGCCCCATTTTGCTCCTACTAAAGTTAGTCAGGGTTAAGCCAGAGGACATCAGTGGCTACCACATCAGGCTCCAGCATGTTCAATTAACAGAAATAATTCCATGATATAGAAAGATATTTATCTACCCCCTTTTGCCTTTTAAACAGGACTCTTCTCTGCCGACTTCATGCCAGCCTTCATGTTCCAACATGTTATTGACATACTACCAATGCTGTGTTTGATTTTCCTTGGGCTCTTCATGTTAGCCAGTGCCACATACATCTAAGTGTTCTCAGTTCCCTGTTGCTAGTACACCTAGTTTCATCAGCTCAGGTTATGAATACCAATGTGATATATATTATTTGTATTTCGAATTTTAAGCCATATTAGACTTCACAGTAAGGACCACATTCTACACTCTGCAGGCTCTACCCAGTCCCAGCGTCCATAGGGTGGTATGCAAGTGAGTACAGAAGTGAGGACACAACTTTTCCCTAACTACATTAAAACTCCAAAAATCAGCCAAGCTAAGCCAGCCTTATTTTACATTCAGCTTGCAAGCAATGAATTATTCCCTTTTCAGAAAGTTGCTCTTCAAAAGAATAAGCATAGTCAGGTGGGCTTTAGTTACAGTGCAATGTTCTGGTAAGTTAAGTACACATGAAAAGGCATATAGCACTTTTTTAATCATTTTTCATTTTGGGTCCAACTTATCAAAAGTATAATCACAGGGTTTGCATCCAATAAGATTTGTAGTTCACTTACAAAATTCATCTTTTCATGTATGTTAATTACTGAAATACTGAGAATAGAAATATGTCTAACAGTGCTTTGCTAATGATCTACAACTATTTTTTTTCTTTAATGTTTCAATCTCTAATTCTAAATTCTGCATGAAATGGGCATGCAGATGGTTCTATACACCTTTTTTTTTTTTAATGAAGATATTTGAAATAACTTAGTTCTAGACAACTTCTCTGGATGAGAGTATGGAAAACGAACATGTTTCTTCTAAACAACGGACTACCACACTTATATCTAATCCCTCTCTTGTCTGCGCTAACATAAATCAGGACAATAACTAAAGCCAATAGGATGACATGGGGTCAAACCAGTTTGAAATCTGAATGAAGACCACACACTTTTCATCCTTTAGAAACACTCATACCATTTTGCTCTTGCTTATCCTAACTAGGCTTCGCTTTCTGGTTTTTACACACCARCGTAAGACTAACACACAGACATTCATGGATTTAAATTGAAATGAAACAAAAATAAATTCAATGAAATTCTTCTCTCCAAGGGTAAGTCAGACAAGTTATAAGTGATGCCATTTCCTTTAATGCTATACAGGATTATTAAAATAATATTTCTGATGTAATTTTCAAATTGAAAATTGCTATTATAAAAATTCCTGATCTGGTTATTTTTCACTGCATTGTGAGCTTAGAGAGCTTTCTCAGCTTGATCAAGGCATCAAGGGAACAGTTCCTTCAGTCTCTGACAGCGAAACAAGACAGTCATTGACTCAGTAGAAGGGACACCAGCCAAAAGCTCACTGAACTCAAGGAACCAATGGTGGTTTTGACCTGAGGCAGGTGAAAAAGGAAAAGAGTGATTCCAGCAATAGTTCGTCATCCAGAAAGGCAACAGACTCACAAGGCAGGGAAAGCAGCTCTCCATTCTGCACTCATTGACATCTAAGAATCACTGGATAATACTGTATTTTGGGGTCACAAGGCAATGCATTAAATACTACATAATTAAAAGTATTTCATGTGTTTCAACATATGTTTTGTTGCAGTGGCATTTTCTTTTTTTTTTTTTTTTATTTTTTTTTTTCCCTTTGAAGTTTAAATTCAGGTGAAAAATGCTAMTGAAAAACATTCAGTCATGGTGCAATGTGTTTCCCTGTTTCATTCGAACTGCCATGGAGAACTTTATTTAGATTTTTTCCTTGTTACATTTTCTGAGTTTTTTCTGATTAGCTTTATGTTTTGTTTCAAATTTTTTCCCCTTTTGTTTTGAATATTGGAGCTCATATCTCACTCTGTTTGTGGCACACAGATTCCCTCTGCAACCTCAGATGGGAGTTCATCATGCCCCTCAACTGCTTATAGTTCATTTTAAACAGTAGCTTTGTCCTCTTCAATTTGAGATAAAAATCCTTAAAATCAAAGGCTACTAGATAGAAGAGCCTACATTTGAAGTGCCTTGAAGTCTTTGGTTTTCCTTTCATTACTGTGGGCCTCGGATCAGCCTGTACAGTCCTCTTTGTTCATTTATAACCACAAAGAGGAGATTCTCTTTCATTTATCAGAACTGTAGCCACTCAGATAAAAAAGAATTTTTTTTATAAGTGATGTTACGGAGGTACAGTTATTTAATGATCTTATAAGCTAAAGGCTCATTACGTGTCTCCTTTTAGACCCCTGCTAAGGACCTGAGCAGGACTAGCCTACGCACAGAGACCGGGCTGGTCTAACTAAGCTGAACCCACGTCTGCAGAAGACCCGGACTCATTACAGCGTGTCATCAGAGCGAAGCCAAGCACGAGCCCGAGGTGGCTTGCCAAAGCCGGTGGGGCAAATCTGGAGCTGGGCTTGGCCCCACACGCCTGTGCTGGAATCTGAGCTGTCACCACCACATGGAGCCGGGATTGACTTATTAAGAGTTTGACGAGGGGCACTTGGTATTCTGCGAGGAAGGCGGCCTTTGCGTGTGCGTTGGGAATGAAGGAGTTATGGCGTTTCTATGGGTCCTGCGAGCCTTTTATTTCATTCAGCTCTCCGCTGCTGCACAGCATGAACTGACTGAGCCCCAGAAGAGGTTAACGAGCACAACAGCCATCATTTGTGAGGAGTGGGAAAGAGCCATGTGCTGCACCAGCTTCTTTTCAAGGCTCCTGATTTTTTTTTGTCTTCACACTGGCACAAGGGCAAGCACCCAGCATAGCTTGTCTTGAGGAGCTTGGCAGCACTCTCCTCTCCTGGCAAACCTGACGAAGCCAAATAAAGTAATCTGTCCATTGTCTATTCCTTCGCTTGGGTGACTTTTAAGTTGGGAAAAAAAGGAGCAGGGGGGGATAAGACTTTTGGATTTGTGGCCCTGTAACCATTCATACCATAAGCATCTTGCTTGGGACAAACTAACTGAAATTGTCTATTGAAATCCCACCTATTAAGTAGAAATTATTTTTTGAGACAGCTCTCTCTCCCCCCATCCTCCTCCCCTCTTTTCTGAAGCCATCATTGCATAGATTTATTCTATTCAGCCCCCACATTAGCAGATGTGAATGAGGGAATCTGACTGAGCCTGTCAAGGCAAAGAAAGCCATGAAAGAAGAGAGAGAAGAAACATTACACAACTATAATGGCAGCCACAATGGAAATATGCTGGCGTGAAAACAATTAATGCAATCGGTGCTCTAAGTTCACGGCTTACCCCGAAACCAAGCAGCCCCTGGAAGCATGAAGCTCGTCGCAACGTAGGGACAAACCTCGAGCCACCAAGGAAAGCACAAGTAAAAGGCTTTGCTGTGCATACAAAGAGGCTCCGGGAAGGGGCTTTAGCAAGTAAGCTGCTGCGGCGGCTGCCACATGCCGGAGCCCCGCTCGGGGACCAGAAGGCGGACGAGGTAACGTACCGCAAGGTTTCGCCTCGCTGATGTGCRTGAACCCTTGCAACCGCACCACTGGGTGTGAGAGCCGGCCTGAGCTGCCTTCCTCTCCTCTGCCCGTCCAACAATCCAAACTCTTCCCCTTCCCAATGGAACTAAAAGCCAAAATCCTGAAAAGGTTTGCAAATCAATAGCCCAGGGGAGAGAAGGAAGGGGAAGGTCAGCTGAAATGTTTTCTTYTGATCATCTCAAGTGCTCCAAATCAGAAAAATAAAAATTTTTATCTAGAAAAGGTTGAAATAAGCAGTTTCAAGAATTTGTCCTTTCCTGAAAAGAGGCTTTGTTGTATCTAAATAGCATCTCACAGGAAAGAAGAAAGAACATTTTCTGGAGGTATCTAACAAGCTCTGTTACAAGTACACACATCTACAACAGACTTCAGATGTCCCTCGTAGCACTTATGAGTCACACAGGACTAGTAGTACAGTACAATATCTGCACAGCAGAAGTGCCCGTTTCCCATAGCTCATGCCACTAATGACCCATGGTAGCAGAAGCAATTGGACCAAAAAAGTGAAGTAGTACAGAGCTTGCAACTCGTTACTAACCTACATGCCCACAGGTCTAAAACAGGATTAAAATTCATAACCGAATTTGGATATTTTTGCCTTCCACAATTAACATAAGCAAGACAAAGGAAGACAAGGGAGAGAAGCGGAAGTTTTCCCCTCTGAGGTGTTACGATGTAGGAAGTGCTATGAAGAGAGACCTTCTGTTGTCGTCAGTGATCAGATGCGTGACCGTCTAAATCACTAACCATGTCCTGGGCCTCGAGGGCAGAGGTCAGGCATGCCGGGGAAGGAGTTGTTAAAGCTCCCTCTGAGCACTACCAAAGATTTCGCCCACCCATCTCCTCCATTTCCAGGAGCACCCTGAGAGGGCAATGAATTTTACCCTTTGAGGCAACCTGATTTAATGTCTTCTCCACAACCTCAAATTTAGGGTCTGTCTTCGACCTGCCACACAGCTACAGCAGCACTTTGACATAATTGTCACTAGGTCTCCCGTCTGGTACATACACGTGTATAATTGCTCAACAGGGCATCTAACGAACTTAGCTAGTCCCTGTTCCCTTTGTTCGTGTCAGGATTTACTTTTAAAAGAACATAGCAATCTGAATTACGGGGTGAATAAATGAAAATTATATTTTTTWAAAAATATTTTTTGTTTATTTACAAAGGAACTTTATTTTCTAAAACYATATTCATATATATTCTATGACAGGTTTCTAGCTGTCTCCCTACATTGTACCATTTCATTGGCATCTTGTTTCCTTTTAATGCAGCAATAAAAGAACGGTATACATATTGTGATTCTATTTACAACCTATCTCCTTGTATAAATAGAAATGATCCCTCAAAACGCAAAGGAGATTCATCAGGGTTTTTTCCTTTCTTTCTTTCTTTTTAAAATCACTTCTTTCCTTTGTAGTTATAAATAAGGCTTCTTTTCTTCCCTTTTGTGAAATCTAGGGTAGCTATCAGTCACTGCTGTAGGTCACAAACTTGTTACACACTACGGTGATAAATCACTGTCAGGAGGCAACTACTGTATAGTTAAACAGGGCTCTGTTCCACATYAATGCAGCAACACATACAAGAGGACCTGCAGTATCCCACTTCACCTGAAAATCCTAAAACACACAGTTATTTTCCAGAAGAGTCCCCAGCAAGTCTTTTCTCCTTTACATTTTCCTGGGGAGATGCACATTTCCACTGAGCTCTGTAGGATCCCGGGTGCCCCAGGGCAGCCACTGTCAGAGTGCTGATATCGGAGATCTTGGGGGACTTTGCTGCTTTGCCATTCCAAGTCTGGCCAAAGAAGTCAATGAACCAGAGGGAAAGGGAGGGAGGAAGGGGGAGACGGTAGGTGACACAGAAAATCTGGCCCTAAAGAAGAAGGGCTGAACAATAGTTTTACTGTTACAGAAATTAAATGAGTTTAGAGCCAGTACAAACATACGGCACAATCGAAAAACTCAGCTTGTTAGGAGAAGGTTTGCTGAATGCCAAAAAATAAACCAGGTATCGAGTGTCATACATCAACTTTCAAATTAAAGTCTGAGCCTCAGACTTGGTACACAATGGAATTAGTTCACATCCAAATTTTAATTTCAAAATGACAAACTGTATATACCTCACCCAGTTACCTTATTGCACCGCTTCTTATGCAGTCCCTAAGGCAGTACTTTAGCTATYCAAAGGAGTATATTTTCTCCACTTCTTTTTGTTCAAAAAAGAGTAGACAATATAAACAAGATGTTATAAGCCTGCTATGCTAATTAGATTATTATTAGAACACGCAACTTCTAACTATTTGACAAAAAAGCAGAGAAAATGAGGAGAGCGGCAGCAAGCGGCGGTGTTTGCCAGCTCCCTATTATGACAGGGTGTAAATAGAGGTTAGGCTCATGCCTCCGTCTGCGAGGAGGTCACATCAAACCGCTTTCACCCCACAGGCAAGGTGAAAACAAGACCACACAGACAAAGAGRAATTGAGCTTCAGCTGGCATGACTGGAACCAATGCCAGTCAAAGAGTTCATTGAACAGTTCAATCATTTATCTTGACAGGATATGATTCTTTTCAGGCTCCTTCTCGCACTCAGGCACAGCAGCTCCTTAAATACTGACACAGTATTTAATAGGTCTAATGATCCAAATGAATATTTAGTCTAGAAAATTAACTTTTGATAACAGTGGCTGATATACCCTCTTATGGCATACTGTGTTTATCAAATGTTACGGTAATTTATCACTGGGGAAAACAGAATGTTAGCTTTTATGGACAGACTCCAGTACTTCTTTTTAAATGCAAGTTTAGAGAGGGATTTACAGTGGTCCATACCACACAGGTTACCAGAGTATGAATTTGATGTCYTTAATGCCAAAACACATACCTCTGTCACTCGAGAGGAAGCAATAGTGCCTCTGGACCTCCCATTCAGCAGGGTCTAAATCATGTTTTACACATTCATCCTGCTTAGTCTGACTTCCAAACCTGTAATTATCAGAGAATTTTCACACTATTATTGACATGTTTTAATATCCGTACATAGGGAAAACAGAATCTTAATAAAGAAGATTTAGCCAAGGCTGAAATTAGACAGTAGCAGGTCCCAGTTTTCTTGTAGCTTTGATCTGGCTGAGGAATTCCCAGGTTTCACAAGAGTCTTGCTGCAAGAGGGGCCATATGGGGATAAAAGCACCTCAGTTTGCAATAGAATTTCTTCCCAGAACCATCCCCTGTTGCATCACAGCACTGTGTGGCTTCCTGTGTTTTACCATTGATTTTAAGGGGAGTGGATCCAACACTAATTATTTTTGTGGTCCCACCTATGACACCTCTAGGCCAACTGGACACAAAGCCAACAGCCTATTTGCCCTTTTTAACCAACTTGGGATAAATCTCTCCTTTTCTTACAACTAACTGGCTCTTTTTCTAGCTGCTCTTGAATGGATTTTGGAAATACCTCCTTCAGTCACAAATCACGGGTTTTCGTCCCTTGTTCTGAAAACATTATAATTACATTCAGGGGCAATTTCTCTACTCTTTGCTGCCATGAAACCACGTTTTGGGCTGCGACGAATACAGTATTCAACCTACCCGATAAATTCAGCCTTGGCATCATTAACATCTCTCTTATAACAACCCAAAATCAGATGATTTAAGTGAAACATGACATCTTTTCCAGTCATACTTCAAACGGGCACCTAAGCCCAAATCTGCAAAAGGACTAAAGCCCCAAAGTGCAACTTGGGCAGAAGGACCCGTCCTCACAATCCACCATAAACCCTCGAGCACAGCACTAAGTCCCACTCATAACTACGAGTACAACTACAGCATCTGCTTTTAAAAGATACCCAAAATCTTCGTTCAATGCTTGGAGAATCCAGCTCACCCCAACAGGTTGTTATCTGGACTAATTGCCCCAACTATAAAAAATATGCATTACTTTTCTCTTCTGAAATTGTCTAGCTATGCTTTCCTCTTACATTACTGCCTTTATTACAGAGGTACTAGCTAGCATTTTTGCCATTAGTTACCTCTTGGCTTTGTGTAATCAAACAGACTTAGCCTCATTAATCTCTTACAGAAAACCAGATTTTCCAAGAGCTTCATTTTAATACTAATACATTGACATTAATATCAATAAGAGTTAAACTTATGTTATTGTCTATGTGTTCATGTCAGAATTCATAATTGCCAGTGTTCATAATAGAAACGGGCAAAATATTTGAACTGGTATTTTTGGACCAATGGCATCAATATGAAAGTTTTCATGAAAAATCTTAATTACGCTTTATACTCCTAAAAGAAAAAAAAATTCATTAAAAATGTTCTGTTTCCCATAAATTTTACATGGGGTTTAGAAAAAGAAGTGCTTTCCACCAAACAGTTACAGATATACCCTTCTAGGAACACAGTTTTTCAGCACAGCAGCATGCCCTCTCCCAGGGCTGGTGACACATTTTGCAGCAAAGAGACGATGGAAAAATAACCAAAGAGAGATCAAATCCCTCATTTCCTGAATGACTGCTCTAACAACTAGGCTGTTCAAGAGAAGACAAGTGACAAGTGGTACCAGCAACGTACAGGTACAGCCTGAATTTGGCGCAGACCACACCGCAGTGGGGAAGAGCTGTTGTGCTCTTTGGTGGCAGGCAAGGACTACCATATCATTAGCACCACAAATTAATACCACGACACATATATTAATACAGGCCTTGCAAGCATTTATGAAGGACAGAGAGAGATCTGTTCACCTCTCCATCAGGTTATTCAAGCCAGTTAAGTGCAACAGGCTTATAAAAGGATGCTTCACCCCTTTTCAGGCTTTGCTCCACTCCTGCCAGGCTGGCAGTGTTTCCAGGCACCCGCCGACCGAGAGAGCCACGGGCTCCCCAGGCCTTGGGACAAGAGGTGGGTGCATGCAGGGACGGAGGTGCCCAGGTGTGTGCGGTGCTTCTGGGGCTCTCACTGTTTCTACTGCACAGAGAAAGTGGGGTGAAGAGGCACCCAAATGCTTTGTGATGCCAGGCATCCATGGCTTCAACTGCACTCAGCTGAGTTTTTAATTGATATGGCCATACATCCAAGCACTTCCTAAGCGTTAACTCAGAAAAGAGAACAAAACCTAAACCCCTTCTGAAGTCAGCAATAACCAGAATGAGAGAGATTTCTGAATACTTCTGTAAAGGACTCCGTGTGACCAAGAGTGTAAGAGATAAAAGATCTCGGTGCATCTATCACATGGAAGGCAATTACAGAAAAGCAATCTGTAGCACTTGCTGACAAATAATAATTCAGGAAATAGAGAATAAAATACACCCTACCTGGTATCATAAACTGTATTTTCACCAAGGGATTTTCATGGTGCTATTAAGTTTGAGAGACAAGCTCAAGTGGTTTAAATAATAGAAAGAAGAAAATACAACTTCCACAACGTTATGTCTCAAAGCACACTTCCTTGTATGTAATATATAGGGCAGTCTCACTCCAAAYACATTTAGGATTTTCTATTTCGTGTTCTGCAGATGATCTTTGCAGCTCTGTGCAGGTATCTAATTTCCAACTGATCTAAGACATTACACTGAGGGCAGCATGAGGTTATAGCAACAAGCCAGTCAAAAAACAAATTATTCAAAGACTGCTCAAAATAATACTGTAATTCTACCTATTGTGCAACCTTTGCTTTCAAAGGATAGAGCAATATGCTGCTCACTGGACAGAGTTTTCATAAAAACCAACATACTGTAGTTTAGATATTCTTACCCAAAGTTAAGCAAAAATAATAAATATTTCACTTTACAATATCACTACCATATTATTCTTAGTYCTGCATGAGTCCCAAATGACCAAACACTTTTAATTTCTCTGCCTCAAAGGGTAAAAATAAGTGGGAGTATAAGTCTGCGCCAACACCTTGCTTCTGGATAAAGAAATGATAGATGAAATATGAAGTTTTTATGGCAAGATGATGACACATCTGAGCACCTTGGCCAAGAAACTGAGATAATAGATTTTCTTATGCAGCATTTGCAAGAATAGGAATAAATGATTAAATATTTGTGAATTCTTTAAGACAGACAGTCTGCTCTTCCAAGGAGTGTAGATCCCCAACTCCATCGGAGCTACACCCATTTATATGACCCAGCCATTTAGGCTCCAGAGTGTAACAGCCGTTTACAAAAGCCTCTGAAACAAACCAAGTGGTTATGGAATAAAGTTCCTCCAGTGGATTATTAACTGACTGAAACATAGAAATAAAGGAAAGGAATAGATTGCCAATTTTTCACATTAGAGAGAAAATATTGGCCAGGAAGTGAGATGCATGACTATGCTGAAAGCATGGGTGAAAATTAAGTCAATAATGAGGCAACAAAACATATCATGTTACAAAAATATTTGGGGACTTCAGTTGTAAGACCAATTGAGTGAAGAGCTGCAAAAGGATTTCACAGCAAGTCAGGGGGAACAAACAGCAAATGAAATCCTACGTTAATCCACACAACACGTTAAAAATAACCATGATCCAGGGATGGTCTTTAAATCAGTATTTGCACTCTGTAAAAAGATCTGGGAGCCTTGTGGCTSCCTCTCTGAAACATCAGCTCAATGTTCAAGAGTAGGCAGAAAAGCATATGCAATGCTAAGGATTTTAAGGAGAATTGAGAACGAAACAGAAAAAATACTGTTATATAGCCATATAAATCTATGAATGCTGTAGGCAGCTTGGCTCATCCCATTTCCAAAGCAACAAAGGTGAACTAGAAAAGGTTTTAGCTCAGAGAAGGGCAAAACTCAGGTCAGAGGTCTAGAAAGACTCTCGTATGTGCAGAAACCAGCTAAACTATAACCCTTGTATGTGGAAAAGAAATAATGGGGGCAGAGGGTGGAGGGATACGATAGAGTTCCACAAAGTCGCAAAGAGATTATCAGCTATTTCTCACACCCCAGCAAGTAGGGACATGCAACCACAGTATCTGACAGGAGGTTTGAAATAAAAGAGATGTTTTTTTTCACACAGTGTGCAACTAAATTGTGGAAGTCGCTGCTACAAGATGCTATGGAGGCAAAGGTAAGAATATAAACCAGCTAAAAACAGCTGTTTATAGATGGAATCCTGGAGRAGTACTTTAAAAACATTATTCTACATTTGGCCTGTTTCTTATACTCTTTTGCTAGACATCCAGAACTGGGCACTGTCAGGAAGAGGATACCAGACTAAACGGACCTTTGATTTTTCATGGTGGTGTTGCTATGCTTTTGCATTTTCATATACATTAAGGGTTAAATTCAGAATAATGTCTTCACTCAGGAGTTTTGCCAAGAATACAAATTTGGGCATTTTGCCTCTTAAGCACTGTGACAGGAGTTAGTTAAATCCAACTTTGTAACAGACACAGTGCTTAAAACCTTCAATGCCTCCTCAGTGCTGCTGTCCTTGGGTGCAAGACTGTTATCAGCACAGTCTCTTTTCCTTTTAGCCTTTGGTCTTGAGGCATAACAGTAACTGAAGAATTCATCCTCACTCTTCTACCACATCTCCTCTTGTTACTTATCAGCAAATCTGGAAACTCTGCTCAATAATAGCATTCAAGTTTTAACATGATAGATCTATCAATGGAAAAAGGCTGCATTGCATTGATCCTAAATTAACAATGGTACACCCAAGTGCAACCTCTAGCTGCTCTACTATTCTATTTTTGTGGAAATCGTATTTAAAAAAGCTCAAACGCTGAGAATATATAAAGGCAAATCACATACAGGGAACATGAAAATTTAAGGTTGATAATATACATCGCTTTTTGGTAAGAATTTCCAGAAAGAGTCAGCTTTTACCACCAGACTCAGATGCTATTTACTCACCTAAATAATTATTAGGAGGTTTTCAAAGGAGCTCAGCACTCAGTGTGCTGAAATCTTTTGAAAACCTGGTCATAATAGTCACAATGGGAACTGAAATCTTTTGAAAAACTAGTCACAGCTGAGAGTGCCAAGCCAGCAAGAGCTGGATCTCAGACAGAAAACTTGCATCATAACATCTCTTGAAATACTCAGCAGTGGTTGATGGGAACAGATGAGTATCTGCTCTACCCTCTGATTGCAGCCTGCAACAGATGAACAACCAGTTGTGATTTTTCCATTATGCTGATTTCCCAACAGGAAACCTGGGTTCCAAAAAACCTTTTCTGAGAGAAGATACTGATTTTGAGGCATCAGTCTGATTTTCCCTCAGAACATCGCTTCCATGCTCTGCAGCTCCCAGGACCTCCAGACAGCCTGTGCTTCCCAACTTGTGGATCCACAGAAGCCAAACTAGTGAGCAAGAAGGAAATCTTTGTCTTTAAAATCGTAATTCTGTAGAATTTTGCCTAATGGGAAATTGGAAAGGAGACATCTGTGGTCGTCCTAGGCCCAGYCCTCAGCAGTCCCATAAACTCTGCAGCTCTTCATGCTTTCAGGTTTCTAGTTCCTTGGAGTCCTTATGCCCATAAGGTGTGTTTTAGTTGCCTAGAACTGTTTCAGATGCCGCATGGTATCCCATGTGGCTGCCAGGTGCTACTCCAGAAGGCCACAGCACTCACTAGTCCTGAACATCCAAAGGCATCTAAAGAGGCACTAGGTGCCTGTGTTTTGGCACCTGAATTGGTCCAAGCCTTTCTGATCCTCTGCAGCGTTTGAGACAAGCTACTACTTCTCTGAGGAGTMCAGTGTGCCAGGCAGATGCTTTACCCAGCAGGCAAGGTAGAAGAAGGTGCAGTAAAATTTCTTCAACTCAACCTGTGAATACCTATGTTCTGAGTTGGAACGAAACAAAGTTATTCAAAATCAAAATATTTTTTACAAGAAAGAAAAGTTTGCTTCTTACAGATTCTAGCTAAACGTTGCATAGGAAGTCTGTGAAACAGAGTTTTTTCTGCCTGGTTCCTCTCAACCACAAACTTCTAAGAGATATGAAGACTTACCTACCTACAATTAGACAATAAGAAAATAAGAAGTTGCACTGGAGCAAAGGACTAGAAGCTTTTTAACCTCTAATTTACAAAGAAACAACTTTCTTTTGTCTTTTTTAAAGGTAATTCTTTCAAACATTCTCTTATTGTAGAATTACCATGAAAGAAAATGTAATAATTTCCCATTTACCTTCTCTACACACTTCATGATACCTCTATTCATTTTATCTCTTTTAGTCTTCTATCTACTCCACACAGGCATTTATCATGTCCTATTTTTCTAATCATTGCCATTTTCATTCTCCAGATCCTTCCAAATCCTTCTGTATCTTTCATGGGATGGGATGGGTTGATCAGAACCAGATGCCACAGTCAGAAGGCAGCTGAAGAGAATTTCTGTCATTAAAATATTCAGGCCACGATTTTAATTATCTATTTGTTCTCCTCCTAGGAAGCAGAGGTCTTTCCCTCCACGAGGTCAAACCAGAAGCTAACTTTTAGTTCACCTTAGCATATTAATGCTATTGAACAAGGTAAGGTTCATGAGGTTATGCCACTGTGTTCTTCTACGATAATGTTATTTCCCCAACTGATACCTGAAGTTTTTACGTAATTTCACATCTGCAGGTCAAAATTTAAAAACAAACAAAAAAAGCTGAAGTTTGAATTGCATTGTCCTACAGTGCTATTCCTTATCGCTAAATAACTACGTACAGCCAGTCAGCATTTATCATGTATGTATGCTTAAGTGGTACAAGTCAATGGGGTTGCAGAGACTTCTGGATTCTGACTGGTCTAATGTCATTGATGATGCACAAGAAGAGGATGCAAAAGAAGATGTGAATGTGGAAGAGTCTGTCTTTACACTGCTAGAAAGTTTCTTATGCTAAACGATATTAAAATACATTCTGCAATCACAGAGACGGAGACAGTGCTAGGTGAGAGTCTTGGAAGACTATTTGGTAGGGCGAGGAAAAGATACATCTGCAAAGACAAATGATGTTACTGGGGCCAAAGAATTGTCATTGTTCCTGCTTAGAGTTTTACAGCATCAGACCTTGTTTCTGTTGCTTATAACCCGTGTGGTTTTGAAATAACTACATTAAAGCTGTATTTACAGGTGGATTTGGTGGGGTTTTTTAAAATGTAAGTTAGTTGATCACATCTCCAAAACTTAAAAACAAACCAAAACAACCAGCATTTCCATTTTTAAAATTTGAAAACAAGTCAAGTACTCAAAACCTAGAAAGCTTCTAATTTATAACCCCTACATAACCTAGTTCTTCCTCTTTTCAGGTGAATAGTTCATGTTACTGTCTCTAATTGTAAACTCAATAATACTCTTGGGGAGGGCATTTAATTCTGGACTCTTTATACTTCTAAATACTTGACTTCACCATCAAAACTTTAAAACTGTACTTTTTTTTTTTATATGGACATATCCAAAACTTATCTACGTTTGAAGRTGAGGACTTTGCACGGTTCTCCACAAGTGCCTTCTGTACAGAGCCTTGCTACACCTATGTGAGCCCTTGAAGAGGTTTTCCTGTGTATGCGTGCTCAGCCTAATCTCACTGCTAGTTACACTGGGTTTACATTTTCATGCTTTTTTAGACTTTCCAGTGTGTTTAACACAAAGTATAGCCTTTTTACCATACCTTTTGTATGATCAGAAAGAATCCTTGAATATTTATTTCGCAGTAAGAAAACWGTAAACTTTCTAATGAAGTTTAGTCTTCAACATACAAGGTACAAAGCAGATTCTTTTAGATGGAACTTCAGTAGATGCCCCTGTGTATCTGAAATCACTCAAATTTTTTATTCATAGTGTATATACAACTCAGCAGGAGTCAGGGGAAAGGGAATAGTTCCCCGGGTGCTCAATTTTTGAGATGCAGCGTATGTTTGTGTAGGTATCTGGATGTATCCTCTCCCCTCTACCTCGTGTCCTATGTACTCTCTGCAACTAGATGAACGCTTCCAAACTTCTCTGTCATATAAAAACCACGCACCATTTTAATATTGCCATAATCACATTTTTATGTATTTATTTTATTTAGTTTTTACATTTTCTTATATATTTATTTTGTATATTTTCATGTGTTTATTTTAGATTTTTTCATATATTTATTTTCTACATTATATACGTATTTATTTTTATATATTTATTTATACCCACATGCCCTCAGACTGCTTTTAGGAAATGGGTACACCTCAGTCACGTAAACGTCTTCACACTTTCACACCCCGGCGTGTCCCCTCTGGGTTGCAGTGGGGTTACCCACGCAGGGAGACGCCTCCCGCACGGCTCTCGCCGGGGGGTGGTGGGGACCGAGGAAACCCCTCTAGGTACTGCTGCCTGGGCTTGGGGGTGGGGGGGTTAAAGCCGTGGCTTGGGCTCTGCTGCCCTCCGGTGGTCCCGCGGGGAGSGTCCGGCAGCGTACGCTCCCTCCCGGGACACCCGCCCGCCCCCCGCCTCCCAGCCCCGCTGCAAAACTGCCCCAGAAGAGGGCAAGCCGAACCCCGGAGATGCCACGTAGAAAGCCCACCCTTGTCTCGCCCCCTCCACAGCAGGCTGCGGCGGGAAAGATTTAAGAAAAAAATGCACGCGCTGAACTGAAGAGGGATGGAGGATGCGGGTGGAGAAACCGCATTTTATTCTTGAACTGGAGCCATCCTCGCCTTGGGTGTCACTTTTGGAGGTGCTGACACGCACCCATAGTGGAAGGCAGACAAACTATAGAAAGGCAGAAAGGAGAGAAGATGTAGCCAAGGCAGAAGAAGAGAGAGCGGCTTGTCCGCGTCTTTAAGCAATGGTGCCAAAAATGCAGCCTGAGCTTCTTTATCCCAAGTCCAGCTCTATTTCTGAGGGCAGTGGCTTGCAACCTTTGCTGGCCTGCAGCCAGCCAACACACGCCCAGCAGCACTCTTCCCAGCAATATCAGATGTCCCCATGGGCAACTTGTTGCCCTTGGGTCATGGCTTAGGGATTACCGTGCTGCACACCCACACTGTGCTACCCATCTAGCACAAAACGTAGCAGATCCCTGTAGCCTGATGTAAACCACAGCAAGTTTATATATCATAAGGATGAAGACAATGAAAGATACCATTGTGTTATTCTATTTGTGGAAATTACGCCATCTTGTCTTCAAACAAATTTTGAGATGGCTTTTCCTAGACAAGATAATTGGCTGAAATCAATTCATTATAGCCGTAAACACGCACATTTGGGTAATGTTATAAAGGCTTCATTTAAAAGAAAGAAAAAAAAACTGAGCAAAGGTTGATTGCTCCACATCATTATCTGCAATTCAGTTCTATTACTAGTAAATTATTAACTATATTAAGCTAACTTTGTTTAAGTCTGACTCGTCAAAACAAAGGCATTACTATGAAAGCATACAAGCTCTATGTAGGCCAAAATTACAGCAAACTCTCTGCCTTGTCTAGAGCAAGGAAGGAAGTCAGCAGGTAGTAACACCGCAGTACTAACACAGCCTCTGCTGCTTCCCCCAGCTCCACAAGCTCCCTCACCTTACAGTGCCTGGGGTTTCTAGACATCCGCAGTTCTACCACAGCCAACTGCTAAGATCTGAAACGTGTGTGCTGCTCTGTGTCCTGCTTCTCTACTGTGGGGTTGGAGAAACCAATGTAACGTTTACAGCACCAGAAATGCATGTTCCACATCCCTCTGTCCATGCCAAATACTGGAACCTCAGGATTTTCCTGGTATTTTGGCCTTACATTCTGCAATCTTAGCAGAACTGCAGAAGTACAAGACGCATACAAGCAACCCCAGTCTCCTTCCTGCCTGGATGTTTATAAACTGCAAAATAGGTTTGCTTGAGAATTGCCATCAAGATCCATTTCAGCCACCTTCTCATCTTGTGTAAGCCCATTATTCGTTTCTAGTTTCCGATATCCTTTGATTGCATCTTAAAGCTGAAGCTTCTTACATGTTGACATTACACAAACAGGCAGATGTTAATTCAAACTACTAGTTTATTTTGGTGTATTTATCCAGCAGCTCATAACTGTGATTCATTTTATTCCAAATCTGTGCAAGGAATATGTATTATATTTATAGTCCATTAAAGATGAGATTTAATGATTCTGAAAAGTGTTATTTCACCAGGAAGAGCCACAGTGTTCAAAAAAGTCAAGATTTTGTAACAGGGCAGTACCTTCTGCATTTACCATGCCATTAGCTGGCAGCAACATGGCACCAGAGTCTATGCATGGTCTATCAAGAACTGCAATGCAGGAGATGCAGAGCAGACACAGGGACACAAAGATGGCTTTAATATTCCTCTGCGCCACCAGGTCCGAGTTACTAAGTCCTTCCCTTCACCCCCATGGTATTGCCACCCAGCAACCCTGTAGCTTCATCCCTCTGTAAATCTTGGCCTGAATGTCACACAGCTGAACATGGGGAACGCTTCCCACAAGTCAGGGACTTATAAATATAAGTCCTATATCCTGCTGGACCTACAGGGCATGCGGCCTTACCTACGGCTAGAGCATGACACTCATTTTTTTAAGCAACATGTTATTGTAGGATGAAAGGCTAGCAGAGGTACCCGTGAGCAGACACTGGTTTTGTGGCCGTTCCCTTTAGAGCATGGTGCTGATTATAAGCTCAGCCTCACAACCCACCCACCTAACACCCCCTTAAAATTTGTAGTAAATAACATTGTCCAAGTTAGCGCCGCGTACACTACTCTCCTCATGCCTCCCAAGCAAAGCCCTCTCTTGCCGCGGCCTCAGCTAGAATGCCTTTTGTTTACAATTTCACCAGCTGAAAGACTCTTTTGAGAACAAAAAAAAAAAGAGGGGAAAGAAAGAAAGCTGAAGAGGCCACTATGAGGATCTAATCTATGGCTAAGACCACCCCTTGACTGGCTCTCTGCATTGCCATCAGCTGTATGCATCATGAACGCATTCGGGTTTAGATCAGCTGTCTGTGCCTTCTCCCTCATTAACATTGATAAAAGCAATGGCCTCTGCCGGGCGTGCGGCATTCCTCAGCATACCAGCTGCAGCTCTATCTTAATGCATCCTATGGGCTTAGAGAATTAATTAGTTCTGATAGTCACCATGTTTCAAAATGATGGCTGTCATAACCCCACAGATAAAATTACACACCCCTAAAATTTTCCACATTGCCCATTCAGACTCTCCATAGGCCACCGTTGGCTTCCTCAGATGTATGGCACTGGAAAGATTTAACTTGCCAAACTATTTTTTTTTAATCTCTTTGTTACGTTCCAATTAAGTCTGTGTTAATCAAAGGCAGTATTTCCCAAATATTCCCCCCTCCCTTTCCCCAAGCCTCCTCCTAGGCAACTTGATGGTTTGTGCCCCCCTTCCTCCCACCTACAATTAGCATTCAGACGTTTCTCTTGGCAGAGCCAAAGCCTCCCTCCCCCTAAGAAGCTTTCTTCTTCTGAGCACATTCTATCTTTTCCTACCCCTCTGCAAGGTGCTTTAGCCAGTTTCCAAACAAAGAGCAAAGTGACTTTCCTCAGACATGTGGAGCCTCAAACCATATTCAAACACCCCTGGGACAGTTCTCCTGCTGTGACCGGCTCTAAAACAGAAGCCACATACAGTAAAAACAGTAATGAATTTATTTTTTGCTGTTTACTTTCAAATTACTAAGTAAGAATGTTAAAACTGCCCTCACTCTTGACACTCTCTAAGACCTCACTAAGGAGGCTGCTCCCCCGGGAGAGGAGCTGAGCTGCAAGCAGGGTGGGACATACCAGAAAAGCGGTACCAGCTTTTATTACACAGAGCTCATGAATGTTCAGGCTGCAATGAGTGCTCTGCTTCAAAATGGTCATATTTCTTTTTTATATCTTACTCTAAAATGGTGCTTTTGTCATATGATTGTTTGTGAAATGGCTGAGCTTCTTATGAGCCTCTGAGCGCTCATCATATGCTGTTCAGCCACCTCCAGTCGAGAGAGCTTCATGTTCAGAAAGTTCAGGGGAACAGTATACAATGCGAGTCATGCAGTCAATAATCAATTAAAAATTTTTAAAAATGCAAGAAATTATGTGGTTATCATAACTGTGTAGAGGAAGGTGAGTGCTGCAACCATCATGTCTGTGCCTCCACTGTTTTTTATTCACTTTTAAACTGACCTCATGCGCCCAATGCCTGGCTCTGAGAAAGAAAAACTAGCTCATTGTAATGCTGAAATAAGTTGCAGCACAAAACATTGTTTTCAAAAACACCTACACAAATGAACCATCGCATTTTCTCTGGTTGGTTGACATTTTCAGCACAGAAATAGGAGCAACTTGGAGAGAGGCAGTAGGTGGATGAAGAAAGTAAAAAGGCAACCAGCTCACATCTACTTAAAGTAGGAGCATCCAGCCCAGGAATGCAATAGCAGAGCGGAGGAAGGCTGTGTCACACACGAGTGTATGTCACAGCACATGGTATCTGCAGTATTACAGCACACACAATGACTCTTACTAATCTTTTTCACCAGGCTGCTTGCAACCTGAAAGTTTTCAGAGGTACAAGGGTGATTAGCAGCTGAGACAGGGAGCGTCTGAGTGGTTGGGATATCCCCAGGGAGGCTTGGCTGGGCTCCCCCATGTCAAACTGATCCCAGCTTTCAGGTGCATCCGTGCCCACAGTCACTGTCACTCCACATTCCTTGCTCTCACTTCCCTCACCTGTATCAACATTATTTAAAAAAATCAAAAGGGACCAACTCCACAGACACATTTGTATTTTGATATTTGTCATCTAAGGCTTCCAAAATTTTCACCTTCTTGTAGGAACCAAAGAGATCCAAGTCCTCTCCACTACTCCAGCTGGACACAGAAAGAGGCACAGCACAAAGCTAAAATAAAATATCCTGCTAAAGCCAGGAAAAAGTAGGAAATGCAAGAGCACGAAGGCCTCAGCTGAGCTGTATGAGCGCCAAGATAATGAGAATGTTGCAGCTTGCCACCACAACCCCGGAGGAGGACAGCCCCAGAAATACACGGGCTGGACGGCCAGGACAGGATACAAACACATCAAGGGCAGGAGCTGRAGGAGAGCCAAGACAAAAGTCGGTGCAGACGCGGCGATGCGCAGGGTAACATGCCAACGGGTGAAATCCCCACTGGGGATCCCAGAGGCGTGCGGACCCCTCGGCACTCTGTGGCCCTGGCACCAACAGGGGAAGGGGAGGCAGGATGCGAGTCCCAGCCTGCAGAGACCACCACCATCGTGTTTCTAAAAGCAAAGGGTGAAACCCAGCAGTCAGGGTTCCCTGCCCATGCTGAGAGCATGCCAGCACCCAACACCAGCATGGACAGCAGTGCTGGAGCCGGTGGCTGCCCGGTACCTCGGGCACTGGCGAGGCCACCAAGGCAGCCTCCTCCCGAGCAAGGCAGCACGCCGGCTCCCCAGCCAGCTGGCAGGTACACTGCCATCAGCTGTGGTGCCACACTGCACAGGCTGTTTCGAGTGTCAGAGTGCCACCTTCCCACGCCCCAAGTCCCCGGGGAGCCCTGTCCTGTGTGCCAGGTGATATATTAGCCTGTATTTCTGCTCAGAGCAGGGCAGGAGATGGCCAGGCAAAGTTACAGTCAGGGCCTGGCACAATCTGTATTTAACCCCTGTGAACAAGGAAAATCGCCATCACCAACATGAGGAAAGGGTGGCCGGTCCCTCTGGAGCAGGGAAAGCAGTCATCACAGGGGTTAGCGGGGAGACCGTGCTCCAACGTGAAGGGAGAGGAAGGAAAGGGAAAAAGGGTTTACTTCACACAAATGCCTATACGGGAGGTAGGAGCAGATAAAAAGAGAGCTGATGTGTGTTGCTTTTTATCTCAATCTACAGAACAGGAAAGGGATGTGCTTGATTTACAGCTCCTTTCACCACTGCGCTGTCTGAAGTGGCAACAGGCAAGAAACCCTGCTGACCTCGAGCTGCTGCAGACGCTGTCAGCTCCTGCCACGACACGTACAGGGACCAGGCAAACGTGTTTTGCCCAGGTAGCGCAGACCCTGCCCAGACAGCCACCCTGCCCACGCTCCGACAACGCACAGCTGCAGAAGAGGGAGGACAAGTTTTACTCCCAAACATCCCACGGAGGACAGGATGCGGCCATGGGCTAACATCACAGGGGAGAGAAGATCCTCCAGGATTCTGGTCATTTGGAGAAAAACCTGAGCCATTCCTTCCGCCAGGCCAAATTGTACATTGTATGCAAAACCGAAGTAACTTGAAAGGCCTTGACCTCAGAAAAGAGAAACGGCACTTCTCAGGGCCATACGTACCGTCAGCATGTACATCGAGACCCCTGGCTGCTATCTTGTCTGCATAAACAAGAAATGATTTACTTTCCTCATCATATAGCAGAAAGGAACAGGATCCAATGAGCGCGCAGGAAACATCTTGCCCTGCCATCTTCTACCAGCAATTTTTCAGCATTCAGTTAGAGCATATAACAAAAGTATTTGTGTATTATATATGTATCACTACTGAGTTCTTTAGGAAAACAATATGGAGTTCAAGATAATAGGTTACAACTGCATCAAGCATTACATTTGTGGTCTAAAGATGAATGCAGCATCTAGCCATGACTACAAATAGGAATTTGGGAGAAAGCACTATGCTTACAGCACTGTATTTCTGTGGATTCTTCAGTCAAAAACGTAACATAGTTTTAAAATGCAGCTTTGTATTAAGGCATGCTTACAGATTGCCTTCAAATAATTGAAAAATTATAATGTTGCGGCACAAAGCAAAGCTGGCAAAGTGGAGGCAGCCAAATTATTAGCTATTTAAGAAATGGGAGAGGCTGCCCTTTCAAGACTKACCAAAGCAGCAGCAAAGAGCAGCACTAGAAAAGAGCTGAAGAACTCGGAGGAGAAAGAGAAACAATTTTGATTTGGGCAACTCAAAATGTCTGTCTACTCATCCCTCCTAACCATATGCAAGTAACATAGCTGAGTTCCAGGAAATTGGTGAAAATGATTTAACAAAAAATGCAACAAGAAAAAAAAAAAAAAATCCCCTTTTTCATCTGCTAACCAAAGCTGGAAAATGTTCTTTGGGCCTCCTGAGATAAAGTCAGTAGTATTTCTCCCAGAACCACATTCAGGGGACCCACCCTTACATTATTAGTGCTGATAAGCCAACTTCCAGAGATCCTTTGCTCTGCCTCAGATCAGTTGAACAAATGTAACGACAACAGGCACAGCAGTTACTCCAGTCCCCTGTCCGTGCCCACCTAACAGAAGAAAACATCTTCTGTCATAACAGTTCAGTGTCCTTGGTTTTGTACTGTCAACAGCTTCAGAGAGAGGGATATGTGAACAGAGCCCTGTCAGGATATCCTGTCATTCAGTTAGGAAGGGTTTATTCAGCTTTGCAGTGAAAACTTTCAGCAAATACCTTGCATTTTGGAATTTTTCCTGCCTGCAGGCAAGCTTCGCATGCCGTATCCTTCACCAATTTTCCTTCAGGAAGACAAGAGTCCTGTTAAACTATTTGCCTAAGAATGCAGAAGAAATAGCACCTCTAACAAACGATCACTTTACGTCAGAATTTTGGTTCTCATGTCTGGAGGGCTCTGAAGGAAAAAAAAAAATTCTTCACAATGCAAAAAAATCCAGTTGTTTTATTCTTTGTGGCTTTTTTGGCTGCAGTGAAGCTGTGTTTGACATCACAAGTCCCAGATGAGGTAAGAAGCAGCTTTTTATTTAAGTAATTAATTACTATGTGTCTGTATTACACTATAGGGGCGGGGGTTGTTTCACTACTATAGAGAGAATAGTTATCAGATATGGTACCTTATAGAAGAAAAACCCACTTTAACAGTCACTGATGCATATGACACTGAATTATAAACTAAGAGCTCTGTAATTCATTCCTCTGAAATAATAGAAAAGCATCTGTTTATTCCACATGAGAATTTGGCTCGAAGGATATGTCATGAGTACACTGAAAAARTCTCTAAAAAATGGCAAACATGGTAAAAGACTGTAGCTGACACATTCACCAAAAATAACAAAAGAAAACCATTAGAATTTCTGCTAAGTCAGAAGATGAAAGCAGAAATATTTCCATAGTGGAAATTATCCACTCTACTAACCGCAAGGAGGAAAAGCTATTTCAGATAGGTGGGGAAAAAATTCTAAGGAATTGAGTTATTGGAAGTAATTGTACAAAGTTATAAATTTAAGTAAAAGATTTGTAGACTTTTGGGGAAGTGGTGCATTTGTCATTACAAATCCTATGGATCTGTGGAATTTCATAAAATCTGTTTTCACCACCCTTGTGGAGAGGCAGAAAGTGTTGGGTTACAAATGTGAACCAGGGGTTCAACAGCGAGACATTCACTCATTTAAACTACCTCTCAACATGAGACTTTAAATTACTGTGTTCTGGAGAAAAAACACTTGTAGAAGAGGAAACAAAAGGACAGGGAGAAATTTGGGGGGGGGGGGGAAGGGAAGCCACTCGGGTTGGGTTTTTTGCTGTTTGTTTGTTTCGGTTTTTTAAATGGAAAAATACTTTGAAAAGTACAAACACRTACTGGGAAATGTGTTAGACTTACTCTGTCTCTAAAAAAAAAAGCCACTAACAAATCACCCTACTTCCATTTTCCCTAACAGCAAAAAGGGCAAATGAGGAAATGGGAGAAAGCGGAAACAACCCCACCATTCTAAAATAAAGAGKTTTTTTATAGCTGGTAGTAGGGAAAGAGTTTAACCTATTTTTGTTTAGATTTTACTTTTACAAAATCTCTTTGAATTTTCTTGTTCCAAAAATGAAATTTTGTGAGGTGCCTTTTTGATGACCACTTCTGCAGTGAGATCATTTCAGCTACTCCTACCAAAAACTTTTTCACTTCTGAACCTTAATATCCTACAAGCCCAGCAGTTTATCCAGACCCTTAATGGCTTATCCCAAGCACCTGCGAGGAGCAGGACTTAAGTAGCATACTTGGTCAAAAATCAGCCAATGCTCTGAGTTTATGATTCGTCAACATTATCAGTGCTGATTTGACTCAGTGGAAATGCTCATAGGAGTTAAGGTGCCCGGACTGCGCGTTTGTGCTGTGTTAGTTCTTGCTCTGGTGCATGCAGAGCCTCTCGTTAAGGATGGGCCATTAAGGTGGCTGCACTGGTGCTGAGCACCAGGCTTTTGAAAGGCTTGAAGCGTTCAAGCTCCCTTGTGTTGGTGCCTCGTGAGGTAGTTTTGGATGGGAAGCAAAGTGCAGAGATGCTCTGGTTTGAGTTTGTGGGAGCCRCCTCAGACCTGAAGCCCAAAGAGGCGGGTCAGTCCAGTGCCCCACCAGCACCAGGCTCTGCGGAGAGGGCAGGGAGGCTGCCCAGTCCTCCTAGCATGGCACTGCTCACCACTGCTTTCCCAAGTATCTGATCAAGTTGTATCCACATTATACCCACACCTGGAAAAAGGTCTCATTTTTATTTCAAAGACGCCTGAAATGCATCTATGCAACAGTAAGAGGTTTCACTACCCAAATACTTGAATGTTACCCAGATCAGATTTCAACAGTACATTTATAAAGACTAAAATTTCACAACTAAATAGATGTTGAAATGTACTTATAACTGGGTGCTGACTATCAATTGGAGTCCCTCAGAGCTCATGCAACTTAATCTCCTTATCAGTGTCTGTGATACACCCTCACAATCTTCTCTACTGAAATGAGCTGCTATCACAAACATTGAAGGAAGGATAACTAACAAGGGGAGAAACAACGGGAGTGAGGGCTTCATCCACGACTACCAGACTGTGGCACATGTAGAAATCCTGCCTAAAGTGCCAGTGTACCTGCCCAGGCCAACCGTGAGCTTCTGCAAAGAGGATGCAGCATCCTACATGTGCCCAGAAGGTTCAGTACTACCTGGACAGCACAGGGTTGCATGTGCACATATGTTGTTTGGGAATCCCTGGATAGAAATACTGGAGGATGTCCATCGAGCAACACATAACAGCACTGCAATGGACTCCATCCTTGGAAGTGGTGGCTTGGAATACACCCTGCATAGCAAATGACCTGAAGCTCCTGCTGTGATGCTGCTGCACAGAGGGTTAACGGTCGATTTGCCAAGGCAGGGGACAGAGAAGACCTTGCAGGGGGAGTGCGCCGGTCCCATTTATGTGCACAGGAATTGCCCAGACAGGCTGGGTCTGACGCTCCCCTTCCAGGAGGGCTATTGGCAAACTGGGCAGGCTCCGGAGGAGAGCTGGGGGATGACTCAAGAACTGGGAAACCGGAGTCATAGCAGGGAATCCAAGAAATGCTATTTATTTAGGTGCACAACAAAAATGTGCTTTGATCTCAGACTGTAAGTATTCATAGGAAGGGAGTAGTAAACTCTGTAACAGAACAGATTCCTACCTGTTGTGCAAGCTACAGAAGAGCAATGGCTGGAGACTGAAGCGAAACCATCACAGACAAATTACAACAGAAGCAACATACCACGGCTTGTTTCTCCACAACTGACCATTTCCAAATCAAATAAATGCTTTCTAAAAGAGCTTCTTGTTCATACTAAATTTCATGCAAGAAGCTCCGTTATCCTGAATTATGCGCCTCTGGTATAATTGTCTCTCTGGCTTTATAATCTGGGAAACTACTTAAAACATCCACAGACAACTATTAACATATATAAATATTTTCAAATGGATGATGCTGCTAGAACTGGCCCCTGCATACATACACACGTGGGCCCACACACAGTGGGCAGGTACCGTTTTTCAAGATAAACATTAAGCATTTCCTCACGTTGGCCTGGCAATGATTCAGACATCGCCTTAATTGACTACTCGACTGCTTAATTGAAATCCCATTCAGAGAGTTCATTTCAATTGTGTCAGATAGGAAGTCTCTCATAGTCAATATTTCTTGAGTGGGTTAAGACCACCTAACTGGGTCCATACTTAAAGGACAGTGGATAAATGGTTATCTTGGAATAGAAAATGGAGCACTTCACAGTACTTCCTCTCCAAGAACAATGATTTCATTTATTAGTTTTTGTTGGTTTTTGAAGATCATATTTTGCATTAGATCATTTCTCACCAACTTACTTCTACAAATACTCACCAGGAAGAAAGAAGATGAAGCCAACATTAGATGGAGTTCAGCAAAAACTTTTTGCTTTAAAATAGGTCGACTGTTTTAGTAGTAGGAAACAGACACTATTTTTGACATTTTCAAATCTACGATTTCTACAATGCCACCGCTGTGACAATACCCTAAGCCTTTTCTCCCTTTTTCCACCCTCTCAAGTCATTTGTCAGATTTGCATTCCTGAAACTGGAACCTCCACATCAATGGGCACGAGCCCTTGGCATTTGAGCTGGAGGACTATGGCCAGGTTTCCCAAGCTGGGCTGGTTCCTTCTGTGGCTTTCTCTAGGTAAAAAAAGAGGAGGCTGCTCTTCTCAGTGTGGAGTCTGGTGGAGTCAGGCCCRTAACTTCTACCAGATTTGAATGCAAAGCTAGATATCATTCTTTTATGCCAAACTGAAAATACTAGCCATAGTCCTTTAGTTCAATATCGTGGTGCTGATAATATGAAACCCGCTTTTAGGAGGAACAAAGGCTTGCGCTGTGCTCTTCGTGCACAGAGCCACGAGCAACTTCCTCCACACCTTGTGTTTAGCTTTTCCACTGAATGGAGAAGGCACTTGCCGGCACTTGTCTTTTTCCATCCTGCTTTGGGTTTGCAAGGCAACTTCAGAASTAACGCTCTGTAGGCTGATGCTGTCTCGGAAACCTGGCTTCTAAGTCTGCTGAACTTAGCATTTGTTGATAAAGCATTCTTAGGAGAAATATGACTCTTAGAAGGCTTTATCCTGCAGTGGTTGGACATATTTTGTGCAGGCAAGAGTACTGCAAAGGCCTAATACGTGGTCTATTACCTAATTTACCTCCGGGGCAGGGAGCTCCTGCTGAACAGGACAGAGCTTGCGTCTGCGAGTGAGAACAAAGCTGAGTTAAATTTGTCATTTTTCAGCAATGCCACTGGGGGCAGCGTTGAACCAACTCAGAGAACTTTTTGCTTCTTTTTAATTAATCTTCTCCTATTACAGATGAAGAAGCAATGTGATCAAAAGCTGCTCATTCGAATGAAAACTCAGTGTGTACCTTGCTCTTTAAACCTCGAAACCCACTGCCCTGCGGGTTACACCAAAATTACCAATGGGACTGGGATACCAGACTGCAGGTATCTCTTCTGTCAGAGCTTTTCACTGTGAATATTATTCTTTATGAATTAGGAAATGTTAATTCATATTACAAATGCTCTATTCTATATAATTTCTATGCTTCACCAACTCAAAGTACTTTAAGCCTAAAGTTAATCAGCAAATTATATGAGAGGAAAATAAACATTGCTATTGATGGCCTATCAGATTTTCTTTTGAGAGATATCATAAAATCACTTCCTGGTATATTCTACATTCTTGATATGAATGCTATATAAATATTTATATTTCTATATCATTCATATCATATATTATCATGTAAATAATAGATTTTTCAAACTGCCAGATTGGGGAGGTGTCGGGGATGAAGGGCAGGAAGAAATAGCTCAAAACAAATCGGAAATCTTGCCTTTCAGATTAGAAAAAAAGAAAAGCAGTATTTTAGGGAAAATGTAATCATTTTGAGCTTACTTAGCATTTAAAGAACCTTGATATGAAATATTTTTAAAATACTATTTCAAATCAAAACTTAGAGAAAGCTGCTGTGTCTAGGTTGCAGAAATGAAAAAAAAAATATATATATATACTACGCAAAAGAAACATCTCCAAGGATCTTTCTAGACCTTGATGTGCAATGTATGTTTTAATGAAGAAAAAAAGGCAGATCAATACAACTAAGCTTAAAGTGCTCTTGTCTGACACTGAAAGGAGAAGAGGAGGTTAAGAATTTCATTTTTCCCCACAGGAGGCTTTTAAGTACTTTAAAGCAGCTCCAACTTCTTTTCCCCAGGTATTATCTAGAAATTAAAACACACACGCTTTTTTTTCCGGGATGTCGGCATCATTGTATGAAGGAATTTGAACAACCTGAGTGCTGCCCGGGACACTGGGGCCCAGACTGCATGGGTAAGCTCTCTTTTTTTTTTTTTTCTGATAGAATTTGAGCAGAAGTAAAGCAGTGATTTTTCTTCTTTTCAGAAGCTATTGCCATGAGAAGATTGCTCCTCGGAGCTTATCATAGGAGTAGAAATAAACAGCAGTTTTCAGCCAAAACTTAGAGGATTTGGAGAAAAACACATATTCAAAGGTTCATTTAAAAAGAAAAATTCATAGAATAATTAAAAAAACTCAGGGAACCCCCTTGGTTTTGAGATTCTCAAAACAAATCATTTCAGTCAATGCCTGCAAAATGACTTTTCATTTGGGAGGATTCCCACAACGGATTTTAAAAATTAAAATTTTCAAACTGCAAGCTTACATGTTTCATTTTAGGTCAAAAATACTCTCATCTGAGTCTGAAATATTTCCATATCTCTTTAATTCTTTGCTCTTTGATGCAAGGAGGGTCTTTTCTTTCAGCTCAACTTGAAACAGTTTTTCCCTCCAAGTTTTTTGACCCTCCAGTGAATGCTAAAGGCCATTACTGAAGCAGGGGTGATCCGGAGTGCCTCTCCTCCCGCTGCCCCTTCCTCAGGAAAAGCCTTTCAGCATCTCCACAAGTGCATCAAACCTCAGGCTACTGAGGTGGGCATCAAGACCCACAGAGGAAGTTTCCCTGCCCAGACAGAGCATTTCCTCCTTTAGTCAATGGTTTAGATAAGGGGGTAAAGGTCTGGTTCAACATCTGTGAAATCCTTTTGTCCACAAAATAGATTAAAAAATTATTTTTGCATGGCCTAAGCTATGATTTAATACCAGTCATTTATCCACTAAAGTAAAATTGTCAAACCCTCGCAGCTACTTCTATAGAAAAGATAGGCAAATAGCCGAGTATGCAGCGTGTGGTTCTGTCTCCTTCTGAAGACAACCACTTGTGTGGTGATTTACCATTTTTCCACCAAATGCAGCCTAAGTTCCCAGTAGGAGGAAGGCAATGCCACACGCGATTGTCATCCCATACTTCAGGGTGCTCTGGGAGGCCACGCAAGGGGCATGAGTATTTCTAGAGAGGGGCAGAGCTCGCCGGCCCCGAGCCGGAGCCCTGCCTGCACTGCCGCGGGCAGGAGGCTGCAGAGGCGAGGAAGCCCTCTCTTCCTTCGGACAAACTTCCTGGCCTCAAAAAGCAAAGAATCAAGGTCTCAGCATTGTTTCTGCTGTCATTTGGAGGAAGAAAATAGTTCTTTGCATTATCACAATCTCTCTAAGAGCATACAGCGCGCCTTGAAATATTTGGAGGAAAGCCGGTCTTTCCTGAGGCCAGAGAAAAATCCCTGACTAGGGGTTTACTTCACATTTAGCATCTGATGGCAATGACAAAAGTAGGTCTTAAATAGCACTCTGACTTCCTTAAACGATAGCAGACGCTGAAACACAGAGTGTAAATGAAAGATGTTTTCTCCCCTTCCCTCCCCACGAAGCGCCCTGAGCCAACAAGTCGCACGCCCATCCCTCTGTAAAAAGGCATCAAGGAAAAAGGGAAAAGTACAGGCGGTAAAAGGTCCAGGGGAAAAGATCAGAGTCTTTTAACACTGCCAGTATCATCCAACCACAGATGCCAAAGCTGGTGGAGCTCAGATGCCCCACGTGTGTAACTGATGGGCTTCAGCGGGAGCTACTCCCTACCCCAGCTCAGGTTCCCACTCTGGGCAAATATTTGCATGGCTCCAAAGAAAAGCCTGGGTACCAACTGAAAGGTGTGCGGTAAGAGCAACTGAGTAGAAAGCACTGTAAGAATAAAGAAAAAAAAGTGAAAAGGAAATAAAGGCCAAGAAGAGAGATAATAAACCTAATTCTATCAAATTATATGTCCAAAATACATCTTCTTTACAAGTTCTACCCACTGCTTCAGCCTGCAGGGGTAATCCAAGAAGAGGCTGCATTTGAAAACACTTGGGAAGTGCTGAATTAAGCCCTATGAAGCAAAAAAGCTGATAGATTTAAGCTCTTTTGGCCTAGGTATAAAGATTAGGCCTTCGGTCTCTGACAGCTGTAAGAGCTAAGCAGAAACATCTCTTTCTTACAACTTTTCCAAAAACAACCTCAACAGAAGCGAAGGTCTCRCCCCTCCCCGGTACCGGGTGGCGGCAGGTGACTGTGCCAGCATCACTCCAGTGTCCCGGCACTGCCTCCTGCGGCCCCATCAGCCGGGGGAAGCGCTTTATCTGCCTCCTGTACAACCAAACTCATACAATATGGTAATTTGCTAAACTTCTGATAAAGCTGTCCCTTTGTGGTGGTATCAAAACAAGAGACAAGAGGTAGTGAAGACAAGGGGAAGTGTAATGAACATCAGCTGCAAAAAAACTGTTTTGTCAGCAATTTTGAAGTATACTTTCCTAGAATTTATACCATAAGCTGAGTTTTCTCATGATTTTTCTCTTTGCACATTCAATAAAAACATCAGAGCAGTTAAAATTGTTTCCATTCACAGCAAATATTAAACAGTTTGCACCTGTGCCAGTCCTAAAGATGAGATTTAGCTATCACATAATAGCCAGAAAACAAGACTTACTAAAAGCCACCTTAAAGATTAAATTATATGTATTTATTACTTTACCTCATTTCTGGTTATTTCATCTCAACTCTTAATAAATCTTTTTATTTCACCACATATGAAATAAACTGCACTAAAATTTTCATCTTTAAATTTCTTAGTTTTTTTACGAGAAGCTTACTCCGATCCAACACACCTCACAGACTCATCATTAAGGAATAAATTGAGAAATATTGACAAATTGATATAAAGCCAAAGCCTTCACTAAAATTAGGTGTATACRTATACACATCCACTTATTTGCTCATCACTCTGCCCAAATCAAATTAATTTTCATGAAAACTTCCGTATCACTTAAACACTCTAAAACAGAATTAAGTTACTCAGTGGGAGCATAAATCCAGTGCTGCCCATCTCAACTCACACAGAACAAACTGAGACTCTTTATAAGCAATAAATCTACCAGTAAGGTACAGCAGATAACCTATGAGGGCAGTTTGAGATTGCTACATTTAAATACCACCTGCATCAGGATTATGGTTCCTAATAGGAATTCCAATTATAGGAAGAAAGGGCTTCTGGAAGAGAGTTAATAAATCATTTCCATGGAGAGGCTGCACAACTATAAAAAATAAGGATATCCCTATGGGGGTGGGGGGGGAAATGACAGAACAATCTGACTAAAAATATTTCCTATAGGCAACCTTCCAGTAAAAATTTGAATGTTGAAAAATTGCAGCCAAAAATTAAACTATTTTGATTTGAAAATGCAGTTATTGTTTCTTAGACCCTCCTGCTGGCTGGGGTTTTTGGTCAGACTGTCTCACCTGGTGTACCACTGCCTATAATCATGGTTTTAGTGCCAGAGGATCTGAAGAGCATAGCACATCATTAGCACACAAGTTTTACTAGTGACCACAACCCATTGGGCAGAAATGGGTTATGAGATACTCAAATTTCAATTTCCAAGATCATTTGAATCAAAAATCACAGTCTTACAGGAGGTAGAGGAGAAAATTAAAAACCTTCCACATAAAACAAATATAATATGTGGAGAAAAGAAAAAGGCTTATTTAAACTCTAGTTCAGCATCAAATATAATTCTGACAGCAAATTTTCGATCAATCAGAGTTGTATTAACAAACAGAAGAAATGGTCAGGCAAACTCCACTTGTACCAGAAAAGTTAAGTTTAGAGAGTCCGCAGACAGAGGTGGATCAGCAGAGACAAAATCAATATGATACTTTAGAATAAGAAACTATTTTTTGTACAATCCATTGATTACAGTCACCAGCTTAAGTTCCCATACTATAGAAGGTGACAGTCTCTACTGAAACCAAGATTCTAGTGAAGAGATTTGGACAGCTGCAAAATAGCAGCAGTCACTTGAGGTCCCTGTCTGGCCCAAAACCCTGCAGCCTCCGAGCTTGTCACCCTTAAGGTGCAAGGGGAGCATAAGGGTCAGAGTGAGCTGACTGATGGCTTTAATGTTGTCATTTCTAGCCTGTCCGGGAGGAGCTGCGTCACCATGCAACAGGAGAGGACGCTGCTCTCAGGGTGTAAATGGGGATGGAACGTGCACTTGTCAGGTATGTCCCTTCTTTTAAATGAAAAAATATAACAATAGCATATAGGCTCTGCTAAGAAATAATGCATATTACGTGGTATAAATACATTAAAGGAAAGTATTTCAGAAATAGCAGAGATGATAATTTTCTGCTTGGTTTGCACTAATCTTCACACTATTACTTCTACAGACTTGTGCATGTTTGAGTGCTATTATTAAAGAGTKCTTCCATCTTGTCTTCCTGAAACAGGTGTTTTGAGTTCCTCTGTTTTTAAGAGTGYGCTATTACTTATGACTTTCTGCCCTAATTAGAAAGGACTCATACCTGGAACTAATACTCTCAATATAATGTTCCTTTGCTGAGAGTGCAAAGTGCAGTGCTATTAACTTCAGCCAAAATGCTTTTTTAAAAAAACAACTCAAATGAATCTTTTCTACCTCCCCCTCTACTGGTTAATCTTTCCATTACATCAAAAGCACATCTTCTGAGGACATGTAAAAAAGAGACAGAGTGAGAAGTAGTCAGAAAGTACAACCTAACAACTGTAAGAATGATTTGTACATTAGGCTTGATTACTGYTCTTTATTGTTAACTAGATATTCAGAACATCTGATTTGACTTGAAGTGTAAGAGCTAAAGATTTAAAATAAAAAAAAAAGAGAGAGAAAAAAATAATTCAAAAGACAATGTTTTCTAGATTGCAGTAGTGAGCTCTGATTTGCTGACTGAACCTTTCATGTTACTTTCTCTTGGCAGCTAAAGATGCTGTTTTCAGGCTGCTAAGCGTATATCTATATGGAGATAGAGGAGAAACTTAAGTTTTTATTTCTATTCTGTAATTCACAGAAAGGCTTTGGTGGGATAGCCTGTGAAAAATGTGCTGAAGATAATTTATTTGGTCCCCACTGCACATCAGGTAGGTTTGAGTTTTCTTTACTGAAGTGGGGAAAAGAAGGTGAGTGAAAGCTGTATTCAGACACTACGAAATCCCAGTGAAATGGGTAGGGAGTCTAAGGGTTTCCCATCAAGAGCTGCTGTCTGCTTCAGGGAACACAACAGGGAAAGAAAATAGGCAGCTACTCAATTCCTCATTCACAGGGGGGCTAGATTCAGCTCAGGACTGTACAGAAAACACTCTCAGTGTAGTACTACAAAAATATCTTAATCTTATCTTGAATATCTTTGTTATAGCCAACAGTCAAATAAATTAGGGATTAGAATAATCTGTGTGTTCCTGCAGGTATGCCTCCCTGTTAGCCAGTTATTGTGTTATCCACTTCTCACCCTAAATTATGGATTTGCATTTATTTGATCCAAATACAGGAGGTTGTTACAATACTTAAAATATTGGGTAGTAACATATCAAATGCATAATTCATAGTGGCTTACAGTGTTTTGATATGTTTTTTTAAATTAATCTACAAACTGGAGCATCTATATTAAGGCATGAAATACTCGTGGCATTGAAATGAGTATATCTGACTCAAAAAAAGTCTTGCCTCTAAGTCCAATTCCGCTTTTGCTCTGCACAATATTCTGTGCCAAGGAGCTCCATAATTTAGTGAAAAGTGTGAAAAAGGATGAATTTGGGTTAGTTTTGGTTTTTGGCTGGTAGATCACTCCACTGGTTGGCTGTACTTCTATTAGGAGAAGCGGGACATCGAGGGAGGGATCAGAGCTATGTACACTATTTAAAATGTATATGTATCACAAGTGTATATATTTGTATAATATTTTCCAGTTTTGCCTGTTTCCTAATGATTTATAGTATTTTATTTACCTTCCTGACCCCTGCTGAGCATTAAACAGACACATTAGAAAAAATATTAAGAAATGTCTCTTTCTTAAGTGGTAGTAGTTGTTTATCTCTAAGTAAAACTCTTTTTGTTCYCTCAAGATCTACATAAAGTTGCTTCTAAAGAGAGTCACGAATGGCCTTACTTTAAGTGATCTGTGTTGGGCTTTCTACACTAATCCTACACCACTGCTGACTCAAAGGCCCCTTTTCCACCAGCTGACCACTGGATGCCAGTGTTGATACACTGAAATGTAACTGAGCCAACATTTTCATGAAAATAGGGTGCTTGAATGAATTCAATATCATAAATGTAATTATTTTCCAAGAAGCTACCAGAGGACTCAACTGCATTTTAATTTAAGCAACGTTTTACACTTCAGCTTTCAGATATTTGAGCTCCTCCAAGTTTTCTAAGCACCTATAAATACTGTGCATTTGTGACTAACTGCTTTTCAGCAAGACCTTAGACATTCCTGGGTTTTATATTAGGAATGCTAACATAAGTATAATGTTACTAACTAATTAGTGTAGGTGATTTGCATGAACACAAGGCTATGTTTTTAAAGGGAAGAGGATATGCTACATCACTGTAGCTTAAACATCAAGTCACCAATACAACTCTGTACATCTTAGAGACTTTTCCAAGTGTAACTGTAAAGGGCTTTTTTAAAAAGCATCATTACCATAATTGAAACAGTTATAACTGTAAAGCTTTTTAAGTATACTTAAGGCTTCAAAAACCACTTATAAAAGGGTCTCATAGTTGCCTGGACTCTGAATATGGCATCTTGTGAGCATATTGTCACAAGGTTTATAACCAGAAATGACAGAATATAGGAACAGGACCAGAAAAAAGCCTGAGACCTACACAGTGATTAATTATCCTTTTAATGAAATAAATTCTGTTTGGGGGGGTGAGAAGTCATAAAACTCATCTCTTCTGGAGGTGTTTTAGAGAGGCAAACAGAATTGAAGCAAAAATCAGCAATTTGATAACAGTTATAAAAATGGTCTCTGTTACACATTATATTCAATTTTGGCTCAAGACTGTATGTCAAATTTTACAAGTTTTATGGTATTAGCAACTAGTCAGTTTGGTGTTTATAGCGTGTGCCCTGAAGGTTTTCAAGCCCCAGGCTATTAACAGCCTGCAAAAATCAGTATGTCATTTACTGATGCATGCAACTGTGAGTATTGATCTTCTCATTAATAGAAGCCTGTAAATTCAGGAACTCGGGTCAAAGCTTGGTTTGGCCAAAGTTGTTGGCCAGGACACTATTTGCTATGGGTAACCACTAACAATGTCTTTCCGAACACCATTATTATTCAGTAATCTAATCCATCTCTCCATATAGTTTGCAACTGTGTTCATGGAGTATGCAACAGTGGAATTACAGGGGATGGAAGATGCACTTGCTTGTCTGGATACAAAGGGCTCCACTGTGATCAGCGTAAGTAGATTGTTTTCTGTATAAGTTATATTCAACAGCTCTGACACAGTTAGAATTGGCGAGGATGAACGTAAAATTAGTCTCAGGTTGGTCACTCCAGAGCAACCAAACATACACTGAACCTCAAACCCTGTGTGTGTGCTCCTATAACCATCATCACCACTTCAATCGCCAGAAAAATGATGACAGCAATGGGATCAATGCTTCCTAGATCAGCCGTACTTTGAACTACTTATACTGCAGAACGCGATGCCTCCTGGCACAGTGTGCAGGCACAGCTTAACCTGTCACACTTTGTCCCTCAGCGATAACTGAATGCAAGGCCTTGCAGTGCCCTGCAAACTCCAGTTGCACTGCCTCGGGAGAGGATGGAAGACAACTGCAATGCACTTGTCTGCCCAACTACCACAGGGACGGTACACAGTGTAAACGTGAGTAATTTTCATGTCCACCAAGTTCTTTATATATAACATCACTGGTATTATAGTTCAGATATTGAGTGCGCTTTTGAACCAAATCTCACCATCTAATTGTTCTTGGGTTCATATCCCAAAGCAGTCTTATGTGCACAAACCAGATTCCTTCAGGATGAAACTAAACCCTAAAATGTGCTTCAGAAGCACATCAGTCCAACTGCTAACAAACTTCAGTCTATGAAACCAGACTAAAGCTAGTAAACCCCGTTGCAGTACATAGTGTGGATACTGGGTCATCAGTGATTACAAATCCATTCCTATCATGTCCCTCTACTTGCTAAAGTTCAACCTCATAGTTTGCTTCTATAAAAATCAACAACAGCAACCAAGGGCTTATATTTATTGAATATCCATCACGTGGCAGCTCAGCTTCATCACTAAGCATAAACTCTACAGACAAGTAAAGCTCATTTTAGCTTTCCTATTTTTCATGAAATAAAGCTAATAGTATCTCAGCTACAGGTAAAAGTCTACTTTAAAATTGTCTTTATAGACTCCTCAACTTGCCATTGAATGCCGAAATTAACTATATTACAAGAGTCCAGATTTTCTTTCCTCTACTTACATTATGTCTTACAGCACCAGTTCTTCCTTCTAGACCAATTGCAATGAAGAAAATGGTTGTAGCTGATGCTGGAAGCACTACTTAGTAAATGTTGGCTTGGATGAGGCCRCAAATACAATACTTCTTATCCTGTCTGGGAATATTTACGTTCAATCCTCTTGGTCCTAACTGTGATGTCGTCCTCTCTGAATAGGCTTGAACACCATTCAAAAGCAAGACATCAGAAAGTCACTCCTCAGGGAATGTGATGTTCTTCTAGTAGGCAGCATAGGCAAGTGAGAGACAAAGAAAGAGCAGCAACCAGCAGAGAAGAAGGATGCTAGTAGCCCTACCTCTCTTGGGGTTTGTATTGATGCAGTCTGTGTGGATGTTGCTCCTCTGTCCCAGTGCCTTTAGATACCGGGGCTTAAGCCAGTGTCTTCTACATGTGACTGGCTGGGAAGCAGAGGACAAGCAGCTCCAGCACAGCTAAGTATGTAAGTGAGGATAGCAGTGGCTACCCCAGACTCTGCTTRGAGTTGGCATTGCTTATGATCAATTTGAGCATGTAAATATGTGTGTACGTGCSTGATTTCACACCAGAACAGAAGAGAAGGCTTGAAAGAGTGAAGCCGAGCATTGCCAACTCTCTCAGTCCCAGCTGAGGGGGAAGAAAGGGAGGAAGAGAGGGGAAGACAGTGAGCAGCACCACCTTTTAGGTGAGTCCAGGGCCTGCCACCTTCCAGCTACGTGTGCTTGACCATATCCTAAACTGGACACAAAGGTGTGAGAAGGAGTCCTCCAAGCACTGCTGGACTATGAGCAAGGACAAACAATGCCATTGCCTTGAAAAAAAGGGCTCATGGAAACAACTAGTCAGCTTCCAGTCCAGTCCTGAAACTACAGAAGTGTGGAAGACTCAACTAAAGCACTTGCTGGCCAGTTTTCCATATAGCTGAACGGATGACATTTTATTGTTTAATTACCGGAAAGAAAACAGCGAAGGCCTATTGCATTGAGAAATATTTTCCAACTGATCTAACACACGCTTAAAGCTTGTACAGACCTTGTATCACCTACCTGACCTTCTCYGGTTAAAATCCACCAGAGAACAGGGAAATAGCTGTGATATTTTAATGAGCACATTACACGTTTTAATCTGTTTATAACTTAATTTGCCAAGTTAAGAGATCATTTCTGTTCAAAAGCAAACAGTTGGTTGCTACGTTAGTACAAACACATTCTTCCCTTCTATCTTCATGCCGCCACGATACTTCAGACTTGGCTGTTATGAGAAGTTTAGTCTACCTGGGCTTTGTTTGGCATGGAGGTGCTCTGGCAAATCCTCGTCTTCAATTTCAGAACTGTGGGCAATAATTAATTTACTTCACTTCTTTTTTCACAAGCTATCAACCCATGCTCCAAAAAGGTCTGCAATCCTAATGCCGACTGCTTTTACCTTGGACCAAATCAGCACAAATGTACCTGTCGAGAAGGTTACAGAGGAGACGGTCAAGTCTGCTTACCCATAGACCCCTGCCAAGCAACATATGGGAATTGCCCTGCACAGTCTACTGTTTGTGTATATGATGGCCCAGGAAAGGTTAGTGTTGAACGGGTGCCCCGGACATTTCCTGTGTCAACTGCCTAGGAAGGAATAATGCTTTCTTTCTGAAAAGAAGCCATGAGGGCACGGGAACAGGCCTCAGGGAGGCCAAGCTCTGCTCCTAGCTTTGGCATAAGCCCTGATGGCGACTAGGAGTGAGTCCCTTTACCTCCCTCTCTATGCATTTATGTGGTGCTTTCCCCTCTGAAAATGGGAATGGCAATAGTGTTCTTTTTCCTAGAATAGTTTGGCTCAGATTTGCCTCCCCAAAATGAAGGCACTGAAATGAAGCTTCTCCCAGTTAAATTTCCTCTCTCTGACCACAGGGGGCTTGTAGGACCAGTAGGCTCCTTACACAGGTACCGCAGATAAATGCCTACAGTGAATATATTTAGGAAAGAAGTAATCTGGGTCTTTGAGGACTACCAATGAAAGGCACCTTATAAAGGCTGCTGTTGGGAACTGGCTCAGGTTTCCACGTGTAAAACTGCTGCCACTGAGAAAGCGAGACTTCAGAAGACCATGTCTGTTTTGCCTGGACACCCTGAAGAGCCAAGAAGGGAGTCAGTCATCCAGGGTCATCCTGCAGTTCATGTTCATATAGGTGCTGCTATGCCTCACTCATTAATAATATGCATTGGCATTCGTTTTGGGAGGCAGAGGTTTGTGGGAACAGAGGTAAAAAATCTGACCTACCCACACTGATTTTAAACGTTCTCTGGTCACAGAAGTGTATCTAAAGGGATTTATCTGAAGGAAATTTGTCTGAGAGTCAGTAGTTTCCTGGAATGGATAAAACATAGAAGGGAGTTGTATAAATGTGGATAAGCTTTATACTTGCATCTGAACTCACCAGGTCATTAACTAAGGCTTTGGAAGCTCACTGTCTTTAGACCCTAGTTCCAGAAAGTATGCTGAAATCCACAATTTGTGCGTGTGTAATTTTTCTCTCCCCTCTCCCATCCTTCTGATACAGTCCCACTGTGAATGCAAGGAGCATTACACAAACTTTGTGCCTGGGAAAGGATGCAGCATGACAGACATCTGTGAAACAAACAACACCTGCCATAAAAAAGCTAAATGCTCAATGGTTGCACCAGGACAGATTACGTGAGTCTTTTTGCTTATTAAAGCTTTCAGCCAGTTTCTCCCTCCTCCCCCTAGTAAACAGGCTGCTAAAACAAATCCAGTGGATGGACACTTCCTGAAGTTATCATTAATGGTTTCTTTATCAAGGACAAATTACAAGATTTAATGGTGTTAGGGTCAACCAATTAGCATAGTATTTGATGTCATCAGTCCAATTGTTAATACCTACTAAGTTTTATTTTTATAGCACTCAGAAGTCATTTCTACACTAGTAAATAAAAAGGACCAAGACCTCTTTTCTGTTCCTCAGTGCAAGCAGCATGGTCTGGCTCACAGCTGAAGTCTCTTCTTCTTCCAAAACAGAGTAACTGCCTCTTGGCAGAGGTCCCTGGCACACGCTATCCCTTCAACTGTGCCGGGGCACTGCCTGGGAAAATGCTACTTGGTGTGGGCCAGAAACATGCCAGGCATCATGCTAAAAATTAATCGGCATTAATTATCATGGGACATTGCTGGAGCCCTGGCTCTTTTTAGTCTACTTATACTAGGGAATCTGACCCCCATGCTGTGAAAGCAACACCAGCCTCGGCAGATTCTTCAAAGCCTCGAGATAAGCACGTGGGAAACTGCAAAACCTCTGGCAGAGTTTGTTTCCCTGTACAGAAATTTGCTACACAGATGTTAGGAGGAAAGTCAGTTTTAACACTAAACAAAGCTATCTTAAACCAAACAATTTGGATTACATGTTTCTATAGCCCAGTGATGGCTGGTACTGGATTTAAAGATGTGTCCCTGAAATGTTAGTCTTCAGGAGCTGAGAGTTTGAATGTGAAAGACAAGACAGGCCATTAGTTGGAAGCTGGGAACAAATTATTTATCATATAGATCTATATAGACAGAAAGCGTTCACTCGGGAGAGTATTCTAATTGCCAGTTCTTGCTTCACCACGCAGCTTTCTCTTACAGTGTAATATCAACATCACTTTTGTGTAAGCTATTGTGCATTTCAAACAAGTTTATCTAGAATATCCCCTAGTTCATTTCTAGAGCGTGCTATACTACTCAAACTGCACTTAGTATATATTTATACTATACTTAGTATAGTGTACTAATTAAGTAACCCCTGGAGCAAGTTTGGCTAGAGTCTCRCTGACACCACAAGGCATCAACCCACAGCTAAAATGTCGATCCCTTCACAGGTGTACATGCCAGGGGGGCTCCGTGGGAAACGGGTTTGTGTGCTACGGAAACATCATGGAGCGCCTCCAGGACCTGAACGCCGAAGTGGGAGGACGGTGGCAAGGCAAGCTGACATCTGCCTTGTCGCTCATGGGTAAGTGACCACATGCAAGCGGAGTCAGCTCCTGCTGGGTGGGTTGATCGTGCCCTGTCTTCCCCCAACAGTCCCCACTGCAGAAAGGTGCCGCTAACAGCATGACACAGCACGCACGCTACTCACCACAGACTCCCTCTGACAGCCTAAAGCTGCCTTTGCTCACCATGGCATGCAATCTACAAGAATTTCCAAGCAGAAGTGCTAAACACGTTCCCACAACCCCTCACACACCATTTGGTATCACCAGTGGGTTTA
Source organism: Oceanodroma leucorhoa (assembly GCA_030449065.1). NCBI lineage: Eukaryota > Metazoa > Chordata > Aves > Procellariiformes > Oceanodroma > Oceanodroma leucorhoa. The sequence continues at coordinate 745,801 of JASVER010000006.1, read as the reverse complement.
GCCCCATAGTGGGATAAGTGGGATCATTCCACTTTGTCTCTCTCCCTGCCCCTGTTGATTTGGATAATTGAGATTTGATGTAGAACAATGCACAGAAGTCCACCAAAAACATCAGGATTCCCAGCTGGGTMCCCCTTCCCCGATCCCTAGCCATCAACAGTGGCGTTGCTTTCACCAGGAAAGAGGAGAGAGGCAAGGGGAGGAGACCGATCCCACACATGGTCTCCATCACTCTCAGGACCCCCTACCAGAGCACCTTGGCCACAGCAGGAGGGCTCTCCAGGTTTCCAAATTGTCTGCAGAGGTGAGATGGAGACCCTGTCAGGGCTCACAGCTACCAGCCTTTCACAGTTATTGCAGACACCTCATGAAGAGAACAGTGTTAACTGTCTTCATTATCTTCTGTTGCATGGCGACAAATGTGAGCTATGAACAAACACTGCTAGAATCAAGCTGGATCTTCAAGTTAAATTTGTAAATATGAAAAATTTCCTCCTGTTTAATATAATTTGCTCAGTCCTTTTCACTGAGCCCAGCAATTAAAATAAAGATCCTGAATTCCTGACCAGAACAGAAGAATCCCCCATAGCTGGCCAAGGACAAAGCCTGGCAGTGACCCTCACATTCAGCACTGAAGACCGAAATCCATTGCCTCAACACTGAGAGCTCAGTTGCAGTTTCTCTGCATGTTTCTCCTTATGTGTCTGAAAAGTGCCTGACATGCTGAGCGCCACCATTTGTTAACAACACTACAGGTTTTATGTTCTTTGGTTAAGTTTTGGACATAAAAGTGCCATTTGATTTACTAGCCAGAAGCTACAAAGATACATTAACTGCACAGGTATTTTACAATACATTCACTCCACATTAATGTCTTTCAGAAATGAAAAATATGCAGCAGAATAGTCCACATTCTTTTGTAAGACAGCATATTAATTTTGAGGCATATTMTCTGGTACAACATACCTATAACAACCGTAAAGATGGTTTTAGTTCTGATTTTAAACCTCTGGAAAAAGAGCTGAATATTAGAAATATTTAATGCCTTCAGCTACAGAATCAGTGGTCTCACACTGCTGTCTTGGAAACAGAAATACCATCTGGTAGCAAATGAACTTTAATTAACTTTCAGTTCATCAGCTTTTATTACCAGCTATGTGTTTGCTGATATTTACACTACCAGCAGGTTATCAGCAGCATATCCTTCACCACATGAAGACTGAATGGATTTAAAGCAGGAAGCCATTTTCCTGTAAAGACACATCTCCAAAGAAATGCTGTTTTCATGTCCGTCACCCTGGTCTGCACACCATGGAATCTGGGGTGCCAGAAGCATTCTGAATGTTTTATCTCATCCTGTGTCAAATACGCAGCAGCACCTGGATTTCACATCCCATCTGCCTCTCATCTTTCAACGACTTGGATTTTAGAATCTTAAATTAACATTTAATAATCACAGATAGTGTTCTTTCTTATTCTGCCCTTTCATACCTGGCACAGATTACACAGCCCCTTCCTCCAAGGAGCTTTTCAATACACATTTAAACTTTTTTTCCCCCCCCCTCTCTCCTTATAAGAAAATGTCTATGAATGGCCGCTGAGTACTCTGGGACCATTTACCATGCTTGTACCGACAAACAAGGGGCTGAAAGATATAAATGTAAGTAAACAACAGAAAGGGTTTTAAATTGGGGGGGATTTAGCTCCTCCAGAAATCTCATCTGTGTTAAAAGTGTTTTGATGCAACAGATTCAGAAGAATTTTTTGCTCTAATACACTTCTGGATACATTTAAATCTAGGGGCCAGAGATTGTCTTTTTCCCACTTGAAAGAAAAACAAAATAATTTGGTGAGTCAGGGTAGAACACAGTCATGCTTCAAGTAAGTTTTGGATTGTCTTACATGGCTATGCTCAAGAGTTTTTCACTTGGTTGAGAGAGGGTCTGAATTAAGATCTGAATTTTCAGCAGGGAGGCCTACAGGTCACCTTTTATGTAAAGGTGATAAAAAAATAATGGTTTTAGTTTTGGGTGGGGGGGAGGTGGGGGGGGGAAGTGGTCTGAGAGGCCTCCATTTGGTTCAGACCCTATCACCTCACTTCAGAAGAAAACGTATGATTTCAGAATGTAACAGCTGGAGGAAAAAAAGCATTCACCATGAGATTATTTTTAAATGAAGCCTGTATTGAAATAAATCTCTGTTCTTCTGCTCTTCTAGATAAAGGATCTTCTGAATAATAAACAGAAAGCACAGTACTTCGTGAAACTCCATGTAATTGCTGGTCAGCTGAATACCAGTAGCTTGAATAATACTAATGTAATATATACTTTGACTGGCAAGTCAGGAGAGATATCAAAGGGAGAAAAGGTAAGCAGCCTTCCAGCCTACCTCAGCGAGAACACTACTCTCTGTTCACTCAACAGGTCTTTCTGCAGTAAGACATCAGGTTGCAGATAGCTGCTGGATTATGAAAAACCACAGCTGTGGCCATGCATTACAAGGAGTTCAAGTGGAATGTGAAACCTCACCGGCATCAAAGTTCCCACTAAAATCAGTGAAAACAAAAATTACCTGTAGAGATGCATCACTGCTGAGTGATATAGCAGTATAGCACAGACCGCTCTAAAAAGGTTTACTAAAATTAAGTCATCTTAAATATGCAGACATGACCAACAGAGCTGTGAGGGACATTAAGAGAGCCGAGGTGAAGTAAGAGGGGGTATGGGGAGGGAAAAGGCCAGAGCTTATGCTGGAAACCTGTGCCTACTACTCCCATAGAGCAAGCACCGACTGCGCTGCAGATCCCACCTCCTACTGAGCATCAGCCTGGGCATCCTTTGAATTATGCAGCACACAGAAGTCTTCAACATAAATAAAATGCATATGGCAATTTATCATGAAAAACATGGAGTAAAGTTCATCACTAGCCCAGCTTATTTGATGTCAGAAAACATCAGGGCAGTCTGATCCCACAGTTTAAAAGAATTGTTCACTACAGCTGATATACTAGATTTTATAATATAGTATTATTGCTCTTGGTCCATTAAATGTCTAATTAATGACTTGAGCCTATGTGAAAGCTGAAATCAAGTACTTCTCATGTTTTTTAGTAGATGAGTGTCATCTGAGAAGAGAGATCTATTTTATTTCTTTAACGAGTATGCACTCCATTTGTAATAGCAAAATATCATTGCTGTCTGAGGCCTGTTATTTTCCTGCAGGCTTCAGTACAGTGCAGAATCAGCAACATCTTGTTGTTTTAAATATACATATAATATAAGGAAATGGGTTGTAGTCCCTTAAGATTACGGGAGTTGACCCTTTCAGTACAATCACATTTTAAATCATTTCCTGGCAGACTTTTATTACTAGCAGTCATCAGAGCCCTTTTAGGTACACTGCTCTCCCCACAGGCCCTGTCCRTGCTTCTCTTCTGAACTTTGCTGTCCTGGAACAAAATAACATGATCCTGATCCAAAGTCAAAGGAATTTTTTCCATTTCCTTGATAAGCATTGGAAGCAACCTTTAGCCTCCCCAGATTTAAACAGCCCAGGTGTTGGCAATGGAAGGGCATGTTAGACTTTATTCAACACCCATACTCTCTCCGCTGTCATTCCATAATAAAGTGCTCACTATCCATTGCCTGGATTCTTTCAGGATAATCAATTAAGAATTAGACTCCAAGGAGGAAGGAGAAAAGGAAAACTTTTGCAGGGAAATATTATTGCTTCCAATGGGATTTTGCACATTATTGACAAAGCCATGGACAACGTGGAGCCAACATTTGAAAGCAGCAAAGAGGTGAGCCATAAGCTATATACATGCAATGTCATACTTCCTTTTAAAATAGTTTCACATTAATTGAATACAAAGGAGGATGACTGACAGCAGCTAGACAAACTCTACTGAACCATTGTGCATCAACTCAGAGAAGCAACATTCAAAGTGAAAGGTAATGACGCAGTTCCTACACAAACAGACGTTCACTCTTCTGCCAAGCTGGTCAATGGAGGATTGGGTTGTACTCATTGCTTTTGAGTAGTTCCTTGGGAAACTGGCAGTCATGATCAGTGGATCTCACTGAATTCCAGAACATACTAAAAGGAGGGACATCTGGACAGATACCAGGCAAGATTTGTATTCAAAGCAGCAATCCCTCCCCCCAAAAGGATAATATTATAGAAACTGATAATTTTGGATGCTTTGGGTTTTTTGGTGCCCTACTTAGCATACTTCCTTGAGAGTTCACTTCTTTATATGGTGTTTTTGCAAGTATTTTATTTCTCTGCCCTTTCTCATTGGGAATTAAGAGATTCTTCATTCGTATGGGGAAAGTGAAGACACTTTGCCCATACACACAGTTTGTATGTTCTGTGACTACACAGTATTTCAGAACAATGACAAACTCTAACTACAAGCCAGTATAGCACTAGGACAAGAGTGCTACCATCTCAGCCATTTCCAGACTCCACCAGCCACCCAAACAATAAGGAAACCCAAATGTATTTGATCTGTAATAACTGAGACTCATACAGTAATTCCAAAAGTGTCTTATAAGAACTGGTATTTATTCCATGTTCCCAACTAAAATAAATCTTACTTTCATCTTATTTTAGGAAACCATAATGTCAGTACTTCAAGATAATGGAAGATACAGCCAATTTACATCTTTGATAGAGGTAAGGATCCAGAAAAGCAATTCCATAAAGCTATTTTCAGATATTTTCATATCTGTTAGTATTTATAGTTAATATTTTCAGCTCTTCAATATTAATAAGTAATTACACTTTTATTTTTAAACCAAAACAGAAAACTGGCCTGGGAATGGATTTACAGCAGGACAACAGGCCTTACACAGTCTTTATTCCAAGTAATGAGGCTCTGAGTAATATGAAAGCTGAGGCTCTGGATTACCTGCTTTCTGCAGAGGTATAGTCTTTCTATAATGCAAGTCTTTCTTAGATAGTAGATATATATGTAGATATATAGTAGATGCCTACATACATCATTTTCCCGTGTTCATCTAGTTTAACGTTCATCTAAACTAAGCTCCTATGATCAAGGTTTAAGCCATCTCTAACAATTAAAGATCAAGGCAACACCTAGAGAGGAATGGGATTTGGGATCTCCCATCCTATGAAGCGACACCAATACCCCAAACCAGGTCCTCACTCCCCTGCTCTTGCTCTGCCAGTATGGCCCGGACAGACACATTGCAAAGCCCCAAACCCTCTCCTGGGAGGTGTCACCCTTGGCAGGGACAGACAGAGGGAGCAGATGCCACAGGGCAGCTTGTGTGCCACGAGCTGAGCACCACCACTGACCCAGAGGTTTCTGGTGCACCAGCTGGTGATACCGTTCTCATCCCCATGTCCTCTCACAGCCAGATTCCATTTGTATGACGCGTTTTGGGCTAAAACAGCCTCTTTTCTGCTTTGGCAGGGTTCATGGAAGCTGCTGGAGCTGGTCCGATACCACATTGTTTCCAACACTGAGGTGAGAGCGGCTGCTTTACTGACCRGGAGTGTAGGAGCATTTCAAACCCTTGGCCACTCTGAAGGCAGAGATTTGCCAAGAACAGCCTCACTCAGTATTGCACAGCAAGGCTGCAAAGGACAGCTATGCCTCTGCCTTTACTAAGGGTAGTCACATAAAGGTCACTAACGGAGAACACAAGCCTTTTGCCTCAGTGTCACTAATTAAAATAAAACCCTGCTAGGAGGCATGGGGCAGTCCTTGAATCATGGCAAATTAAAACTGTGTTGTGTCACACTAGTGTGTTACATGCAAGTAACTATTTCCACTTTRAAATATACCTTTTCGTAATGGGGACTTAGCCAAAGTGGGGGAAAAAAAAAAAATATATATATATATATAGTCATCCTGAACCTGAGACCTTAGCCTTAGCCTGCGTGGAGCAAGAGCCACTCTCAGGGGGTACTATCATCTTGGCAGGGCTGCAGGAAGGAGTAGCAGGAAAAGTACATGTTGCTATCAAAATCAAGCTCTCTATGAGCCAATTCTGCTAAGACTAGTCTTCAGTTTATCAGAAAGAGGTGGTTTTGTCATCCTCTAGGTAAGCCCCCCGCTTTTCCCTCTTTTTTCTATTGGAAACAAAGAGCAGAACCCAGCAACACCCCCAACAACTAAGGCTAGAGGAGACTGAAGTTCATCCTCACCCCAACCCCTGCTGTGGGGAAGGAAGGACRTGCTCATATCCTTAGTGAAAGGCCCCGCTCACAGCGTCCAAGGCGGAGGTCACTCCCGGCACCAAGTGGGATCACAGGGAGCAGAGGCATGAGATCCACGTGTCCCTTCAGAGGATATCAGCACCGCCATTTCCACAATGGCTTAAGGATGCAAACAGGGCTGTTTTTAGGGAGAGGTGATAACTTTACTTAGACTGGTTGCTATAGTTGGGAGAAAAATGAATATCCTTTTGGGCAACAAGTCCTTCACATGCAGCAACCAGCAAGCTCAGTCAAAATTTAATCACTCTAACTTCGTTACACAAGCAGGTTAGTCAATGTGAGACTGCCCACATAGCTAGAGAAAAGCTGATAGGGTCATTTGCTCACCCTAAAGAGAAGGGTGGTCTTTCTTGTGAAATCCATCTGGATTTGAAAAGAATAATGATATTAGATTTCTTTCAATCGATTTATATTCATTTCAGCTAGAGGTTGCCAGCCTCGTCTCAATAGAGCACATCAGAAGCATGGCGAAGCAGTTCATTTACTTTAACAGGACCAGCACCGTAAGTCAAAGGCAGCTTTCACCTGTGAACAGCTCTTTCTGATCCAGGCAACTGTTTGCATGCAGGGGGAATAAAAAAGGGAGGAGGGGGGACATTAGCAGAGGAATTTCTTGCTATAATGAGGCAGAAATTTTCAACTTGCCATTCCCACCTACTGTTAGAAATTAGTATTATAAAGGATGCAGAGCAAATGACTGGTATATAAGGACAGCCTGCAATTTCTTTTTTCTTATGATTAGCCCTAGTCCAGGAATGATCCTCATTTATGCTCTGCCTAGTTAAAAAAAAAAAAAAAATCCATTTAAAATATTTTAAATCATTCTGTTACACATTTTGGTTATTTTAAACACTTCTCAGTGCACACATAAATATTATTTTATTCTCTTTAATATTATAGTCTCTGATCCTAATGAACCTAGTGGAACACATTTTTAAAGGTGTTAATTTTTCAGTACTTTTGCAAAACCAAACTTATCTGTTATGTTAACTCCCTTCTGTTCTTTGCATATTTTAGCCAAATATGAACCTTCTGGAGAAGAGATGCAGCTATGAAAATTCTTGTAAAGGCAGAGCAGTTGCATGAGTAAATGCAGAAAGAATACTTTTTCTTTTTTTTTCCTCCTGTGAATTTGGATAGATCCCAGATTCTCTCTCACATTTTCCCCCCTTTGTCATAGAGAGGACCAAAGCATGCTTATGCCCACTGAAATCAGTGCCTGAAGTCATTAGTAGTCTCATTTTGGCCAGTCTTTTAGTCACCAGTTCCACAGCCTAACGGTGTCGATCAAGAGAAAAACTTTAAATACCACTATTGTAGACCAATATTCAAGAAAATGTGCAACATATGCATGCTTCTTGCATAAAACAAGCATAATAAAAAATAGATAGCCAATTAAAAAGAAGTATGACTAGAAATTCTTGAAATTAAATTATCAGAAATTGAGAAGCTATGAAAAATTTATTATTAATAATAATTTATTTTTTCATAGGGACAAGTCTTGGTGAGTGGAGAAGAAATGGAAGAAACAGATATTGTTGCAAAAAATGGTCGCATTTATACTCTTGCAGGAGTCCTTATCCCACCCACAATTGTTCCAATTCTACCACATCGGTGTGACGAGACAAGAAGTCAAGTTGCAATGGTAAGGGAACCACAACAAATCAATAGCTCGTCACTGCTCCATATAATGCGCTCCAGCTTCCTCTATACTGCTTTCTCTGATATTGTCCATAAAAAGGGGGAGAATTTTGGAAAGTAATATATCAATGACATACAGCCACCTGGCTAGCAGTACTGCACAAATACAAATAATCTGTATATAGGGAACTCATATGAGCGCATCCTGTACCACTTTAACGCATCTAGTTCTTGCAGTAGCCCTTTTAAATATGTTATCTCTCTGGTCAAACTTTTTCCTCCAGTTCCTGAATCCCACCTGTGCATACAAGTACATGGTAATTAGTGTTAAGTTCCCAGGGAAACTATTTTGGATCAGTATTTTCATTTCTACTAAGTATACAGGGAAAGGAGCCAGCGAGTTAAAATATTAACATAATAAGTCATTTTATATTAATACATTAGAAATATGTTATTTTCAGAAGCCACAATTTCCCCTAGCCCTGTTTTCTTCCAGTTTTCTTCAAATTAGGAATTACAAAACTGTTTCATATTTCAAAGGGTGGATTTTGACATACCTCGTTCAGTTTAATAACACAGTACAGGCCTTTACACTGGGTAACATTCAGATACTATTTCTGGTAAGAAGACTGAGTGTCAGACTGAGCTTTTAGCTTGCAGTAAGCGTGGCTCCAGTAAGCTGTTAACTGGACCGTGTTCAAGCACGTATCTGGACCAGTAACAGTTCCGGTACAGTAATGCAAAACATTTAGTATCTTAACTTATAACAGTCCAGACCCACAGCCTTGAAAGAGGTTCCCAGCAGAGCTGGACAGCATCGAAGTTTAATGAAGAAAACACAAGAGCTAGCACCAAAGAACTATTACCTCTGGCAGTAACTCCAAAGTGCCATATCTGCAACATAATCATAAACAAGGCAGAGCACAGAGCCGCAATCTCCAATACAAAAAGTGATCAACACCTTACAAATTCAAATTACACACCAGTAATTTGAATTCCCTACCAGGAACCTACCTACAAACTATGTCTGACATTGATCAATCCTAAAGAAACACCATGAAAAAATATTTAAAGACAAAACAAATAGCATCTGTCACAAAAACATTCCTCAAACTGAAGTCAGGAACTTTTGTGAGCTTTGAAAGCTTCATGCATAGTTTGAAATACAGTTTAATATCCAAAGCTTTAAGCAGAGCACCGCTATCAAGGAGAATACCAGAGGGAGCAGTGGCTTTGCTATTCTTACCTGCCATCATGCATCTTCATCACTCTCAGAAAACAAGAACAATGCCACCTTGTAAATACTACTTGTGGTACCAGTGAAAAGTGACAAACTTTGTAGGAACTGGCAGCTGTACACACCTACAAGAACTCTACATCCCTAAAGATGAAACCATTATGCTAACACACACATATCCATGTAACTGTACCTGAATGCTGGTAATAACCACAGGACTCAACATCTTGCTCCAGCTCCTCCCAGAGGTCATCACCCCCGCAGCAGACTTGGTGGAAGGGAATATACATCTCTGCTTCAGACAGTTCGGTGCAAAGACAGTATCTTTATCTACTGCTGAAAAGGGGCAGATTGGACCTTGCGTGGAAGTGCAGACACACTTCCCTGTCACCCCTCTGCAACGTGGCAGAGAGGAGAGGCAGGACTCCCATCCTCACAAAAAGGAGAGTCCAGGTATATGTCAATGGCTGAGACCATCCCAGGTGGAGAAAGGGAGCAAATAGGTGACACTGAGTGGCACTGAGCAGCAGGGAGAGCAACGCCAACAGCGGGAATCACTTTCCACAGCAATCAGCCAGATTTTTAAGTTCTAAAGGAGCAAAGAAAGCTAAGAGCTTCAGTCAACTTCAGCCATGACTACACAGCTTATCAAAGAGCTTTTGTAATGCCCAAATGTATTTGCCAAAATACGTCTCACCCACAGACCTTTAAAACATAGTAGTAGCATTGGTACCTCAACTATTTGATGGCCAAATGCTTTTGTAAGTCTGGTCCTTTATTCCTTTAAGTGCTGTACAACACGAGGGACTACTAAATCCAAACCAGTACCTGATTCTTTACCTGCAGCTCCAGTGATAAATCTGTGGGGAAAATGGCATAATTCAGGTCCATGGTCCCTTGTCCTCTGATTATGAAACACAGTGAAGTAATACATTGGATGCCAGGTCTAGGTTTTATTCTAACTTGGTTGAAACTCAAGACATTAGCAGTCACGAGCAATACAGCTTTGACAAACTCCGTATCCACACACTGAAAGGCTCAACTTCTCTGCGGTTATCGCATGTTGAGCCTGTCAGAGGACTCACCTTTAAAACTGCCACTGGAGTTTATATCTCCTCAGTGCTGTAATTGCCAGTTTCTGTCACCACCACATTGCGATAAATTAGCTAGTGAAGAAAGGGAACTGAAAGGTGAAGACATAAAAATATTTATACACCACTGGATCATAGCGGAGTACAGGATCTATGACATGGAAGCAAAGAATATTTTTCTCTCCACCGCCTATACACAAGACAAATTTCCGTTCACACTATCTATATATGAGACTCAACTAATTTGTGGTCTTCCTAGGAAGAAATTAAAAAATTCTCACAGAAGTTAAGTGTACAGACTGCACCAGACCCTCAGACAATATTAGTTAATATATTATACCAAGTTGAGCAAACGACGCCAGTGCATTCGTGCCTATGCTTATCTTCTGTTTAGGAAGCTGGCAGTTCTTTAAAAGAAGGGAGAGGGGGAAGGACAAATGAAGATAGAAAGGGGAAGGTAGAAATGAGCAACCCCTCAGCAAAAATCAGAGCCAGCGGATATAGCCCTGGTGCTGCTGTTGGGTTCAGATCCATGCTGTGACAGTTAAAAGTCATAGAATAGACGTACTTAAAATTTACAGGGTATATCATCCATAAGTATGCATCTCAGTAGTTGGTATAATGCCTTTTCAACTGACTATCCTTATTGTTTCCATCTAGGGCGTTTGTGCAAGTTGTTTATCGCATGCATTGGCTCCCTGTCCGCAGGATTCAAAGCCCATCGTAAGTGACATTTCCTGACAGATTCCTCAGTTGTACAAAATGCATAGAGGAAGGGGTCCCCATGCGTTGATTACTGCTCTCCCAATACAGTGAGCAAAATAACCAGATATGAATACAGGAGACTGCATAAAAATACAAATACAGTACTTTAGTTTCTTTTTGGCAATGATTGAGGCATCAAGTTATTTCAGCATTATTTTGTTTGCTGTTGCAAAACCCCTTGTAGACTTCATAGAAGCTCTGACTCTTTTCTCAGGTAAAGTAAGATCTATTTAGGATAGGCTTCGGCAAAAGAGAGAGCTGAGGATGAGAACTGCTACGATTATGCTTTGAGAATTAGTAAACGAAAACCAGAGGAGGGATACATCTAAAATAGACCTCACATCTGTTAAAAATTTCCTTTTGATTAAGCATCCTCCCAGAAGTAACCGTCTGCAGAAGTAGCTTCAGAAAGGATTGAGAATCTTTCATCTGCTTTGCATCTAAGAGATGCAAATCTGGCTGCATGTTTCTCCACATGCACTCAAGTCTAGCTACCACAGGAATTTTATTCCCCATGTTATAAAAATTCACTGGTAGTTAGTCCTGTATGCCATATTCAGTAATAGATATGCCATTATTCAGTAATAATGAAAAGAAAGCTCATATTATGAAAAAATATGTAATTTAATAAATTTTTAAATGCAATGCTATAGCAAAGTGCTTTCTGTTCTCCAGTTAAATTATGTTGTGATATTAAGACTGTACCACAGAACTGTACATTGCTTAGAAATACTAACGTTTCCATTTTGTGCACATTCCAGCCTTTCTCAAAACGGAGATGCATTATTGAAGGCCCAACCTTTCAAAAAACCGGCTGTGCTAGATCCTGCAATATAACGATAAAGGTACACAGCTACAGTTTCTTAAGGTGAAACGTATATAAAAGTTTTCCTAAATACTGTCTTTTGCATTGTGAACTTTCCTTTTGGAGTTGAGATATGTTTGGAGATGTCCATGTATTTTCCATACCCTTCTACATGGGGCTGAGAGGAGCTACTCTTAGAGCTAATCTTAGAGCAAAATACCAGGCAAATTCCAGTGAGGTTTTTCAGCTGCCATATGTTATTGACAACAATGCTCTCATACCCTGTAACTCAGGATTTTTCACATAAGACTCCAAGTCCAAATGTTGTCATTGCCCCATACAGCTTCACCCACGAAGAACAGGACAACTTGTCCACCCCTGGTCCCAGCCCTTCCTGTCCCAGGACTTCACACAATATTGGGTAACAATGAACGGGAAACACTCCCGAGAACTGCGCTCCACTTGCTCTGCTTGGCAAGCCTAGTCCTTGCAGAACTCGTTAGCTCCTGAGAGGTACTTACACCTTTCTGGCTCCTGGGGCTCCTAAATAGGGTTCTGCATTTCATGACCAACAAGCAGAGAAGTCTACAAATCCGTAAGCTTGAGAGTCTTTTGCTAATTCCTATTTCCCTTGAATCACACACGTAAAAAAGTTTTTTTTTCTAATACACTTTCTGTGCTTTTCATAAATAAATGGATCAAGCAGCCAATTCATGATTAAAACAAAAGATGCAGCCGAGAAAAACATTCAGGGCTGTGTAGTGGCTAAACCCCATACTGGTGCAGAGGGGAAGGAGGAGCGTGTCTAGTTTTCACAGCATCTCCCTGAGGTAAAACATAGAATAGAATCATAGAATCATAGAATCATTAAGGTTGGAAAAGACCTCTAAGATCATCGAGTCCAACCATCAACCCAGTACCCATGCCCACTAAACCATGTCCCGAAGCACCTCATCCACACGTT
>JASVER010000006.1:656215-732831 GCA_030449065.1 Oceanodroma leucorhoa | reverse complement strand
CTCCTTTCAGGTAGTTGTAGAGAGCAATAAGGTCTCCCCTCAGCCTCCTTTTCTCCAGGCTAAACAACCCCAGCTCCCTCAGCCGCTCCTCATAAGACCTGTTCTCTAGACCCTTCACCAGCCTCGTTGCCCTTCTCTGGACACGCTCCAGCACCTCAATGTCCTTCTTGTAGTGAGGGGCCCAAAACTGAACATGGTGTTCGAGGTGCGGCCTCACCAGTGCCAAGTACAGGGGCACGATCACCTCCCTACTCCTGCTGGCCACACTATTCCTGACACAGGCCAGGATGCCGTTGGCCTTCTTGGCCACCTGGGCACACTGCCGGCTCATGTTCAGCCGGCCGTCGACCAGCACCCCCAGGTCCTTTTCCGCCGGGCAGCTTTCCAGCCACTCTTCCCCAAGCCTGTAGCGTTGCCCAGGGTTGTTGTGACCGACATATCTTTGAGTTCCTGACCTCAGATGCAGAGGAGACTGCCTGCCTCTGAACTGCACTGCACTCCCACCGGCAAAGATGAGAGTGCACACAATATGAGCAGACACACACAGGGACGTTCGTAACCGGCAACAGGATGGGGATTTCTAACACTGATGAGTCTGATAAGAACAAGGGAAGGATCTGGTGGTCTGTGCATCCCCTTCTTGGGCTGCCAACACCCCTCCTGGTTTTAACAAGGCCATTGCAGAAGTGGTTCTGGTTCAACACAAGCCTTTTAAGAGCCAGCTACCCCTACAGGCCTTTTCCAGAGAGCCAAAACACGATGGAGAGTTGTCTTTTGTGCACTGCCTCTGCACTTAGGCACTGAAAAAGAGGATATTTGCTTTGTTTCACAGGAACCAAAGTGTTGCAAAGGCTTCTTTGGCGCTGACTGCAGTCCGTGTCCAGGAGGTTTCTCCAAACCTTGCTCAGGAAAGGGGCAGGTAAGCAGAGCGTCCAGCAGCACCCTGCACTCCCAAGGTGGGAAGGACAGGCTGTGTCCCAAATGGCCCTGAAGCACTTCTGCACAACAGGAATGTTAGGTTCCACAAGAGCTGCACCCTCCTTCTATGTCCAGTGATGGCTGTGAATTTCAGGTTCAGTTACACGGAGGAGGGAAAATGAATTGGTCTCTTCTCAGATGTCCAAATTGCAGGTTTCTGTGGTTCCAACAGAGAGCACACAGGCAAGGCTGGGGCTGGGTGACCCACTCTGATACTTTTACTTTGCACAGCACAGGGTAATGACCCAGCTCACTATTCTCACTTTAAAATTGCAAAGGAAGGTAAAATACACAGCAGCAAAGTGCAAGCACAAGAAAAGCTTTTGCTTTGAAACACATTTTTCATCAAAGCTGAGGTTCTTCCTGGTAGTCTATCACAGTCTTAATATGGACAGGCACATAGTCTCTTTTCTGGGGGAAGGATAAAGATTAATTTCAATTTATACATAGAAATCATCTCTCTTCCATATCACAGTGCATGGATGGCCTGGATGGAAATGGGACCTGCATTTGTGCTGAGGCATTTCAAGGCTCACGCTGTCAGTTCTGCTCAGACCCTGGCAAATACGGACCTCAGTGTGACAAAGGTAAGTACAGCCATACTTCCTCAGCCCAAGAGCATGGTCTATTTCTTTTGGACCCTAGTAACATTAAGGTAGGACGTAACTGCTCACTGAGCAGTCTCTACAGAGGATGAGCAAGATCCCTCTGGGGTACTTTCACTTCTTATTTCAAAGGGATACATCATAAGCCCAGAGCCAGTGAAGATCTTCTCACTGACTTAACTGGGCTTTCTGTAGGGGCCATAGCTTGCTTTATGTTAATTTATTGTTCTTTTCATTTCTGTCTCCCTCACATAAGTAATTGAAAAGAAAATCTTTGCTATTCCATTCCCATCTGGTATTGCCCACAACAGAACAGATTCTGCCTGCAGTGACAAACATACGTAATCTAAGAACAACTAGATCTATAAACAGATCGTGTTTAGGGCCACTTCATAACCATCTTTACTGAATAATTTCTGATCTATTGAATAGCTTATAGTTCTAGCAGTTATCTTCTATATACTTAATCCTGCTACATCAAACCATTTAACATTTGAGAGTCTACAGAATATATAACATCAAATACAGATATATTACCCATCTACAAAATAATTTTTAGTCTTTTTTGCTATGAAACTGCCTGTTATTCATGAAACACAGCTCACTTGAAGGTTCAGAGGTACATGGACAAAAACCAAAAGACAAATTCCATGAGAGGATGGTATTGCCCAAGCTCCAGTCCTGCCAAAGCAGTACCCGTTGGCTTAAATAATCACCACTGGCACTTCTTGGGATTGCAGAAGGCTTACCTACTATGTCCTTTGAGCACATCGCTGTGCCTCCCAGCAGCTCTAATCAGCCCAGCCCCAGCAAATTGCTGGTAGGTCTCTGCTGTACTAGCCCAGCACTGTGCAATTTGTAGGATTGTGGACTCGGTGTTAAAAGGCTTCCTATACCACTGAAAGTACACCAAAAGTTGTGCAATGACATAACTTTGGCCTTAATAGCCTGGGACATAGCATTTTGTTCTTACTTCTCTGAAGTACTTCAACTTTCATTGATAGAGAAGTGCACTATAAAGACAAAATAAATTTTAAATAGTTATCCATAAAACACACCTGAAAAGACACGGATATGATAAATAAAGAATAAGTCCCCCAACAAACTGAGACTTTAAAAATACAAAAGTTTAGATTCTAGAAAAAAAGGAGACCCTGATTCATAAGAAATGCTACGTAAGGATAGATGCCTTTTACCAGTATAGAACTGCACATTGTAATTTATCTCTGGTAGAGTGCCTCTGCATTTATGGGAAGTGCGATAACCGAATAGACAGTGATGGGTTCTGTCTTCCTGGATCGTGCAGAAGCGGATACACAGGGAAACTCTGTGATAAGCAGATTGTTCCCTGTGAGCCATCCCTACGGCTCTGCCATGCACACGCGGACTGTCAGCTTAGCGATGGTGCAGTGAGGTAAGTCAGTAACTGGCATCTAATTAACATTAACTATGATGCAGCTCTTTCCTATTTGCTTGATCAAAACAGGGCCTTGTAGCAGTATACAAACATCAGCCACTGAAATACTGCTATGCGGCAAATAAGCATTAACATGCACCGGATCGACATTGAGTTGCAAGATAGTAATTAAGAGTTCTCAATGCCCTATTCTGTACCTTACATTTAACACTGATACGATAGATGCATACGAATCTGACCCTTGTTCAGAAGGGTGCCTTCCTACCAACATCTACAAAGGCTCTTAAGAATCTCTTATTTTTAAACATCCCTTAGCAAATCAGGAGTTTGAGCCTTGTTGAAAAACAATGAAACTCTCAAGCAGTTTGAGGATAGATAGCTCACTCTGGTCGGCTCAGGCAAGATTTGCATGCCACGCCACGGACTTCAGTACAGGCTCTCCAGTCCTGACAGGACTGGTCACAAAACTGTTACTGCTACAGCTGCCTTGCGCTTGCCTCACACTCACCTTCACATGCAGCAAGTTTGCCTCTTGCCGCAGTGTATTCATAATGAGTCACCACAGAAAGCAGAATGTGGGATGCTGCGTAACTTGAGTGCTTAAGAAATTCCCTCCAATATGGGTTAACCTTGGGGGGGACCCAGGGGAACAGGGGGGCTCATTGTCTTGCATGCATTTCAGGGAGAGAGCTATCTTCTGTGTCACTGAAAGAAAGAGCAACCCCACTGCATAATTAGTTTAGAGCTATTACCTCACCTTTGCAAAGATCACATCAGCACAGAATTCCTTTCGCTCCCCATCTCATACACAGAGAATGGATCCCTGATTTGACTTAATTAACCCAGTCAATATTTTGGAAAAAAAATATAATGTATGCACTTAAGCTATTTGCATCACGAATCCAAGGTTAACAATTTTAAGCTGCCTATAAATAGCATGTTACAGTGGAAAACAATCACTTCACTTTACAGCTGTCCTATCATGCTTAATGCCTCCCTCCTCCTCTTGTCTCTATAGCTGTGTTTGCAAACCTGGCTATGAGGGAGATGGCATGAGCTGCAGCAAAGTTGATCCCTGTGCTGCTTTAAACCCAGGTGGCTGTAACATCAATGTAAGTATGTGCTTTTCCCACAGAGCCTGACACCATACAAAAGTAGGCAGTAAGGAAGGTTTGGCCAGAAACTTTTGCAGAAGGAAGAGTCACAATTTTCACTGTAGTTTCAAGCCCTTTCTCCCCAATAGCGGCATCGCTATTGCTCAGAGAAGCCTTACCCCTAAAGCCAAATGTCACCTAACTGTCCTGAATGGACGCCTCTGCATCCCTCCCAGGCCGAGTGCATTCAGACGGGCCCGGGAGAGCACACGTGTGTTTGCCAGGCAGGATGGACAGGCGATGGGAAGGACTGCTCAGCCATCAACAACTGCCTTCCGCCTGCTGTGGCAGGGTGCCATGAAAATGCCACCTGCATATATGTTGGGCCGGGTCAGGTATGTCCTCTCACATTCATTGCCACCTTCGAAACTAGTCCTTATTTTGCTCTGCCGGTGCTTCCTACCCTATTTTCTTCCCCAAATTCTCCTCTCCCTCCCAGCCACAAGGCTATTTCCACATGGCGCTCTCTACCCAAAACAGTCTCCTTCAGTTCCTGTCCCAGTGTTCCCTCCCTCCTACGTGGTGGTGTTCTGGCAGCAAGTACTTTTCATAAGTGCGTTAGTAGATGTCAGGTATAAAGGTCTTCTGGAGATATTAATCAGTGTCATTCCACTGAAGTCAATGGAGCTACATAGAAACAGAGAGACTAATTCTCCATGTCTAGAATATGCACACTATTTTAATCATTTTAATGAATTGCTGTGTTTTATTGAAATGACAGAATGACTGCAAGTGTAAGGATGGATTTCAGGGGAACGGAATTGAATGCACACCCATAAACTCATGCCTGGAACAAAATGGAAAATGCCATCATCTGGTGAGTAATTAATCATTCCCCGAACAAAGTGTTCAGATACATATCACACCTCGCCTCCTGCGCACACACCAGAGAGTTTCCTTGCCACTTCAAGCCTGCAATTTCTGTTTGAGTTGGAACAAAGCTTTCCAAGCAGTGCTACAAGCACCAAAAATGCTATGTGAACCATGTCAGTATGGTACGTCCACCGAGAACAGACAGCAAGGGCTGTTCCCGATTCTGCCTGTACAGAAGGACTATCTCGAGCCTGGAGTAAATAAATGCTGCTTCTCTACCAGCAATTACAATTTGGATGCAATAGTCTGTTGAGATTTTTACTCAAGTCACACATCTCTACGCAGGCATCTACCAGCTTTATCAGTAGCTGCATGTGTTCAGCAGACCTGCAGGTTCTGCTGTGCTCTGTAGTGCCTGCAAGAGCCACACCAGCCTCAGGCTAAAGGAAAGAGCATGGGGGAGCAGTGGGTGGCTCTGCCGTAGTCGGGTAAAGGAACAGGGCCCAGTTTATGTAGGGGGAAGTAAGAAAGGGTGGAGCAAAGGTTTAGGCTCCTAGACTTAGTATGTGGTGGGCAGGTGAGGGAGTTAGTGCCCTCAGCTGGTGGAGTTAGTCCTATAGGAGGGTGAGGACATCCATGGAAAATGGTATGAAGATCCTTTGTTAAGGTTATGTCTGTATATGAATGTGTATCAGGAAGAGGGTTTACAGGCCATCCTTGCTCTTGAGTGGTCTCCTGAGTATTTGACAAGTTCTCTCTTTCTGGTTCAAAGGCAACTTGTCAGTTTGAGTCTTCACGTGGCTGGGAGTGTGTGTGCCCAAAGGGCTACAAAGGAGACGGTAGAATATGCTATGGAAATGCTGCAGATGTAAGTAAGATGGTCATCTTCTCTGAGCACAGGACCTACTGCACAGTTCTCACACTGGATCTTAACCAGAGAGATAGCAAAGCCATTATAAACAGTTGGAAAAATACGATGCCCACCAGTGCTATCTGCAGACAGTGTTCCTGCTGGAGACTCTTGCCTGATACAAAAATGATCTGTTGTGTTTAAAAACATAGCTTGGAAAGGGGCCTAAGGGATCCAAGCATATTTCTTTAAGACAAATTGAAAAATGCCAGCCCCAGAGGCCTAACGTGCAGCAGTGCCAAGCACTCACCTCCCAGCTGGGAGCGACGAGCACCCAGCTCTTCTGAAGTCCTGCCTTGAGGTCTCTCTCAATGGAAACAGTCAATTTATCATGTTAAAACAAACCATGCTGACTGGCAGGCAAATAAAACCAAAACAAGTAAACTGGTGAAATAAATACGCATTTAACAGCGTATGAAAAATGAAAGTGTCAGCTGTCCCAGCCATTGGCAATAATCTTACATGGCTCTTAGCACTATCTACCGTCCATGCTCATACCATCATCTATCTCTGTTCGAAGTACTGTGGCAGAATAAAGGCTCTCCACTTGCAGGATGACATGCAAGATGCTGTACAAATACCAAGCAAAACAACATACCTTTTTTTAATTTATTCTGCATTGAAAAAAATATTTAGGTTTACCTTCCCAGAAAATTAACACTTAGCCTGAGGTCAGTACACATTATGTACCAAGGTCAGGCACACCTAATACACCTAAGCAATAGGTGGCCTGATTTTCAAAAGAGTTGGTAACTCACCATTCCCATTACCAGAAAGCATCAGTACTAGAAAAACATGAACGTCCTCCCTTTTCACACATACTGAAAACCTCCTCCTCCATGATACATCAGCCAGGCCAGACACAGTGAGTTACACCACAGGCTACAGCAAGAGTACTTTGGTACAGCTAATTATAGCTTGCATACTCATTGCTCTCTCTTTCTCTTTCTTAATCAGGAGTTATCTACTCTGTCAGAAGCAGCTGCATTTAACCAATGGGTTAATGTAAGTACACTTCATGGTGGATTTTTTTAATATGTTCAAGTTTGCAGAAATACATGAGTCTGTTAGCCTTTAGAAATGGGAACCTCACAGCAATATTCCCATCACACAGCAGAGGCCCAAGCTCTGGAGAGGCATCAGAGTGCCTCTCCCACCAGTCACGGCAAGGCTGATCATCTGGTTCCCTATTTCTGCCTGAAAACCAAATTTTGATCCCAAATTCAGGCAAGTGAGGAAGATCCACAAACAGAAGAGCAAGTTACAAGCCCATTCTCTGAGGCAGGGGGCTACATAAGCCATGACTCACTTTGCACATAAATACACCGCAGTGTTGTGAAACACCACACCAGGAGCACAGTATAAGCAGAACCTGAATATGTGCCCAAGTGGCTCCTTCCGACTTCCCTCATGCAATAAAACTACAAGTAAGTGGAGAGGGAAGGCAATGCCTTACCCTCCCCGTTTTCACTGAGCCCCGTGCCAGGCAAACGCAACTGTATGGCTGGTCACAGCAAGCAAGGAGGCAAAGACTCAGTCTGTGGGGACTAGACTGAGGTGCAGGAAATGAAGGAAGAGATTAGCTTGTTTGGCTTCAGATTAGGGAAGAAACACCAATTTAGATGAAAAAAAAAAGTTCTAGATAGTTTGATTGTTACTGTCTACTTCTTATTTTCACGTGCTATCATCTATTGCTAGGGCAGCAGTAACATTAGAGGTGCTACCCCACTGTAGTTGGCACTGTATGAACAAAGATCAAAACAAGTTTCTCCCACAGAGCTTAATACCTAAATATAAGAAGTGTATAGCAAATACATGGCAAACAAAGGAACAGCGATATGTTAATGAATAGCATCAGAAGCAGAAGTCACAGCATATTAGCTGCTTTCATACTTTTCAAAGTTAGATGCCTTGGGGATCATTAACGCATGCAATTGCAACAGGGACCTCAGGGAGCTGCTTAAAAGAGAGGCCAGTGTGGCTAATTTAAAACAGTTATGTGCCTGGCCCTGGGCTCAGGCTGCAGCACTGGACACTGTAAAGAGAAACTAATGAAGTTAAAGAAGTGAGCACAGTAGGAAAGGCTGTTCACTTGCTGATGTACTCTTTAGATAATGAAGCGGGGGGGGAAATCAGGGAGCAGATTCTGTATAATCTATTGAAACAGGGATGTGGAAATTTTTGCAACACTTCAGACAAATGGTATCCCTTAAATAATGGTAGCTACAAATATGATCGAAATAGGGAATCTGTCTGTGGGGTTTTTAACTTCATACTTGAGCAGGAATGTGATGTTTACCAATTTTCATAATCAAATATTTCTCTTGCTGGCCAGGAAGAATGAGAAAGGGAAGTCTGTTGCTATTTCTATATTTAAATATTTGGAAGGTGACGGTGATGATGGCTAGAAAGAAAGATGATCTTAACAGAGACAAAATTCCCAGCTATTTAAGGGAGCCAATTCCCCTCTTGACTTAAAACCCAGTATGGGTATTGAAGGACTATGCAAAACAAGCCAACTTCCAGGCAGCATATCAGCTGCAGAAAGTTAGAACCCAAGCTCATATCGCTCCCTCAAGTTTTGCAGTATCAAAATTGACAAGTTGTGGAGCCTGTGAAAGGTTTGGGGAACCGTATCTTCAGCAAGATCACTTTCAAATCTTTAGCTCTCCTTTTTCTATCCCACAAAAAAATTCACACAACTGGAAAAATCCTCTCCAGTGGAGGCTCTCTCCAACCCTAAGGCAGCTACAAACATATGGAAGCTGAATCAGTCCATGCATACTACAGAGCCCACATCACCCATCTAAAATTAGAGCTGTCAGCAGCAAGCCCCACTGCAGCGCTAGTGGGCCTAGATATCCCTTGGACATCTTGAAAAATCCCAGCCATGTTAAACAGTCTTATTCCAAATAGGAACACTGTGTCATGTGAGTTTCTTATTTCATGGTTCATAATCCTTCTATCTATTAAATAGCATGGAGAGCTCTGGAAGAGCAGGTTACTTGAAGTTATCAGTAACCAGTAGTATTTATCACTATGATTTATTGGTTTTTTTAACATTCAAGTGCATAGAATCCATGAGACAGACTTAACTTTTGTGGGAGGCAACTTATGTGTTTCATAATAAAAAACAATTCTGACCTAAACATTGCTTCTGCCCTTTAAATGCTGGCAATCTATTCTGTAAAAAATAGACACTCATTTACCATTTTTGTTCAAGTCATTGCTCAGTATAATAGTTTTTCCTCTCCAGGCTGGTCACAAAGCACGTCACATACTCCTTGCTAAAAAGTCAACAGCTGCTATTTATAGATCATCCTCAGGATGAATTATTTTACGCTCTTTACTTTCATGCAGGAGGCTGAGATAAACTCGGTGTTGTCCACCACCTCAAACCTAACTGTCCTCGTGCCTTCTCTTCAAGCGATTGAAAACATGAATGAAGATGAGAAAGCCTTTTGGATGTCAAAGAGTAACATCCCAACTCTGCTGAAGTACGTTAATGGTTTTGGGTTGAGGGGGGCGGGGGGTGTTAATGAATTGCTTTCCATTCCAAACAAGACTTTGGTCTGAAGTCTCTGAAGCAAGACAGCTCTTACATTTTTAAGGGAGGGACATAGGATTCCCCTTCTAATTACAGTGGTATAAATCTCTGTAGCAACCCACTGAAAACAAAGACGTTGTTTGTATTACGTCAGAAATGTTTAAAGGCCAAGCTAAGATCACAACATAGCTGAACTAGGTATTGTACAACAATTCCTGCTTTAAACCACCATTTTAGACACACTAAGCATATTTATCTGAAAAAAAAAAAAAAAGAGAAAATACAAAACCTTCAAATCCAGTTAATTTCCTTTAGGTATCATGTATTGACAGGAGCTTACAGCTTTGCTGATTTCCAGAATTTATCGTCCTCTGACATGCTGCCAACATCTCTACAGAGCAACTTCCTACACTTGTCTAAAGAAAATGGGGTGAGATGACCTGCAAACCTCTGTGGTATCACACACCAAACCCTGACCATCACTGCCACTGGCTTTCTTGTATTACAAAACCACACAGACATAATGTACCTGTATTTAAAAAAAAGACCATGCCATAAAATTAAAGTAATAGATCAATTATATTGGGCCCTCTGGGAAAAACATTAACTTGATTTTCTCCACCACTTTACCTAGCTGAAATTTATCCACAATATTATTTATTCCTAACATCCCAGTAGCTGCTGCAAACACTGGACAGTCTTGTAGCCAAATGGAAGCACGGTCCCTGCCTGGAGCAGCCTGTGTGAGCTAATTTAAGACAAAGAGCATCAAGGAAACCCAATAGCTTGTTTTAGGGAACTGGGAAGGTAGGAGGAAGCAGTGATACCGTGCACATGTCTGCATGTGCAACTTGATAGTCCCAAACTACCCGGCGGTATTTTTAATGGTAAATAACTACAACTTACAGCCCTTCCCCCTCAGCCCTTTTATTTAGTACCTCATGTTCTGAGGAGGATTTTCTGGGAATCCATATGGCACATTTAAGCACTTCATCCCCATTAAGGGAGGGAAAAGTTCCCTTTGCCTCCCTTCCCCAAGAGAAAAATCATGAATGGGGTCCTTCAAAGCTGCACAGACACGGGAGCGCGTGAATGGGCACAGGAGCTCATCCTGCCGTGGGGTGGGGATGAGCGCATCTACCCCCAGTAACCCCCCCAGTGCAAGCGACCCCATGGCTTTGCCAGCCTGCGCGCGGGGAGCAGCACCGGGTCCCAGAGTCACCTCTCCCGCGCACAGTTCCCTGAGGGCAGGTGCACACTGGCATGAGCGGAGCCGCGGTGGAGCCCCAGGCAAGCGTTTGGGAAGGTGTGGAAATCCACAGCACGAACCGCCAGGAAAACGCTGCCACCGCGATGCAAAAGCAAACCCTTTCTCCTTTCCCTCTTTCAGAACCTCACCCTCGAGGGCGCTCACATCGTGGCTGGCGACATTGCATCCACTAATGGGATCATACATGTTATTGATAAGGTAAATGGTCGCATAGGGAGGATTTGTTCCTCTGCACTACAAGCAGTGGAAAATAATTAGCAACTCTTGGAAAAAAGTATTTGCACAGAACAGCATTTTCTCCTGCATCTAGTACTTGCAGCTGCTACCACAGCATGTGCACATGCACTGATGTGGGATATCTGCTCCCTTTTCAGGTTCTGACCCCCCTTCGCAGTAGCATCATGCCGAGGCTGCTGGCCCGCCTAGAGCAAATGCCTGATTACTCCATTTTCAGGGGCTACATTATTGTAAGCTTTCACAGTCTTTTAAGAATAGCAGCAGTTCTCTGCTTTGTTTGCATTTGGACTGGTATCAGACTATCAGTGGTCATTCTGATTTGTTTTTGTGTGTTTCACGACAGCAATACAACCTGGCAAATGAAATAGAAGCTGCAAACACATACACAGTCTTTGCCCCAAATAATGATGCCATAGAAAATTACCTAAGGGACAAAAAGTCTGCTTCTCTGGTATGTATTACTCATAAGACTTGTCTTAACAACTCAGTATCTCATCTCAGTTTCAAGTGGATGGATTGAGATGACACAGAAATAGGAAAAGGGATTTGTTTTCCAGAAATCCAGTAAGTTTGGTTTTGTTTTTAACACCAGAAGAGATGAGGAGGGATGGATCCACCTGTATTTTCCTGACTTGCAAGAAGAGCCTACCTATTTGGTCTGGGCTTTGTCCTTCTCTAGATTAAAACCATACTGATAACATCTAAGACATTTCATCAATACTTTTTTTTTTTTTTTTTTTTTTCCAAAGTTGATCAGTACAGGAATGACCAGGAATAACACTGAAATGAGTTTCCTCGGTGAACAAGTCCAGTCCCCTGTCATCACTGGCAACCCCATCATTAATAATGCCACAAAATATTCTCACTCTTCCTTAAAACTATCCAGATCCTTGCCCTGTCACTCCTGCAGGAACGCTGTTGCCCAGCCACTTTCCTCAGACCATTTCTAATCCCAGTTTACAAGCACTGTTGGCCAGTCCCAGGGGTCAGAAAACTTCTGAAATTTTCCTGGCTAGAAAAATTTCCTTGGGCAACCCCCATTGCTGCTGCCCACTCCCAGGAGCCCCACACCAGGCTCATGCCTAACCTGGCCACCAGCTCCTCCCACCGGCGCGGACGTGTCCGTCCCACCTCCCCTGCCGACCTCAGTCCTCATGCCCAGAGCTAGTTTATATTATTTTGACAGCACACCTCTGGCCAGTTTATATCCCTTTATTCTTATGCCAGGAATATGCTTTAGCTGAAACAACTTTCTCTCTCTGGCATTTTTGCCCTGACGTATTTCCAAGGCCAAACAGCCTTCTCAATCCTGTCGGTCTCCTCCCAAGATAAACTATCCATTTCCTGCATCATCCCAGCGCCTTTCTTCGCATTTGCTCTAGTCTGAAACAGCTTTATCGAACGCGCATATCAAGAGCCACACCTTGCAGAGGAAGCTTCGCCCATGACATGCTCAATGACATTAATACTTCCCTGCCTTTTCCATAAATATTTACCCTGCTGCATTCTATCCCTACTTTCATGGTCTCCATTTACCAGCCAGGAAGCTGAGGAGCAGCGGGTTCAAATGACTCATCCCAAAACATTTACCACCAACCGGCAGACTCACGGCAAAAGTCTCACTTGCTGCCTTACCGGAAGAATTCACGCGTGATCAAGCTATGTCTGCCCAAATGACTTTTGAACACTATTTTAGTTAGTTTCATGACACGATATCATCATTTCCGCATGACTGTAAGAAGCATTTATAACAAACTTTGAGACACGCATAGGTAGCCTTAAGACATCAATCCCGTTGGATTCGGGTTACACACGCACAGAAAATCTTTTCGTTTCCACTACTTACCAGTATGTTTCTTCTGTCTTTCTTCCATCCTCCCAACCTTGCCTGATGTGGCAATCTGACAAAGAAAATCAGAAAACAACTATAAGGTTAAGCCTGCCTAAGCCTTATCCTCTTCATGAAACACCTTGGGAGAACTGCTGCAGAGGGAAGAGCTCTGCACAGGGGAGAGACCCCATTTCTTGGCCTCGCTGGAAGCAAGGTTTTGTTCTCATTCTGCTGGTGATTAGAGATAGAAATGGAGATGCATGAGAGTTAACTTTTCCTCCAAAGCATCCAAGTCAGGAGGATTAAATAGGGTTGGACATCGATGGAGGCCTATGCCTTAATAGATTAGCTCTATCTTAATTCCCACTTTCTTGCCTGCAAATATTTCTTTGTCAAATCTGTGGAAAACAAAGCAGAATGAGTGCCACCCTATGGGATCTAAAAACCTCTACTTCACCCTGTGGGCAAAGCCAGGCAACATCACAGATCTTGCAACTTGGGGTTGTCTCATGCTTTCACACACTTTTGAAGGAGCTGAAGAGCGAGGAGCAATATGAATGTTTGGAACAAGGGGACAGCAGGCAATGGGATTTCCCACAAGCACCTTTTATTGCAAAGACATACAGCTGCAGCAGCACTATATCTGTTGGCTAGGCAGCTCCTAAACCCTCCAAATGCCCCAGCTTCTCACACATCTACAAATCTCTCACAAACACATCCCCCTTCTGCTTCCTACTCCAAGTCAGGGAGAGCTCTGGGAGTCCCCTGCTTCGGAACAAGATGCAGAAGCCTTAGGAAGCCCTCATAAAATTTTGATGTACAGAGAATAATTTCACCACATCAGTGAAAAATTAATACACCCTAGCAATAACGCATAGAAAACTTGCCAATTAACAGGTGTGGCTCTAGCACTTTATTGACTGAAGATGACCTTAAATATTACAAAAAAAACTAACAACCTATAAATTGCTGTAAACATTTATCTATAAGTTATTCAGGGATTCCCAAAGGAAGAAGGAATGGGTAGGGGGAAGATTACAAAAGCATTCATGAATAAGCAAATTTTGATGTCAAATGAACTCATGAAGTTCAGAGTCCTAAAAAAAATCATCTGACTAACTTTTCCCTGAATCTGTCAGCCAGCCCTATACACAGAAGGAGACACTACCAGGCCCAAGCAAACCTTGGTCCCGCCAGCCCAACAGCCTTCCATCTCCCATGGTCAATAAAAGTTTCATTATGACAGGAATATAGACAGTCCACAGTGAGAAATGTGAAATAACCTGTCAGCTGGAGAAGCTTCTCCTTAAATTCAGGCAATCTATGGTTGGCTTATATCCTATAGGAAAAGTGATCCCAAAGAACTTTCCATGCTTTTTTACGTAACTCTGAATTTAATTGTGTGTTTGCAGGATGAAGGCCAAATCCGCTATCACGTTGTGCTGGATGAGAAGCTCATGAAGAACAACCTGCACAATGGCATGCACAGGGAGACCATGCTGGGGTTCTCCTACCAGGTTGGGTTCTTCCTCCACAACGGCCAGGTACTTCTGTCATTTGCTCAGAGAAACAGGCTTCCTGCTTTTTACAAATCTAGCTTCAACTTTAAACTAACATGCAGTCAAAAAGAGCTGTGCACCCCACATTAGCTTGTGGGTCTTAATAGCACAAAAGATGTCACTCAAATGCGATGTCTGTCTCAGACCTGCTTAATTCAGAGTCATCCTTGAAGGCATCTTTATTTCAATTTGATTTCAGTTACGCTGTCCCCATTTAGCATTGCATTTTAGAAGCTACTGTGGTGGACGTGCATCTCTAGCAGCTACAAGCCTGCATTGCAAAGCAGTCATTAATCTGACTTCCAAGAGCTATTAGAAACCTGCCTTCAATTATAAAACATTAATTCTATTTTCTGTGGATTTACTCCACTTTCAATTCTAAGAGCTCAAAGCACTTGGTAACAAATATGAATTGCCTTTCAACTCCACTCATGGGAAAATCAGGCACAGCAAGATTAAGCGACACACCCAATTCTGTGGCACAGCCGGGAAGGGAACTTGGTCCTCCTTCTCTGTCCCAGAGCTCCCTCCCGGCATAGGCAAAGGAGGACAGAAATCTTCTCACCAAAGCAGTTTCAGCCCTGCTGTTTGCTCTGCCCACAACAGAGCCTTGGAAGAAACATCTGCT
Organism: Oceanodroma leucorhoa; assembly: GCA_030449065.1. NCBI lineage: Eukaryota > Metazoa > Chordata > Aves > Procellariiformes > Oceanodroma > Oceanodroma leucorhoa. Next base: position 717,882 of record JASVER010000006.1, on the reverse strand, counting down.
CGTGGGGCTGGTGCTGGTGCAGGCACAATGGGAACGTGGGGTAGCAGTGAGATGATGAAAGTCCTCCATGAAGGAGCAGCTGCTGGGAGGTCTTCCCTGCAGCCCATCATCCCCCACAGACAGCAAACCCAGCTCTTGGCTTGCTTTAGGCTCCTTCTTCAGAACCTTTACACACCACGGTGGAAAGAACTGCTCTGCCAAATCCCATTGCTAAGAGACTTCAACAGGCTGCACGTCACCTCATGCCCTCCAATCCAGTGAAGCTCTTAAATGCAGCAAAACGGGGATGCGAGCAAGTGCTTGAAGTTAATGGCGTTCTTCAGTTTTCCTGAAGCGAGGCTTGTACATTGCTCCTTCCTTCACCCGTTACCATAAAGCTACTAAACAGCTCTCCTGCTTTCTAACTGACTGCATTTCTTTTGCAGCTATTCATAAATGATGTGCCTATAAGCTATACAAATGTTGCAACAGACAAAGGAATTATTCATGGTTTGGGAAAAGTCCTGGAAATCCAGAAGAATAGATGTGATATCAATGATACCGTGATCACCGTAAGTGGTTCTGTTCATATAGATGTTGAAAGGCCCTTCAGAGAGACCTATAGCCAAACACAGCTAAAATGTACAGGATACGTGACGCTGTATTTCCCAGTAAGGAATGCACGCATTTTCCACAAAGAATATTCCTACCAGAGTTTTAGCATCTATTAAGACTGCTTTGATCCTGCAATCAGTGTACTGACAGCCTAGATAAAGTATAATTAGAGTAGCACAGGAATAAGCAATTCCTGAGCTTTAATTTTCAGAAAATAATAGTGATGCACTATTCTAATACATCTTCTTAGCCAGGCCACTTGTTTGTAAACAAGTGGGGGGGGAAAAAATTGAAAATAAAATAATTTTAGTAAGGAAAATTGTTTCTTTTCATTCCAGGTGTAGATTACTGCTGCATATACACATAAATTCCTTGTGCCCTTTGAGTAAAGCATTCTCCCTCTTTCGTTCCTTTTACATATGAAATACAAATGGGTTTACATTCCTTTAAAGAATAGGATGTGGTTTCCTCAAACTGGCAGAGAAAGGGTCCCTTTGTCTTTCCTCCAGAGTGAGTCAAACAGGACAGCAAACAGGCAGGTACCTCCCCTTTTTATGGAGCATGCAACAAACTAGACAACGAAAACAAAGTGAGACTTGTGCTTCAGTTAAAGCATGAATTTTTGCAGCTGAATCCTTTTCCTTGGGGTACAGTCCCATATTTGAGTGTATTTCACTCAAGGCTTTCCCCCAGCTTTGCTCTGTCAGGTACTATCCAGGCTTTGCACATAGTCCTTTGTTTTCCCATGGAAAATTATTTTCCCTGCCATGTTCAAATGCAGCAACGTACTTAAACATTCATTTAAGCCTTACTAAAACTAAGCACATATTTAGCTAAACAAGAATAATATTAAGCATTGTATATTAGGTACAACATGTACCTAAGCATTTTGCAGAAAAAAACTGACCTTACACGTGCAAATGAGTCACACACACATATAGTGTAGGACATATACACCATATGAGTTTCCCATTTCCAAGCTGCTATTGCCCTTGTGCCACAAGCAAATTATGTCCAAGCCTGGGACGTGCCTCTCATTGTGCTTTCGATAGGGAGGCCTTTGGGAAGCATTGCTTTAGAAGAGCAAAGCAAAATATCCAAAGAGCTTTCCTTCTCCTTCCCCTTGGGAGAAGGCTTCCTATGGGGTGTCCCTACAGACCGCTGGTAGGGATGTTCTTCCTTGCTGAGCAGTCCAGCCACCCTCACCATCTTTAACAAAGGGATTATTCTGACTATGCACCCTGAGGGCTAGGTTTAGAAATATAGCTGGAAATTATGCATTTTCTATTAAACAACCTGTCTGCTGCTCCATACAGTCTGTTAACTACCTCCCATTTGTGTTGCTTAAGGAAAAGTGCAGAATTTGTTCGCAGCCATCAAGTTGTCCCCCAGGAACAAAAGAAATAGTAAGTATTTTATCATTAATGCTAATTTATTTTTTTTAATCAAAACTAAGCATAGATACATTCAATCCTGTTTTTAATATAATTGCCTCAGTTTCAACTAAAGTTACCATAGTTACTTCAGCCTGCTACATACATTGCTTACAGTCAACAGACTCAATCCACCCTGAGAGCAAGGTAGCAGAATCAAGGGCAGTTTAAAGATAGTTTTATCTTGAAAGACCAGTTTCTAGTATGCATTAGGACAGCTGAAGACTCCTCAAACTGCAAAGGTTACCTCCACCATGCAAAACTGAGGAAGTTGAACATGGTCTGCAGCATGCTTGCTACAGGAGGAGTTACAGAAGCAGCTTTTAGCCCTTCAAATCAGAAATGTACAGAAGGGCAAACTCAGCCTGTCCCAGCAATATGCTGTGATTTACAGTCACAAGGAGACTTGGAGACTACAGAGACTTCAGGTGCCCAGGTCCAATGCGTGAGAACTGCAGGTATGTAGCAGGTCCCTGTCAACCACAATAAGACCTAGAGTTTCTTGGCATCTAAATTTCTCTGGGAAAGCCCCTCTGTTGGGATTATATAAGCATATTTTCCTTTATAATTTTTTTAATTAATTATGCTAGTAATAGAATTCCAAAGCAGATCAAGTCCCATCCATCCCATTAAAGTAATTGGCTGAAGTGCTCATGAGTAAAACTCAAAAACATTAACATTTCCTTGACAATGAGCAGCTGGATGGATGCTTATCTCAGTCTCCTAACAAGCGTACAATGAGTCTGGCAAGTGTCTTCTGCAAACAACCTTTCCCAACTGTGTCCAGACTTGGAAGGCAAAGTTTGAACAGCTGTTTTTGCAGAACTTTGGCTCTCAGTTTTCCAGGAAGAATTAGGAAGAACAGGAAATATGTCATAAAAAAAAAGATATGTTTGTCAAACGTCAGAAAAAATTCTGTTCAATTCTGAACAAAGGCAGTATTAGACACATCTTTAAAATGCCACAGGGCACTGAGTTAAATTGATCATATGTTCACTAGCAAAAGTCATTTAGCTAATGCATTTTTATTTCTAAAAGTATTTCCTTCATTTTCATTGTGAATGTGTGAGTCAGTGCACAGCATGCATAAAGTTAATGTCCCATTTTTTAAAACATTTGAGAGTAGCTGATCAATATTACTCAGAAGTGGAGCCATTTCTCCAATTTGTGTTCAGGCAGGGGAGAAGAAATATTGCATCGTCTCAGAAAACATCATGAGAATGTACACCATCCAGATCGGGTGCCAGCCAAAGTGTGCTAAAACCACCATTGTGAGTATACCGTTTCTATTGCGGTAAAAGCCAGGAACCCCCATCCCTGAACTTGACCCTCCTCGTAATCCCCACTAAACACACGCAGCACGTCAAGGCAGTCCCTGACAATTTATTTAGGCCTTTTATTCTGGATGTAGCAGAGATTGGAAGGTTAAAGGCTGCTGATGGCTGCAGCATAGGAAGGGCTGAGAGCTGATGTGGTGCAGAAGGAGCACAGGTTTGGGAAGGGTAACCCCATGCTTGACCCGAGCAACCCCATCCACCTTTCCCTGGGGTGGTGGAGGGCACCTGGGTCCCACAAGGACTTGGGGTGGCAGCCTGAGCCCCGGCACAATAAGGAGTGTGGCTGGAGACCAGCAGAGCTGAAGCGCTGCTAAAAATCCAGATCTATACTTCACCTCCACCCAGCAGCAGTCCCAAGAGACAATACCCAGTGGCCACGTGCGTGCTGCCGCGCTTGCTACCCTGATCCTGACCCTCAGCACGGCATTTCTTGGTTTCCAGACCAGGGAGTGCTGCGCAGGTTTCTTTGGGCAGCAGTGCCAGCCCTGCCCAGGGAAAGCAGGGAACGCCTGCTTCGGAAACGGCATCTGCCTGGATGGCATCAACGGCACAGGCACCTGCGAGTGCGGAGAAGGGTTTGTCGGCACGGCCTGCGAAAGCTGCATCGAAGGCAAATACGGCCGTAATTGTGATCAAGGTACTGAGCATCCCCAAACCACACAGGCACCTTTGCTAGTCTTGTCAGATGTCAAAACCTTCCCCTTAGATCTTCTAACCATGTCCATTCTAGATCCCGGAAAGGTACATCACTTTCAGGGTAATAGGCCAGTCTCAAAAACATTATTAACCCCTTTTCTTTCCCCATTATGGTATTTTCTCTCTACTCTTTTGTTTGAAGACTGTGCCTCCTACTCTGGCACACTACAGGCTTAGAACTGCATCCGGCAAGAATAATCCTCTTTAGCACTGCTTTTTTCACCAATGCTTTCCCGTTAAAATACAGTTTCAGTCCCTTTATTTAGGAACAGAGGAAAGATAAGCATATTTTGAATTTAGATTTATTCTGTAGGAAGAAGCCAATAGGCACAAGCCAAAGCATTTCTCAAAATAGCTTAGAGCAGAAGGTGCCATCAGCAGAAGACATCTGGGCCATCCTCCTGCCCTTCCTTCCCCTCGCTGCCTTGCTGCGCAGACTGCTACCCTGCCCAGGGACAGTGCTTTCCTCCCATCTCTCCCCACAGCGTGCACTTGTGTCCATGGGAAATGCAGCAGCGGGATCGATGGGGATGGCTCCTGTGAATGTGACGTTGGCTGGAGAGGAGTGACGTGTGAGACCGGTGAGTGTCCCTGCCTCTTTTTTCTGGGAAGAGAAGTGAGCATTTCAGGAAATGCCAGAACTACAGCCGTGATCAGATCCCAGTGCAGGAGGTCCAAGTGCATTACCAGATACCCAGCAGCTTCCCACATCCAGTGAAATACAGGTGACACTCGTGTGCTATGGCAATTAATTACCATATTAATAGAGAGCCAGCTGAGATACTGCTTGTGAGACTTAAATGCCTTACTTAGCTAATTCTCTAATTGTATCAACCTGTATTTGTCCCAAAAGAATATCCCATTTGCTAAGGTTATATATTTTGCAGAGTTACCTAACACATTTTGATCCTCTGATCAAAAGCCTCTCAAGTGATTCAATAAGTTGATTTAGCTATACAACACTGGATACTAAATTATGTTCTTGCTAATACCATAAAAATTAATTAGCAAATAAATCATTTTGTGTTGGTTTAATACAGCTCCTATATCCAATAAAATTATATTTTAGTTAGACATAACTAAAATGTATTAAATATTTCAGAACTCTACATATAATAGTATAAAATAAAAAATATATAAGCACATTAATAGTAGCATTCAATACCTGTTTAAAATTTGCTTAGGGAAAAAATAGTGATGAAATGAACTTTAAAGAGTTGCTACAGTTGCTATATCTGAGCAAATTTCAGTTCCTTTGAAAAACCTATGCTTATATAATTAAACTAATAATGTGCAAAACTCACCAGAGTAAATACAGATAAATGACAACAGGTGAAATATTTTCCTGGTGATATGTTGACATGCTTCTTCCTCACAAATGAATTTAAGTGGTACCCACTAATCTATACAGATGGAGTCTATACAGACAGAGAGCAGTTGTCCGGTGCAGAACTCATAACAGACTCCAGCTCTGCATGGTGGGAGCAAAAGACTGGGAAACTAGAATGATGTTGACCCAAAAAGTTCTGATCCCTGTTTCCTTTTTTTTTTTTTCTCTTGCAGAAATCAGAGATGATGCATGTAACACCTCATGCCATACCAGTGCCAAGTATGTATGAAATCCACTTATTTGGGGGAGGGGAGAGAAAAAGGGGATCTCTTGCAAGCAAAAAGCATAGTCCATCTTGCTCTTTAGGAGGACTTCTCAGCAGCGTAGATAACACTCATGTTTTCCACCACAGAGACAAGCGGTGATGTTAATGTAACATATTCAGTGATTAGGTCAAAAAGTTCAAAATGTGCATGTTAAAAGGGGAAACAAATGAGATTTTGTGGGGAGGAAAAAACCATTTGTGAAACGTCCTACCATGCAGTATACAAAGAAATGGAGCCTGCAGTACTAAAGAGAACAAGAGGGCAGGGCAAGGCTGATCACAAAGGTGGGCTGCTGAGGTGGGCTTTATCTGTCCCTCCTATTTTCCCCCCCGCCACCACATATATAACTGAGAAATGCCATCGGCACTAGAACTTCACCAGAGAACTGCATTTTACAAGAAACAGCTCTCCTTTTCACATCAAAACATTAAAAAATTCTCTTGGTCATCCAGCACCAGTATTGGGAACGCTAACCAGTTTTCAAAGGAGCAAGTCACCCCCATTAAGCCATTTACTGAAATGCACCCACCCCCCATCATTGACCAGGCAGCAAGATTTACATTACACAAGACATTTAAAGAACAAGGAAAGGTGACTGGAAGGACTCCTCATTTTCAGCCACAGCTCTTCTGTAGGAGCATAGAAACCAGAGGGGCAAAACCCCTTTTCCCCAGATGTAGGTCATTGTCTCCCCCTGCAGTTCACAGCAGTGGTATTTTACCAGGCTTTTCTGGCGAAACTCCACTCAGGGGGATCCCACACATGTTGGCATCAAGACTGCGTTTCTGACAGGAGAAGCAGACTGTTCTTCTCTTGAGCCTTATTCACCCACTGCCATACCCCTGTAGGTACAAGATCAGGTTCAGGCGTGGCAGGAGTTGGCATGGGATTGTGCTGGTTGTGTTGTGACATTGTCCCTGGGTGACATCAGGGAGCAATCCCTATATTATACAGAGCTCATGGGGCAGTAAATCCACGGTTGCATACAGAAGGCCAAACTGTCCAAAAAAAACCAAACTTGAACCCAGGGGACTCAGATGCCTGGCTCCCCCCCCTGCGTCCCTCAACAAATTGTGTGCACACAAACAAAAATTTGTGCACAGTTCTTGGGTGAGCAGGCATGCAACTTCTGGAGTCAGGCATGAGAAAACACGACACTTGATGATCAAATCGTGCGTTTTTAACACGTAAAATAATACCTCCAAAATGCACTTGAAATTTTGGTCCAACTAGGTTCATTTTTATGGTTGTAACTACATCATACTGTACAGTTAAATGCCTCATTATATCTATGTGACACTACTTTCGGAACAAGGCACAAAAACAAGGGCTGTACAGGAGACCCAACTACTTTTTTTTTTTTTCTTTCTTTCTTTCCTTTTTTTTTTTTTTTTTTTTTAAATGTCGTCTCCCTCCTTTTACTTCTTTAGCTGCCTTCTCCTATCAAATGGCACTGCCTATTGCAAGTGTGCTGCTGGGTTCCAGGGGAACGGGACATTCTGCACAGGCAAGCGGACTTTGTTTCTTCCCTTTTGAAAAAAAAACATGCTTGAAGCACTCTGTGGTCACGGTGGAGCTGGTGAGAGATGAGCACTTCCCTATGCACCAGTTAAAAAATAGGAATTGCTGCCAGTTTGTTCAAAAGGAATAGGAGTCCAACAGGTGCAGATTCACAGCAAACAAAGGGCTCAAAATCTCCAAGTTGCGAGGCATTGTGCTAAGGGAGACCAGAGAAAAGGGAACATGCACAACCCAGGCCCCATTGTTTGCAGAGTAATGAAACCCGGATTATCACTTTTACCCCTTTTCCCAAAGCTCAGCGAAGAGAGGCCAATTCAGGATACAATAGCACTTCCAGCTATTGGAAGCTGTATAGCTCTACCATTTCCTCAGCTTTCTAAACTTGCACAGATTTCTGGGGTGATAAAATCAACTTCTTTAGACCAGAAAGGTCTGAGACAAACTGAGAAAGGGGCAACAGCAGTTTGTCCTAGGTGTCCCTCCAAGAATCTGGGATATCCAGACTTACAAAACAGACTGCTTCCCATTACAGTGATTGTAATTAATTTTACAGTTGTTTTACTTAATCTTTAACTGATTAAAATACTAATTCTCTTGGGAACAGAAGCATATTTGTCTACTTACAATGGCTGGCAGGATCCTAATCCAAGATTTCAGCACTCTTACTCTGGCTACTTTCATTTTCTCTTCTGGCACAAATCAACCAAAACCATTTTAATCTGCTGGTGGGAAATTCCCCATCTGCAGGAAGAGCTGGGTGACACAGGTCACCCATAGTGGCTCTGAACTCACCCTTATTCCCCTATACAGGATTCCCAGGCAAAACCAGTTACAAAACAAGCCATCTCCCCAGTCTGGCTGTTACAGCTGCGGAAACAGCAATTTGGGGTCATCTGAGGCAAAAACTAAAGCAATGTTTGGGCTGATTTGATTCACACTGAAGATCAGAAAAGGCTCCCTCCCTGCTCTCGGGGTAACCCAAGCAAGCTTAATTGGCCAGCCTCTGACTCATCCAGAGTTGCAGAGATGGTGCGAGTATCCATCTGAGTAACAACCAGGACTTTTTGTCACAGGAGGGGGCTGGGTGATATTACAATCTAGACGTCCCGCGAGAGAAGGCCATTTGATCTGTGTGCAGAAAAAGGCAAGCTAAGGGAAAGAAGCTTCAAATGGCCATTTAATCTAGAAAAGAACATGAAGGTCCCTTTTTGGGTGCTTGGTTGGAATGGGCAGAATCAGAAGATGGGAAGTTACTGAAAGTCAGTCTTGAATAAATTCTTATCTTCCAGACTATAAACATCTTCTCAGCTTTCCCTCTTGTAACCAATAAGGTGTATTAAATATCTGGCACTAATGAAGTCTATGGCCTCTTAAATCAGAAAGGTTCTGTGTTCAGAAAATGTTAGCAAATTCCTTTAAAAGACAGAGACAGCTTAACCTGAAAAGCAAAAAGCCATTTAAGCACATTATTTTAGTCTGGGTTGTTGTCACTGTTCAGCTATTGATGCTTGCGAGACCAGCAACGGTGGCTGTTCTGCCAAAGCAGAGTGCAGAAGAACAACGCCTGGCAATAGAGCGTGCATCTGCAACGCTGGGTATACTGGAGATGGAATAGTCTGCATCGGTAAGCATTCCCAATGTCTCATATATCACAAGGAGGAAAATTACAGGAGTGAGTTTGCCTGTAGATGGAAGATCCTTCTTTCCACTATGACCCAGAAGTGCAGTTTCCTGATATTATAGACAGTGATGCCAAAGGCATCTCTCCATGCCACGTGGTTGATACTACTCGGCAAACCATGCAACTACAGCAGTGTGGTGTGACACCAAAGCTTATTAAAAAAGATCTACCTCTCAACAAGGATAGCCCCATCTTCAGCAGCTTGATACACTCACACTCCTCTGACCATTGCAGACTTTTAGATGCTGTTGTACAATACCTCCCCAGATATGGTTTTAGAAATGTTGACAGCAGGGTTTTAGCCTTCACAAAGACAACTGCAAGAGCTAGACTGAGGTATTAAGTAGCTAAGGGAATAAGTTTCATTGATTCACAGTTGTCATAAATCTGCATTCCTAGTATGCTTTACTTTAAATTCTCCCTTCTTGGCTTTTCAGAAGTCACTCTTTTTTTTTTTTACTATACTGTTTCTGTTTTATAAAGAAATCAACCCTTGTCTGGAGAACAACGGTGGATGTGATAGAAATGCAGAATGCACACAGACTGGACCCAATCAAGTGAGTACTTTGTCAGTGCAGAAAAATAAGACTGGCCAACTATTTACATTTGGGTAAAGAAAGATTTCCCCATCTCAACTTTGTTTTTAAATGGAAAAGTGGATTTCATAACAAAAATTCTGAAATGTATATGCTTCCCTCAAAAAGGTATTTGAGGGGGAGTGTGGACAAACATGAAGAAATTAATTTCAGTAAATGAAATCCAAAACTGCAGAGGAAAGCAATGTTTTGCTGTTTCAAGTGGTTGTTTTTCTCCTTTGGGAGGTTTTAATGTGAAAACCTGTCAGTTTGAAAATATTGCCAGGTAATGTTTCTTTTATTGTTATAGAAACTGTCCATGGAAGAAAAAAAAAAAAAAACAACAAAAAAACCCACACATTTCAGACCAGCCCTTCTCCCAGCATAGCTCAAACGTATTTACAAGGAAATAAAACGGGCTGAATCATAGTTCTTGTATAGGGGTTACAGCATACCGGCATCCACTCACTCTTCTGCTGTCTGCGTCTCCCATGCAGAAGTACCATATAGTCCCCAAAGAAAAAGAAGTATAAAATGACAAGGACGTAAAGGAGAAACAAATTGACCTGGGCAATCCAGTGACACAGATTAGTGTTCCTATTTTTATAACAGTTTCGGAAGCAGCTGAACACCCTGATTGCGGCGCTTCTTATCATCCCCCTATAGTTTCATATTGGCTATCGGCAGGACTGTAAACCTCCAAGCAAGCCCTGCACAACAGTGTTTCTTCAGGAGCAATGCAGGAGACAGTGACCAGGAGTCAGAGGCCACCTCCTGCCTTCCAGTTGTCCAGGGACAGGAGGGGCAATAACCCCATCAGCCCTTTTTGCCAGTACTGATGAATTAACTCTTTGCCTTGACTGTCACTTGCAAGTCAGTATGTTTCTGGTGGGAGCACAGAGCCACTTAACCCCTTCCCCATCCCCCTAGGCAAGATAGGTGATGGTTATTTTCTTCCATACACCCTCACTGGGGATAGTTGTAGTAGCTACAACATGATTATTTATGCTTCTTTACCTATAGGAATATAGTTAACTAACATCAGAGCAATAACAACCTCCACTACAAAATCCCATTGCAGCAGAGCCGAACTTATAGGACAGAAATGAGTCTGCTTTCTGTAGGGCTTTTAGTCATACAGATACATAAAACACTGCTATTACACTGCCTACCAGTTTTATTTCTGCTGCAGAAGTCTCCCTGAATTTTCAATCTCCTACATATTAAATGTGAATTCTAAATTGAGAACCATTAAGCAGTGAATTGGAGAGGAAGAGAAGTCATTTCTTTGCAGCCATGTTTATTTTTCATCTTTGTGATAACTGCAAAACAAAGTGATTGTGACGTGTCAGACACATTACTGCTGCACGGGAAGCTGTCAGTAACATCAGGACATAATTCCAAGTGTGTTTTAAAGATATGTTTCATCACTTAAAAAAAAAACAGGGGAAGGGAAGAGAAAAGAGGCGAATACTAACCTATGCAAATAAAATGAGGAAAACAAATTAGGGGTTTAGTCTGTTTTGCCAGCAAGATGACTGTGTGCAGGTGTCAGAAGGGTCATTTCAAATGACCAGGACAGCAGAGGAGAGACGAGAGATGGACAGTCAGATAAAAGGTAGATAGAGCCTCTTGGAAATTGTTATTCCCCAATCTCAGTCTATGGTTGCTCATGCTGGCTGAGAAACTGCTGCGTGAGAGATGATGTACACCATATCACTATGAAATAATCTGGCAAAAAAGTAAATTAGATGCAAGTGTGTTGAAAAAAGTCAAATATCTTTCCATGTATGCATGTTTTCTGTTTTTGCTTTGTAGGCAGTATGTAATTGCTTGAAGGGATACTCTGGAGATGGTAAAAGATGCACATATATCAGTCTGTGTTCACAAGTAAGTATCCATTTAAGGAGAGTATTTAAGGTCTTGTTATAATCATTACACTTTTGGGTTTTGTATGCATTCAAAACTAAGTCAGATGGGTAGATCTGGGACCTTCTATGCCCAGAATCCACTTACATTAACTTAGCTAATTTTAAAACATGCTTAGTTCACTACACGCTTTAGAGCCGTCACTGTTTTAGAAACTACATATGCAGTATGAGCTTTTCCTGGACCACAGCCTGGACATAATAGAAGTGAGGGCTCAGACTCACCTCTGAGTCTTAAAAAAAAAAAAAAAAAAACAAAAAAAAACAAACAAAAAAAAAACCGCTTCAGTTCTAGAGAAACAGACCCTAGTCTGTAGTGGTAAAGTCCAAGTCATGTCTTCTCAGTGGATTTTGTCATTGCTAGAATTCATATAAAAAGCCACCATCCAAGTTTGTGTTTGGGACCCAGAGGGCTTGCCAACATTTCGGTTACTATGGGGAAAAAAAAAATGCAGCTTCTATGCACGAGAATTAAAGGGCGTGTTCAAATGATGAAAGAGAGAAGTGTGATCTATTGCATGTTACCTGTAACATTAAAAAAAAAAATTATCAAAGGTTCAGGTTGTTGATGCTCAGGGGCCAGTTCTAGCTGTTCTAGGAGCCAAGTGATTGGGAACCAAAGAGAAAAGTCTATGGTAGATCAAAACCCCTATTTGTTTTTAATATTCTCCTGTCATTAAGTCCTCTGGTATGATTTGGGACCACATCTGAACAAGAGAAACGATCAAGTGTCAGCATACTTATCCCCTTCTCAATCTGAAATTTGTATAGCCAAGTCAGAGTATCAAGTCCTCACACTGCCGGGTCATTACCAGTGAAATCCATGTTGGGGCAATCCAGGCCCAGGGGCCTGGGCATGCCGGGGCTCCCTGGAGTAGATGTTTCCAGCAGAGGTCCCAGCCTGCAGGCTCACCCAGGGCAGAGCTCCCATGGAGCAGTCAAAGAACAGAGCCCTGCAGCCCCTACAGCCATGCGTAGGCTGCATCCCAAATGCATCCCTGTGGATGCATCATACAGGATAGCAACACTGCAAGCTTCAGTAGAGGCGCGGTAGTGAATAGTGAAACAGGAGATGGGGTGGGAGGATGGAAGCCTCTCTTGATGGGGAGGTTAAAAGAAAAAAAAAAAAGAAAGAAAAAGCAAGCATTCTCCACAGAAACCGTTTCCCTCCTTTCCCGCCACAACATGTAACGCAGAGCTTCCCTGCATTTCTCATTCTGTCCCTCACTTACCACTGCAGGCTGAGAATTAGCCACATTCGTTTCACACGAGCTAGCTCACACGCTGCCAGCCACCTATTTGCAAGGAATATGGTGCTCTGCACCAGCCGCGTTGCTCTGCTTCTTGGCAAGCTGCAGCAGGGACATATCCACTCTCCCGTGCACCTTAATCCTCTGTGCTCCAACCGCAGTGACAATAACTCTCACCCTCCCAGCCTGGCCTGTCAGCAGAGTTTCTCTAACCTTGAAAGGTTGCAGAAATGAAACAGCAAGGGCAAAAACAGAAGCTGGAGGAAGGGCAGATCAAAGCTGCGAGCCGCTGCTCCCTATGATTTTGTATGCTTCTGCTTTTTCCTATGCCTTGTTCCAGCAACTGTGCTTCCACTTGAACTAATTATGTGAGGCTAATTATATATGTAAAAAAGATAGTCTTTTTTGTAGAGAATTGTCAATGTCAGAGGCTAATCTGGCTTCACCATGGCGAAACCTTTGTGCAGCTAAGCTTCACAGGAAGCTACGGTAAACCCAAGATTGCCAACAGTTCACCTAAAGCTGGCCAAATAAATAGCAAGTGCACCCAAACCCACTGCTTACAGCCAGTACTCACTACGGCCTATCAAGTCAGGGCCTGCTGGTAGCTCCCAAAGGAGCTTCTGCTCCCACTCATGGCCTATAGGAAAAGATACCTGAGATGACCAGCAGCAGGATGGACACCATGAAACAAGCACAAGGAAAGAAAAATAAGATGGCTTCTCAGTTACTCCCGATTTGCTCTCAAGTCCAAGATAGAAATGTATTTGCAAACTATCGTGCTAATTGGGGAGCACCAACTTGTGACTGGGCAGAGCTCTGAACCCCAGCACGCTGCTTCTGGATGAGGAACATCTCCCCTTAGCACAGAGAGCTTCCTGGAGCAGGTGGCTGGGTGAGGTGCATCTGCTGCTCCAAGCCTTAGGTCGCACTGGTGGTGCACCCATGGGCAGACAGGATATGTTTTAGAGGAGGGCACATGTGGCAGGTCCCTGTTCCAGCTGGCCTGGGCCATCAGACAAGGAACAATGGACAGTCCTATGCTAATGCTCCTCTAGAAATCCAGGCTCCTCACCCCATGAGAGTGATTTACAGCGGTAAATAGTTCCCTTCAGTGTATGTCAATGCTGCCTCGGCAAAGCAGCTAAGACTCATCCCCCAAGGTCCGGAATGAAACCTGCCTGGAAATCTTTTGGATCCTTATAGCACCATGAACTGAAGATTAAGGAGGAAATCGAAACTACATCCTCTGCATAAAAGGAGAGTTATTTCTTATGAATCTTAAATACTTTTTATTGTTTGCAAGAAATTATATACCATCAGAAGTTCCAGTAAGATCTGGTTTCAAAAAGCTGTTGGGATTAAGTCTTTCTAAGCTATATACATAGAAAAAAAGTGATGAACTAGAATTGTTTTGTACACCTGGCAATGAAGGAATTAAATATTTTAAATCTTATTCTTACAAGAATAACGGAGGCTGCAGTGAATTTGCCGTCTGTAATGACACCGAGCTGACAGAAAGGACTTGCACCTGCAAAGATAACTACATTGGGGATGGATTTAAGTGCCGAGGCAATATCTTCCAGGTAAAGTGCTCCACATGTTTGCTGTCCCTTATTTTTCTTCAGATAGTTATTTAATACAATGGTTATCTCTTGAAACATGCCAATTTTTCTCTTGGACAAATTGGTAAATCTACTCCAGAATTTGAAATAATCCCAGTCCAAGAAACCAAGAATAGGAACAAGATGCTGCAAGATAACCTCACCTGCCTAAAACAAACAAACAAACCAACCCTGATGGACAACCGTTACGACAGCAGTACTAGGGAGTTAATACGGATTTTTTTTAAAGTTTCAAAGAAGCCTGTTATTTGATGGAGCAAGGTAAGAACAGAACAGGAGCAATGGAGATGGGGACCGTTTATTCCAAACCAGAAGTTCCCTTTCTTGTCCGAGTGCTGCATTTGTTTGCAGTCCACAGATGTTGCCTCACATTTGCATCTCTGTTACAAAGTCTTGTTCTTGATTGCAGGAACTTCTCAGGGACTCCAACACATCTAGGTTTTATTTCCACTTAGAGGTAAGAAAAGGTTGAGTCTTGTTTTTTCAGGAGGTTTTCCACTCTTTTCTTTCTTTTTTTTTTTTTTTTTGCCTCAAGGTTGTAGGGGGGCAGGGAGGAGGCAAGAATCTGGCATGTACCAACATCCTTCAACTTGGTTAGGACTGGATTTGGATTACCAGTCACTAATAGCGGAGATGCTCCTATTTAAAATATTAACTGCCATTAAAACCTCTAGAGAATTAATGATCAAGACCAAGATTCCAGGAAAACGTAGGGTCTCCAGACCAGGCATAAAACTGAAGCTTTCACCCATTCAGTCTGAGATCTTCCAGCACATCTCTCATGAAGTCTGATGTGAACAAATACCGCTCTTCTACTACCCCTGCTGCATTTCCAAACGGCGATGCTGTTTTCACAGTTGCCCCTCTGAAACACCTCAGGATGCTGCTGTGCGTTGCTAGACAGCCAGTGTGCACCACCAGTTCTCACTGCTTTTTGGAGACTGGCAGTAGTAGTTCTCCATTTACCCCGAGCCTCAGGGCAGCACAAATCTGTATACAGGCCCGCTAGTCCAAAGACTCATATTCTAGCTTCGATTCTGCTACCATGGTAGGTGGATGGCTTCCACTCACTTTAGCAGAACACTTTTCTTATTTTAGTTTGTCAGTGGTCATTGCAGAGTGCCTGCAATACCCCAGATCCATTTGTCCCTCTAACAGTAATTACTCTACTCCTAGGTACAAGCAACCATGTATCAGCCAAATGCATGTACAAACACACACATATATCCACTCTTGACTATCTCAGGATGAAAGAGTTTATTCATCCTCCCTTGCCCAGGAGGCAATAGTCCTCTCCGCCCTCCCTATGCTTAGTGCTTGTTGCAAGCTCTCCCTCTTCTTCTCCTGTTCACTATTGCAGAGGAAACGGGGACTTGACTGTAAGCTGAAAGAGCAGAGAGAAAAATCTTCCATTTTATACCCATGGGCAGAGGTGACAGCCAGGGCTGGGAAGGAAAGTCCACACCGTACAAGAGAGCTTCTCTCACCCTTACATTGCAGGGAAGGGAACCCAACACGCAGCAGCAACGGGCACCACCTCCCACTCAGCAGGGCTGTCCCCATCACTGCGTGACATTACGCGCATTAACGACTCATTACTGCTTTGTCCTCTTAAATTTCGCAGGCCTTGTCTATCAGAGATATTGCAGGCCCTGGCCCTTTCACTCTGTTTGTACCTCGCACAGACGTACTAAACAGCGACCCACGAGTAAGTAAGAAGGCCAGAAGTGTTTGGCAAGCTGGACATGAGTTTTTGGATTCAGGTGCCTTGCTCAACTGCTTCTCAACTCCTCCACTTTCTGCTGCAGGTCAAGGACTGGACTGCCAAAGGAGTGATGGCTCAAGTCCTCCGGTACCATATGGTGGGTTGTGCCAGTCTGTTGTACAATGACCTGACAACGATCACCAACATCACCTCTCTCCACGGGGACCCGATACACATCAGCTACTCTCAGGTAACAGAGCATGAAGAGGCAGGGGACAGAATAATAAAAGTCTGCTCTCATTCAGCTTTTTTTAGAAACCTGAATGGTTCCCTTTCCTCCTCTGATGCACAAAAATAAATAAATAGCATTAAAAGAAGATTGCCCACTCAGCTGAAGCATTCAGCACTTATCTGCTATGTGAAGAGTGGAGTTGTACAACCCTTGTTTTGACACAAGTTATTTTATCCTCAGACTCCGGCTTTATGAGCATGACAAGAGTTTGAAAAAGCAAAGTGCAATTTATTAGAACTGAAGCAACTCTTTGCTGCAAAGAAAGGATGATCTGGGCTCACCGTATCAAAGAAATTTGGCATTGGCCTCACCTTCCCACACGGTTCCACAGAAAATGTGTTTTTGTTGCCTTTCCAGAACTTGCTGGTTTTGAACAACAAAGCTGAAATTATACTCAGCGATGCTGTTGGCACAAATGGCGTGATCCATGTCATAAACCAAATTCTGGTCCCATCACATATGCAGGATTTCCCCCTTAAGAAGGTATGTGCAGCTCATTGCCATTCTCAACTCAGGGGCTTTCCCACAATTACTGTCAGATATATAAATCATGTAAGTCATGAAAAAAAACAGTGATACTAAAAAGACCTTATATAAATGTCATTTGATACTGCTGAATAAGTTAAATGTATTTAACAGTCATTCAGGAATTACAGTTATACTAAGAACGGTATAAGAGGACGTCTGCACAGGGCTTTTACAGTGGCATTGATATCATAACAAAAAGTGACTTACAAGGGAAAGCAAGCTAATATCTGCTTTTTAAATACCTATATAATGTATTTATTAGATAAATTACTGAAATTCCTTTCTTTGTAGGAAAGCCTTAAAATGGTTGCTGCCAAACATGGATACATCCTGTTCAGCAGTTTGCTAGAGGTAAGGACACAAGAGACAGCAGCCATTGGGCAAAGGTTTTAAACACTTTTTTAAAGACAAAAGCACAGATGTGGCACATGGCATTACTGGCAGGATGGTGTTTAGTGGAGCCAAAGGGCTCACAACACAGTACACAACAACCCTGGTCACCACGTGGTCCCTCTCCCACAGAGGTGGGGGGATGTCAAGCAGACCCACAGCCACCTTTCCCCGCCCCGCTGTCCTACCGTATGTCAAATTACGTGGCCAAGGTTTGACCCAAGTATGGCTTTTTGAGTGCAAAGTTGGGCTGTCAGCCTGGTTTAGAGTGGGCAGCCCTGGGTGATGAAGCACTTCTGGTAATTCAGTCATAGAACGCAACTTGGGCAGCTCAGCTCAGGCATCTGGTTTTTAAAGTCAGGGTGTTTGCAGGCTGGTGACCAGGCAGCCCACAGGCCACTGCATCCCAATTATACTAGACATTTACTCCATAGGGTCAGTGTCATTTTAGATGGAGCATTAATCCGCCGCACCAATTTTCGGTATGTTGCAGAAAAACAACCTGCTTGGGCTGATCAACGATCCCATTCACAAACCCGTCACACTCTTCTGGCCCACAGACGCAGCTATCCGTGGGCTGCCACAGGAGCAGCAGGACTTCCTCTTCAAGAAGTCCAACACTGACAAACTAGTGCAGTACCTCAAATTCCACATTGTCCGTGATGCTGCGGTAAGCCCTTGCTTTTTAGGAGCATTGCCAAGGCCAAAATATGTAAGTTCAGACACGTGCATTTCCCCTATTTCCTCCCCAGGTGTTGGCCTACCAACTCCCCCGCTCCACCTCATTGAAGACCCTGCAAGGCTCCAACCTCAGCGTTAGCTGCGGGGATAACAGGGAGATTGTAAGTGTTCACTCTGCCGGCGCACTTAACCCTTGCCCCGGCTGTGGGATCCACTCATGCAGACCCTACTGTGCCTGTGCATAGCCCCAAGAAAGGGTCAGTGACATCAAAACTCAATTGGTCTTCACCAGTCTATGCCAACAGCCACAAAACCGCGGTAGCCACCCAACAAATTTGACAAACTAAATGGTTTGCAAGACTCTCTGGAGCTGTCATTTTCTCTATTTGCTCAAAACAGCCCTCAGTTACCTCAAAACTGAAATACCAGCACATTTTAACTTCTCCTACAATGAAATACACAATGGAAAACTATTTGGGTGAACCTGGCTTTGGCAGAAACCTCATGAATGCATCATCTGCATGCAAACTCTGGTTTGTAAGCACTTACAAGCTAAGATTGCAGGCATGCATGCAGCCTGTTAAGCCAGAACAATGGCACGTTTTTCTTTGCAAATGTATCAGATCATCCTTGCCAAGCATCTGCCTCTGAAAACGTGACTAAGCCTAAATTTGCATAAGGTAAACCTGTGGACATGGGGCTGGCAGGAAAGGTAAAAGATCTGCCCATGTGAGATGTTACAGCATTCAGCTATAGATGCCCAGATTGCTTTAGAGCAGAGGGAGGATTACCCCTAACACCCATGCAGGGCCTGGATTCAGCCTGGCCCCGAGGAAGACTGGCTCATGACTTGTCACGCCCCCCTCTCCCCATCCCGTCTCTCAGGGCGCCCTTTTCCTGAACGACAGACAGTGCAAGATAGTGCAGCGGCAGCTGGAATTCGACGGGGGCATCGCCTACGGCATCAACTGCCTGCTGACAGACCCCAGCCTGGGGGGACGCTGCGACAGCTTCTTCACTGTGGATTTCATGGTCAGTCCCCTTTTTTGGTCTCCCACCCTGGCAAAGGCACAGCCCAAGGGCCAAACCCTGTCCTCACAGAGACCAGGGTAAAACTCCCAGCAGCTTTGGCACTGCTGAGATTAAGTCTCACCACTTCAGGCTGGCTTCATCCGCCGCGCTGGTTAGAGATGAGGTTAAGAAGCGCAGCACAACACCTGAAAGATACACAGCAGAAATCCTGCATCCACACTAAGCAACACACAGGACAAGTGGTTTCAGTTAAGACCAGGTTAGCGAGCCCTGCCCTGTTTTCAATAAGAACAGTACCTTACAAATGCAAGCATAAATTTGAGCAAGGACAGACCTTCCTATCATGCTTTTAAATTAATACAAATTCACACTATGAATTTGGTCATACAGATTTCATTTACAAAGTTCCCAATTACAAAGGAACAGCGTTACTGTCCCAATTGCACAGGGTATTAAGGACACAAGATAGAGAACTGCCTAGTCTCTCAGCCAGGCTCTCGGTCTCTCACATTTCTTGCTTTCACCGTTTAACACACCTGAACAGGCACTGTTAGCGTGGAGGAAGTTTCCTCCGTGAACTTTTATAGGTCCCACAAACAAGAAGTTTTGAAACCCATTTTGAAATGGTTTCAAGACCAAATTTACTTCAGTTTAATTCAAATGTATGAAAAAATTACCTAGAAGTAAAAAAAATCTCATGTAGTCAGTCGTAAAAAAGCTTATTGGAATTTATATTTCAGTTATAAAACCAACACTTGTGTGTATCCCATCTGCTCAAGTTACCTTTTGTTTCATGATTTTGTTAAATGAAATAGATATTATTTCCTCAGATCTGGTCAGCCCTTCCTAAGAAGTAACCATTTACTTTTACTCCAAATTAGACATCCAGATCTGATGCAGCCCACGTCTATATTTGTTTGAAGAATATCCACCATCTTTTCCCCGCTTGTTTAAATCCAGAGCAAAGTTTCTTCTTCCAGAACTTATATTCTGGTATCAAAACTAATTTCTTGCATTTCATGGGACTAAATTAATGCAACTATTTTGTTGTCATTCTCCTCTCTTCTTTCTCCAGAGTTCTTATAATGTTTCAAGCATAATAAGCCTACACTCTGCTCATATTTGCTGTTCCCATAAAACAGACTTTTTGTCCATTTCAAATAGCCTTTTGTTGCCACTATTTTAACATACTTTTTTTTTCTTGTCCATTTTGTACGACAGGGGCATTGTGTTAGCTGTTTCAGTAATTCTAAATGCCCTCCAGGGACAAAACCAAAGGTAATACATTAAAATCCTGCATTTAAGCAGTCTAACCTGCTCTTCTCTGTACTTCACATAAGCAAACTAGAATAAGTTGCTTTGAAAAAAAAAAGAGAACCCTTAACAGTGAAACCACACTGTTAAGTGATGCCATAAAGCCTCTGGGATAAAGCTGGCCCTGGGCAAACACCCAGATGCTGGTGGCGGGTGACGCTTGTCAGTCTCAGGCAGCATCCACTGTAGCGAGCGCTTCGGCTGCCTTCGGAGCAGCCCCCCTCATTAATGGTGCTTAGCAAGTCGGGAATCAAAGAGAAGGTGGGGGCCTCACACCTGCACTCTTCACACATCACGTTTTGATTCAATGTACATCAGAAACTGTGATTTAAAGAGGAAAAAACCCAAACCTCCATATAGCCCTCATCTTCCTGTGTTTTTCCCCCCTCTCTGCTGCGCTGGCACGTGCGATGCCCAGGAAGGGATCCACTGGTGCACATACGAGTCCTACGGGCTGCGGAGGGACGGCTGCCGGAGGAACTGCTCCATGGTCATCCACACGGCCAAGTGCTGCAAGGGCTACTTCGGGCCAGACTGCCAAGGTAGGACCCCCCGGCCCCCCCAGCACAGCCGCATAGCACCCAGCAGGCTGAGCTGTGAGAGCTGGCAAAGGGGGCATGAGGAGAGACCAGCCGCAAGATGGGGGAGCTCTGTTGCAAGAGCTGAAGTAAACAGAAAGTATTATAGAATCATAGAATCATAGAATCATTAAGGTTGGAAAAGACCTTTAAGATCATCGTGTCCAACCATCAACCCAGTACCCATGTCCACTAAACCATGTCCCGAAGCACCTCATCCACACGTTTTTTGAACACCTCCAGGGATGGTGACTCCACCACTTCCCTGGGCAGCCTGTTCCAATGCCTGACTACCCTTTCAGTGAAAAAATTTTTCCTAATATCCAATGTTTTTCCACTCCAAATAATCTCTTTTTCACATTTACAGCAAGTTTCAAACTCCATGCTAGTAGCAAACTAAGTGAATGGTACAGAGAGTATAGACTGCTCTGCTGTAACCAAACCTAGCGAGCCGTAATCAATCACCAGCTGAAAGCCCTCTCAACACAAAACCAGATATCAGGTTCGCAGCAGTGATACCAGGACACACCAGAGGCACGGTGTTTGATTTCTCAGCCGCCTGCAAGCATGCACACCACTGGTGTAAGCTCAGAAATTGTAGCTTTAACCAGGTGTGAGACAGTTTGGGAAGCTTTATCTCCAGCTGTTTGTTAGCAGACACTAACGAACTGTGGGTTCCTTTACCTGCCAGCCCCACCGGGGAACAGCACTGAGGCTTTCACCAGGGCGCGTAGGGTCGGGATCCGGGTTAGGATCTCTACTGGCAGACAGGTCCAGGGATGCGTAGGCCTGCCGGCTCACTCTGTCCGGATTTCACAGACACATGGGGGTTGCAAGCAATTTTGGCCAGCCCAGCCTGAGCTGCCCTTTGGGCTCACCAGCACAGGGAGGTGCACAAGCAAGGCTGGATTTGGGCAGGGGCTGAGCAGTGCCATTCACTGATGGGTCTGGATGAGCAAGCACCCAGGTAACAGCACCCAGACCCAGGGCTGGAAGAGTCCACACCTTTCTGACAAGAGTTGTAAAAGCGTGTCAAGGAATTCGGAGCAGGAAGCTAGCAGTTGCAAGTGTCACAGCTGCTTTTACATGCCCCAACAGAGATGCATTTACAGGCCTTCCCCTGCTCAAGGATTTTTACAGAACAGTAAATAACAAACAGTGACAATGAATAAACGTGCACTTTTTTTTTTTTTTTAAACCTTTCAGCTTGCCCAGGGGGCTCAGAGACCCCGTGCAATAACCACGGCTCCTGCGACGATGGGTACACTGGGACAGGAGAGTGCCACTGCCACAGCGGCTTCAACGGGACTTCATGCGAGCTGTGTTTGCCAGGCAGATACGGCTCCAACTGCAGGCGTATGCTTAAGTTACCTTTCCATACCATTGCCCATGTCAAGCCTAAACTATTTTGTCAGCAATGAGTTTTTAAGTAAACCAAGAAATGCTTCACACTTTCAACACCAGCATTTTTCCCCGAGTGCCTCCTCACACATAGGGATGGCACAAGGCCTCAAAAGGGAGGAGGAGAAGGCTGGGGGGTGGGGGGGGAGCAGGCAGAGGCTTACATAGTTTTCTCTGCAGGGCTCCTCCTAGTCTTGTAGGGTACATAAGTAACAGGGAATAGAGACAGAACCTCTGTCAACAAGCATTTTCAACTACAGCACAGCCTTCTCCCCCATCCCCATAAAAGGCAAGACAGCATTTAGCAATGTGGTTCCTCAAGGATTGCAGGAGGCCAAGGCCATGCACTGCTTTTGCAGAAGAGAAGAAAAAGGACAGAGCTGAAGGCAGTTTGTGAAGATGGATGGCAGCCAAGAAACTGCTCCCATAATCCACTTCACTGTGGTTTCAAGGGTAAACTAGGTGGAACTTAAATGCTTTCCCAACACAAGGCCTTCAGAAGGGAAGCTACAGTATTAACGCTTCCATCCTAACCGTGTGCACCTGTAGTGCTCATGAAGTACAAACGATGGAGGGTTATAGGCTAGATACCCTTGCAGTGTAGGCAAGACACCAGGCTTGGACACCAATGCTCAGGATTATGCTTACCTACAGTTTATCCATTGCATAGCACACCATAGCATAAAGTGCATGAGCTGTTAGTCTGAAACCCAGATTGTGGTATCTAACAGAAAAGTTTTATAGCCCCTTCTTTTTAATGTGTATTTATATCAGCCAAAAATTAGGTAACCAGGCTAAATGAAATAAAGCCAGAAGATGAAACTCTTTTTCAGCAGGACCAGGTTTTCAGAGAATCAGTTCCCCCAATCCCACATCATTTTCCTCTTTAAACAACAATATTTCAGGAAGAGGGATAAGGCAAGAAAGGATGCTACTTCGTTACATTATAAAACAGAGAGCCATCAATAATTCCTTAAGAAGGATTCAGCATGTAAGTTATTGTAGGGGTCAAAGAGTGGGGAAAAAACATCACCTATAGATTAAATCAGCCCCTCATGCTTCAGCTTGCAGGGCACAAGGGGTAACACCCCACATATAAAAGGAACAAAAGGAATCCAGAAGCTTTGAGTCATAAAAATATCTAAAATTTAAAAAGACACATTACAGGTAACTTGCCCACGTTTTACAGCAAAGCTCACTAACCTCATATTTGGCTTCCTTACTCAGACAGACCTTCTCCCAGGCAGCAACCAAACACTCTCTCGGTACACCTTTCTTCTCTCTGGCTAGAAGGCTTCCCCACAGCTAGCAGCTGCTGCACATTAGGACAGGATCAGGCTGGGTCTTCAGCTCAGCCATTAACTCCTTCCCGACACAGTCCTTTGTGAAATTTGCTACTCTACCACAATGCAGATCAATACCCATTTTCATTTCCAGAGGCACATTGTACTAATGCCAGTTATAAAATCGTAGGACCACAGAATAATTCAGGTCGGAAGGGGCCTCAGGAGGTCTCTAGTCCAATCCCCTGCTCAAAGCAGGGTCAGCCCTGAGCTCAAGCAAGGTTGTTCAAGATTTATCCTGTTGGGGCTTGCAAACCTCCAAGGATGGAGACTGCTCAACTGCTCTGGGGAGTCTGGTCCACTGCTTGACTTGCCTCATGGTGAAAAACCATGAGGTTAGATTTATCTGAGTAATTCCTAAATAATATTGTATCCAAACTGACAGCATAGGTGAGGTTTCTGTAGGGAAAGGTTTTCTCCTTTCCCAACGGCAGCTCTGTAAGTGATCCCTCTGCATTCCTTTTGCAGCCTGCGAATGCAAGACCAACGGGCAGTGTGACGAAGGATATTCAGGAACGGGACGATGTTTCTGTGAAACAGGATGGACTGGCCGGCTGTGTGAAACCAAGCTAGGTCTCTGCCTCCTCTCACCAGACTCCATCGCATGGAGCCATGGGTTGAAAGCACTTGCAGTTCAACAGAGGGTTTGCACAGAGAAGAGAGAGAAAGGGTTAATAACATCAGAAGCCCTTAAAGGAGACAAAGGGACTCTGCTCTGGACTGAAAACAAGTCCCTTCACCCCCCTGTCTCCTCCTTTGTGAAATGGGAATATGAGTGCCTACCTCCCCTGTGGAGGGGCTTTGGGCTACATGAGGGAAGGTATCACCCGAGAGCTAAGCAGTCAAAAAAATATTCTGAACAGGTTTTCCGGTTGGCAAGACCGGTATGAGGGCTTTTCCTTCTGCATGAAACAAGGGCATTGCGATATAAATAGCACTTTCATCCCAGCTGTTTTGCCTTCCCCACAGCTCTGCTGCCAGTGTGTTCCCCGAGCTGCTCCGCCAATGCCATCTGCACGGAGAACAACACGTGCCAGTGCAAGCCGTTTTACAACGGGGATGGGCTCACATGCACAGGTGGGCTCCCTCTCCCATTCACAGCCTGCTACAAGCAAGCAGGCTGTCCCCTCCTGCACGTGCACTCGCAGGCAGTTACCGTCTGGTATGAAATGTTGGCTAGCAAACCTAACAGCTTTCACAGCACAGCAAGTGAAACAAATTTAGGATATATACAGATCAGTTTTTTTCCGAAGCAAGTGGCTGACTTCACCAGGTTTTACCAAGCAGGAGTATGAGCAAGAAGTGTGCTTCAGTCAGGTTTTGGAGACAGCAGGGTTTTCAGCAGCGTTTCACCTACAGGATTTTCTTTGATGACCTTAGGCAAGGCAGTTTGCAGTAACATCGCTGCGGAAACAGTCATGCTTTCTGAGCCAGGTGTCTCGTGCCCTCCGAAGTCACCCTGGCCAGAGCAGAGTCCCCAAAAAAGCAGCTCTCTTGGGCTGCCAAAAGGCAAAGCAGAATCTCTGGGGGGGGTGCCATGTCTCTTAAATCGAGGACATCCTGACAAGGGCTTCAGAGCCCTAAAGGGTAGCCTTCGCACAAGTTCAGGAATGCCTCGGGAAACTCAAACAGTTTTTTTCCCCAAGCAAGTGTTCTAGTACTTTTAGTGTGCCTTAAAAATCTGGAGGTGGTTTGTCTTTGTGAAGAACATCCTCTTTAAAAGCAGACTTACTCACCTGTCTTCTTTTCTCCCGTGCAGCTGCAGACCTTTGCAAAGAAAACAACGGCGGGTGCAACAAGGCGGCCGAATGCACACAACTCGGCGTGAAAGTCTTCTGTACCTGCCAGAAAGGATACAAAGGGGATGGCTTTACATGCCTTCCAATAAATCCTTGTGCCGACGGGTTCAACGGAGGCTGCCATGAGCATGCCATTTGCACTGTCATAGGACCTGTAAGTTGAATGATTTCAGCCACCAGCACGGAATTCCGAGGCATTTCTTCCTGGTGCCAGCAGAAGTCTTTCCTCTGGCTGGATCACACTCCGTACCTCTCAAAGACCCTGTTTTCCCAAACAACCTTTACATAGCTCCAGCCTACTTTCCACATCAGTTTGGTATCCTCTCAGCTGAGGGGTGAGAAACAGTTTGAAATCTTTCCTCTGGGGAAAGGGGTACTACAGCAGATGGGGTATTTTGCACGTGTAAATTTTCTGTCCCTTTCTTAGTTCTCCCTAACTGGATATCCCTATTTGCAATAGGAGTTTGTTGGATTGAAACCGAATATATTTTGGTAGCTAAACCTAGGGACAGTTGGGAGAACAGTCTCACTTGTTGGTTGGCCGGATTCAGCTTAAAAAGTTCTGCAGCCATGTGATACAAATTCCTTGGCCCACATGGTCAAAGTTGTTGAGGAAAACATGTGCGGTGACTTGATCCAGCATTTGTCCTGATGCTTTCGGGACCACCTGTCCGTTCCATTTTGGTGGCTTGCCTGATGTGTCTTCCAGGAGCTATCTAGAAAAGCCTTGCTGCTAATCCGTTCCAGCTGCCAACCATCGCAATCCCTGGATGTCACCAACTCCTGCTTGGTTTATAGTTCTCAATTTGTTACTATCAGTAATAAATTCCTTTCATGCTCCCATGCCCAGTCATTTAAATATCATTTTGATAGGTTTGCCATCCATTTTTGTTAATTACGTGTCATATAATTCTCCAATGCATGTTATTAGCGTTGTGGATGGAATTATGCTTTGGTATTAATTCAGCAAAGCACCCAAGTGCATGTGCAAATGTTTTGCTTAGAAGAATAAATGTCAGTGTCAGAGTTTGTGGTCTGTTGTAGTAGCAGTTGTTAGTAGCAGCTTTCCTGTTTGTCCATTCCTGGCTATATCAAGTGAAATTTTTCCAACAGTTCAGAATGTTGCTTGAAATGCCACTTTTATGTCAGCTAAGTATTTGGCTTGGCCTTTTTTATTTTGTCTCTGACCAGGACAAACGCAAGTGCGAATGTAAAAATAACTATATCGGTGATGGGCTGAACTGCTCGGTGATGCAGCTTCCTCTTGACCGCTGCTTGCAAGACAACGGGCAGTGCCACCCCGACGCTGACTGTGCCGATCTCCACTTCCAAGGTGAGGATGGCACACTGTGCATGCCATGGGACAGGGACATCCTCGTCCCTGTGCCACGGCACTGAAGCCAGTGGCCAGGATCCTTGTGTCTGTAAGATCACTCAGTCCTCTACCTATGTCCCCTTGAAACAATGAGATGATTAAAGTTAGAAGGTGTGCTTACATACTTTGCAATACTGGATTTATGAAGCAACAGATGAGGGCATTCCAGGTGGGAATGTTACCCCTAAGGGATCAATCTGTCCTAACCACATTTCACAAAATTCATGGGTATTTGTATGGCACAGCTGACTCTGCATCCAGACATGGAAACACCCTCAGGAAGAGCTGGTCCTTCTCTTTCTTTGCAGATACCACAGTTGGGGTTTTCCACTTACGGTCCCCGCAAGGGCAGTACAAAATGACTTATGAGAAAGCAAAGGAGGCCTGTGCCAATGAGTCAGCCACCATCGCTACATATAACCAGCTGCTGTATGCGCAGAAGGTGAGGTATCCTCACTGCGGGAGGAGATGCCTGGAGAGGACCTAGCTGCAAAATGTGAGGCTGGACCACGGCCAGCATGTAAACCTCCTTCTGCTGCCCAAGGAGATTCAGATTGCAGCCTGAGCTGCATGTCCCCTGCTCCCCAGAGTCTAAATATTTCCCCCAAAGCAGCAAAGTTGGCAGTGGGGCTGGCTCCAGCGCTCCCGGGCAGTTATTTTCTGTGTTGAGCTGATTTGTGAGCCCTTCCCACACGGACAAAAGGTGGGCTAGCACACGATGGGATTGCATGTCCCCCCCTTTGGCTTTCACACCCATCTCTGATCCTGCCCAGCTTTGGGCTTGGGGAAGCTTTTCCCAGGAAAGACTCCCTTGGCCCGTACAGGGAGCCACTGACTTTCAGAGGGGCCTCGTCTCTGCAGCCCCTTGGCCCAGAGCTCAGCACAGGGCAGGCTGCAGGACAGATGGACAGACAGAGGCCCCTCAGACCCTCCGAAAGAGGGCTGGCAGGTCGGGTGCTGCCTAAGTGCCGCGGGGGGATCGTCCTTTTCGTCTGCAGCGCGCCAGCCCCACCACCCAGTTCTTCCCCCAATGTTTTTTCCCTTATGGCCGTGCCGGCTGCAGGCGAGGTACCACCTGTGTGCTGCCGGCTGGCTAGACGGTGAAAGAGTGGGCTACCCAACTGCCTTCTCCTCCCCAAACTGCGGCTCCGGGTACGTTGGCATCGTGGACTACGGGAGAAGAGTCAACCTGAGTGAAACCTGGGATGTCTTCTGCTACAGGGAGAAAGGTAAGTGGGTCCTTTGCTGCATCCCTCTGCGCAAAGGTGAGCAGCAGCCCAGTTTTCGGTTCCTTTGGTTGGCCACAGGCTGCTAGATAACACTGCAAAAGACTGCCTCTTTTTAACTTTTAAAAAAAATATATCTGTTGCTTGCAAGTTGTTTTTCAGGCACAGGGCAGCCTAAAGCCTTCTAGCAAAGGGCGTTTGCCCACGCAGCTATCTGTGTTTATACCTTCCAGAGGTGAACTGCACCTGCAAGCCAGGCTACGTGGGGGACGGCTTCTCCTGCAGCGGGAACTTGCTGCAAGTGCTGACGTCCTTCCCAACGCTGACAAACTTCTTTTCGGTACGGCCCACAGCTGGCACGCTGCTCGGCCTGGTGAGCGGAGCGAAGCTGGCTCTGCCACCGGGTTGTCTCTCAGTGTTTGCTTTTCCAGCAGGTAACACCACCACACCAGCAAAGCAAGGTGGAGTGGTCTAAATCTGCACCATCGAAACCAGAAC
Source organism: Oceanodroma leucorhoa (assembly GCA_030449065.1). Classification (NCBI taxonomy): domain Eukaryota; kingdom Metazoa; phylum Chordata; class Aves; order Procellariiformes; genus Oceanodroma; species Oceanodroma leucorhoa. Next base: position 689,424 of record JASVER010000006.1, on the reverse strand, counting down.
ATAGTCACTATTTTTTTAATTACTTGCTCCAAAGAGGTTTTAGGTTTTTTAAAACTCACTTGGAAATTAAATGCTACTGCAACTTTAGCTTAAAGAAGATTCTGTGCACAACTGCTCCTGGCTTTCTCAGCATCACAAGAAGTGCGGTGCTTTTTTGTAGTTTTATTGAATTGCTGCTGGGGAAAAAGGCAAAGCATTAAAAGGGTCCCTTTCTTGCCACTATTCAGAAAGGCATTATATGTGTAAGGAGCCTCACAGACAACAAGGGCCCAACTCCTGCAAGTCAGTCTAAGATGTGCTCACCAAATCAGCAGATAAAACTGGGGTTTGAATGCAAACTTCTTCCGTAATATCACCCCAGAGTTGCTTCGTGGCTATTAATGGAAAGCTGCTTTGCTGTTATTTATACAGTCTCATCTTTCCAGCTCCCTGCAGAGGAGCGCACAATTGCTCTTTAGTAAAGCTGGATTTTGTTTCTGCCTAGGACATCATGGCTTACTCCAACAGCTCTAGGAAGGGGAGAGAGTTCCTGCGGTACCTCACGGACCTGTCAGTGCACGCCACTCTCTTTGCTCCAAACGATAGCGGGTTAAGGGAAAATGAGGTCAGGGTTTATTTCTTTTTTCCTTCCTCGTTTTAATAACACTTTTTAAACAGCCATTATGGGTTTCTGTACCCTGGTGAAATTTAAGTTTAAAAAAAATAATAATCTTAGTATGACATGACTTCTTTGAAACCCCACATAGTTTAAACTGTGCTTCTGAAAAAGGCGAGTTCATTGTTTCAATTTCTTTTCCATAGTTAGGAGTGTAAGGTTATCGAGTGTTTGAGTCACTACAGAGACTTTTCCATCAGGGATTTTAGTTACCCTGTTATAAAGGATTCCGCCTGAGATTAAGCCTTCTCTGGCTTATTAACATCAAGCACAGTTGATGTTAATAAGTTGATCAAGCACACAAGAAGAAATCAGCACACAACTTTGGTATTTCCCACAAATACGTTAAAGGCATCTGTTCCTAGCTTCATTTATGTGCTTATCCCTTTTTTCCTTCCTTCCTTCAATCAAACATTGTCTCAAACAATTCACATGGGTTTATACCCTGGCTTGCATCTTCAAGCTGTTTGGAATATCTCTGAGGCTCATCACTTCAGGTCATCATACAAAAGAGTAAAATCCTCTGTGCCACCAGAATGAAGGTACTGCCTGCTGCAGGCAGCCGTCAGAGGCCAGCAGGGGCAGAAGATCCCACTGTTCACAGCCAGATTTCCCAATAGTCTCTACCCCATATTGCACTTGCTGCAGCATTAATAGCAAAGAGGGAAAAAGGTCACAGGCACTTAGCCTACAGGTAAACCCAGAGGATTAAAGAGATCAGTTAACGTTCCTTGTATTTTGCTCTCATTTGCAGACACTTTCTGGGCGAGACATCGAGTATCATTTATCTAATGCCAGCATAATGTTTTATGAGGACTTGACCAACGGAACCACTCTTCTAACTCGTCTTGGGGAAAAACTCCTCATCACAAACACCAGGGGCCAGGAACATCAAGCCCGCACCGCTGAACAGGTAACTTTTAATAAATCTCCCTTCTTCGTGCTTTTTCCCCCGTTATGCTATACCCTGTAATTGGGTGGTACACTGATCCGGGGAGCAATTCGGTAAGGTTATAGAGGGCAGCAATGAAAGGCTGACTCAGAAAGCTCTTCTCTGCCCAGAAACTACAGGAGAGCAGCTGGCAAGCTGCACATTTACAAGTTTGCAAATGGCCAAGCTCTGACCCGCAGAACTCCAAGGGAGCTGTTCAGGTGGCCTGCAGGAATGGCAGGATGGGGATACGGGCTTGAGTCAACATTTCTCTCAGCCTGGCAGGATTATGGGAGGTGGCAGTGCGATAGGAGGAGAGGTGAGAGCAGCAGCTTATCATGAAAGAAAGGTGTTAGCATTTATAAAGTTTCTTGGTAACTTTCTGGGAGAGGCAGGAGACGCCAGCACAGTCTTGCTCAGAGCAAAAGCTGACAAAACAGTGGTTTGCATTTTTTATTACTATCTCAGTATTTTTTAAATGCAAAAATTGATATCCTTTTCGCAAATGGAAAGTATCCTTTGACATTTTAGGGGAACACACCCTTTGAAAACACACCCCACTTTTCATTTTTTATTAAGAAAATAGTCACTGCCCTAGCATTTTGAATGACCTCTGTGACAGCTGTGACAGCAACCCCTTGAGACCAAGGTTGGGACTCTGCTGTGGGTGACGCAGTATAGCTGAATATGAAAATAAGAAACCCTGAGTCTGTGGGTTTGCAGTTAAAATGTGCTCTACAGAACGGCGCTGGACCCACGGGAAGTTGAGTGCCCAACTTGCCAAATGAGGGGGGGGATTTTTACGGACACCAACAAGTAGGAAATAGGCGCTGCAGGAAGAGGTGCACAAATGACTCATCTGCTGCCTTTACTCCCTTCCTCCTTCCCCTTTCAGGAGAAACTCCTTTGGCATGAGAATTACAATCTATATTTTTAAAACCACGCTATACTGCAAACCCAGTAATTGCATTAATAAAGTATTACCTTGTGAGAGATCAGGTGCACCAGCACAAGGCTTACTTATATCACTCATTAGCATGCCAGGAGCTCTTTTGGATCACTTTGATCTGATATTTGAGTTAGAAGAGATTCTCCTTAAAAAAAAAATCCTCCTGTCTTCAAAAGCTGCCAAGGGGAGGCTCTGAGCCCATTAACACAAATCTTGCTCTTGCCCTTCAAAGCTGGTTGGAAATTTGTAGCTTTTCTTCCTCCCTGGAGGACCTGAGCAAGCCCCCAGTTCCCCCGGCTGCAGTAAAGCTCGGCAGGGTGCCGGGGGGGAAGGAAAGGTGGCAGCCGCTTCCCACGCGTGCTCCAGGCAGCCAAGCACCCACCTGTCCCAGCACACCAGGCCGGAGCCCACGAGCGTTCCCCAGGACCCTGGCAGGGCAGCGCAGGGGTGAGGGAGAGGGAGGAGGACTCAGGGTGACTCCCACACCACCCTGCGGTGCCACCACGGCTGAGCCCCTTCCTCCCTGGGCACAGAAAGTCAGCGTGTGCTCCAGCAGCAGCGTGCCACCTCATGCCAGGGGCAAAAGCCGGCAGCAGCTCCTGGTTCTGCTCACCGAGGAGAAACCATTTTGCTAGGACGCGATTTAAAACAGAGTTTGCAATAGCGCAGGCACCCATGAACCCATCCTCCCAAAACGCTGCAGACACTCAGGATCGGCTTGAAGCAGTCAAGGGCTCCCGTTATCAGCAGAGTCTAGAGAAGTGCTGGGGTGGCAATGACAGATCCCATCCCTCTCCCTTCTCACATCCAGATGAGCTGCCAAATAGGACCACCTTCCAGCTTGCTGACGCTAGGCCACCAAATCATCTGCTGGCAGCAGCTCCCCGTGGGTGCTGACCCAGCTCTCTCAAGCCAGCAAACTCAGTGCAGGTGGCATCCTCAGCACAGAAAGCAGCTGTAACAGAGGCAGGCTGCAGCTATAACAGCACTCCTAGGCACAAACATCACAAAAACCTTTTTTTTTTTTTTTTTCAAAGTAAAGGGACAAAGAGATGCCTGAAGGCAATACGCAGGTAATGATGACGGCTACTTCATGCAGAGGAGAGCCATGACCAGCCTGGGGCCACGCCAGGCTGATGTCCTGGGAGGCAGCGGTGTAAGCCCCTATGTGATTTTTCTCTATGTGTCAGTAACAGAGGTGGGGAAATAAGTCTCAAGGTTTATTTCAGTCCCAAAGGAAGGAGGGTCAAAGCCCAGCTCTCATTGCTCTTTCTCCTGGCAGAGTGAGATCAGATACGTGGACAGAAGTGCTATTGTTGAGTGGAATATAATTGCTTCCAACGGGATAATCCACATCATTTCAGAGCCTTTAAAGGCTCCACCAGCACCTGTAAGTACATAGTGGTTTGGTTGGTGGGCAGTGGCTGTGGCTTATATCATCCCAAACTCATTGCTGACATTCATATATTCCCAGTTTCCCTCCCATATATGCAGTTTTGGTTTAAAAGGTTACTTTGAAAGAAAATTAGAAGTTGAGAACAAGGGGCCAGTGAAGCTTGTTCAAAATGTTTCTGTCTGAACAAGTTCTTCCCACATTTATTTTATATAAATAAAATAAAAGCTCCATTTTATAATGGAGCTCATTTTTGTAATGGAGGTTTTATAAAGCTCCATTTCAGTTCTTCCAAAAATATCTTTCAAGCTTCTAAGGAAAATTTTTTACTCTTGGCTTTGCATTCATTCCTATCTGAAACAACAAGGTGTTTTGAAAAAAGATATTTTTTGCCTGCATGAATCCTTGCAATGGTCCCAGTTATCCAGTTCTCTCTCCCATTAGAAAGGCCAAAATAAACAGTGCTTGGCAGAACAGCACAGTTCAGAAAGGGGTGCCGTCCCTTCCGTGTTAGCAGTTGCAGTGCTTCAAGCTAGAATCAAAATGGTACAGGGCCCAGCAGCAGGGGGGCAGGAGCAGTGTTCTATTTATTTCCCACCAGCAAAGTTTGCTGCTTAGTGGAGGAAACTTGCTTGCAGTGCAACTGGGATGTTTCACAAAAGTGACTCCCTGCTGCCCCTGGGAGAGGTACGCAGCGAGCACCTTTTTTTCCAGTACAAAGTGTTTTCCTTAACAAAGTAAGTGTTCAGATGTGCAGTGTTAGCACTCCCCAGCTCTCTCCCACACAGGGTACTCTGTGACAGCCCAACACAGGCTCAGGCTGACCTTGCACAAAGTCCCACCACTTATTTAATCTCAAGAACTTCCCTTCCGTCAGGGTAACTCATTCTGATCCTTCTCTCCGTGCGCTGGAGGGGCCTCACTTAACATTTACAGCCCAACCATCCCAGCTCTGATTTCGGAAGCGGCTAACCAGCTGCCTCCTTGGCCCACAAGATTAATCCTATCGATACCCTTTTTCTCACCTTCATTTTGTTCTGAGCAACCCTTTCCCCTTTACAGCCTTCTTGTTCCTAGAAGCTCAGTAATATGCCTGCACAATCTCGGTTCACAAAAATCCCTTGCAGCCTACAATCCTCACAAGTAGGAAATGACACACTTGGGTAAAAACATAAATTACTGCCTGAAAATGATTCAAAATAATAGGCAATTTCTGTCAGTCTCCAGCAGCATGATATTACCATCTTTATAATACCTTTCACATGCTAGAGGGCAAATAAATGTTTTCTAATATTTAGCTGTCCAACTGCACCCTGTAAATTACTTTGTTTTCTAAAAAATAAATGAAGAGAGCATATCTATTAAGACAACAATGTGATTATTTTTGCCAGGGTAAGTTTAATAGTTAGTTTTCTAGGCAGGAGGCCACAGAGCTAGGGCATGACATGGAAAAGCAAAATAAGAGCATATGAATCTCCTACCCATTGCCGGACCCCTCCTCACCTCCGGGAATGCCAGCAAAGAGCACAGTGCTTTGGGGAGATTGCAGCCTAAGTGGCTGCGTGCCCTGGGATCCCTCAAAATTATCATCACCCCAAAACTGCCAGTCGCCTTTGTGATACCAATCTATCAGGCCACAGAGCTGCAGAAGGCAAACCAAGTTATTTGGATTGGCACTTCACCTGCTTGACTGAAGAATGATTTCAGGTTAAAGGCAGTGCATGTTTTGGGGCAAAATGACCTGGAGAAGGCAGGTGTTGGGCTGCTGGCGGAGCCCAGCCCTGCGCACCCTCTGCGGTCCCCCTAACCAGCGATGAGATGTGCCTCGTCTCAGATGCAGTTTGGTTTGAGCCCTGGTAAGCAGGGCTCAGAGGATGGTATGGCTGCCGATAGCTGGCAATAACCAACACCTCCCCAGCGCACAAACCGGTGGGGAATAAGCTTGAACCCCTGCAGAGCCCTCTAGGGTTTGTAGCACAGGTTTCCAAAGCTGCTTAAGGGAATTTGGTACTCACTTCTCCTCCTCAGGCCAGTGAGGCTTCAGCCCCATCGAAGCCTCTATTCGTACTTTGAAAACCCTGACCAGAAAAGATCACTGTAACATGCTCTGTAGCTTCAGAAACATAAACAAGATGAAGGTGTACTACAGACAGTGTCCAGTACCCTGAAAAAAAAAAATATTTGTAATTACTATCAAAAGGCCATATTTACCTGTCTCTAGGGATCATGTACCAGGAAACTCAAGCACAAAAGCAGTTTGGAACAAGGGCGTATCTCAAAGGGACACTGCATGTGCTGGGGTGCTGGAAGGTGACCAGTGCCCACCCCGTAGCTTACTCACCCTCTCTCTTGCTTCCAGGCTCCTCTCCATGCCAGTACTGGGACAGGAATATTCTTTGGCATCTGCCTGGTTACTGGAATTGTGGCTTTTATTGGATATTCTTACCTCAGGTTCAGGAAGAGAAACACAGGCTTCCAGCACTTCAAGGTAGGTGGCAGACAGGACCGGAAAGGGGGGGCGGGGGGGGGCAGCACTACCCCAGACCCCCCCACACCTCCCAAACTCACAGCCTCCAATTTCTCCTTACATTGTATTAAGCTAGAAACATTCCCAATCACTTCCCAGCAGAACCATTCAGACTAAGACATGGAGAAAGTGGGGAAGGTTCACACACTTGTCTTGGGCACAAGCTTACATTTGCCTACTACTCCCCCAGACCCCTCCCTCCAGGGTGCCCGACGGGCTCCTGCTCTCACAGACACTTCCAACACCAAGGACTGGCCAAAAGCTTATTTAACTGCACAGCACCAGTGTAGAAGTCTTTGCCTCACCAGAAAGCTCACCCTTAGAGAAGCAGGTAATTACAACCACTGAAAGGGCACCTGTTCTCTTCCCCCTCCTCTGTGGCATTGCTAATAATTTTGCTGCTCTAGAGGTTGAAACGTTTGATAGGAGAGAGGCCAGATTCAGAAGACAAGCAAATTGAAATGATTGTCAGAATTGAAAAGTGCAATTTTTATACTGATGCACTCTCATGTTTGCTTTCTCTTAACTAACTTTGCTAGCCTCACGTAGTATCATGACGATGCGAAACCAGCCAGCAACAGCCAAGCTACTCAGAGACAAGGGCTGACAAAAAAGTGTTATAAAATACACAAAACTCAATCCGAAAGAAAGTCTACTTAGAAGTAACCAGAAATCCCTTCCTATTCTAGACCCTGCTTAATGTGAATCATCTTCTAGAAACAAAAACAGGAGCCATGATGAGCCAGGGGAAACGGCTGTATTTTTATATAGTTGCAATGAGAGTGCTCAGGACCAACCAGCCACCTTTTATCCCAGGCACAATGCCAGGGCAACCCTTCCTCTCCCATTCTTTGCTGAGGCTTTAAAATAATAAGGGAGAGAAAAAAGGTACCAGTGTTAAGTGACCTGAGATAATACAACAACCTACAACAGTTTATGCCCGGAGACACTGATTTAGATGATAGAGGCAGTTCAGTCACAACACCGCACACAGCCGGTAGTGAAGCTTAAGTGCCCCACTTAATGCACTGTTAGGAGGAGGGTGGATTTTAAGCAGGTTTGTGTAATTTTATGTAGTCAAAAGATGACACTGACGTAACATCACTGGACAAGTCACAGCCTTCAAATATCACCAACCCCTCATACGAAAGTTCTTCTGCACTGACTCCACCAGAACCTGCTTATGATCTTTTCTCAGTAAGTGTTCATTTTGATTTGAGATTGAGACACAGCTAAAATCATGGTAAGAGGGAATGACTTTATGAAAGGAAAATGTCTAATTGAAAAACAAGAAAAATTGGTTCAGGAAAACACCATTCAAGTTCCTGGCTTTCCTGTCTCACCACTGCTAGAAATTGGGTCTGTGGTCTACAGCTGTATCTCAAGTCTAGCTTCAAAGAGAGCTGAATTAAATTGGACTTCAAATGCTACTGGATGCCAGTGACGCATCTATATAAACTTAAAAAACCTTCCAATTTTGTCTTCCTTTCTCTTTGCTGCAAACGCAGCTGTGTACCATGCCAGCTCTCTGCAAAGAATCTGAAATGCAATGGGAAGGGGGCTGGGAAACAAGGAAAGGAAAGATTGAGTAAAGCTGGAATATCTGAATAGCCTCAATGGTCCAATTTGGCAAGACCCTCATGTACATGCAGAGTCTAAAATCAAAATCAAAATAAACCTTCTTGCATCCAGTAAAAAGACTTGTTTGGTGCAAAACCGTCAGGTGCAAACTCTGCCATCTGTATGGACAAATTTGCCAAAAAGCGACTTTCATTTCTTAACACAATGTTCAAGTCTGATTTTCTTTTTCTTTTATTTTATAGGATTCAGATGACCAGCAGCTTGTGATGAGTGGTCCTCATGATCAGAATTAAAGACTGAATTTGGCATTAGTCAATTATAAAACACATTTCTATTTACACTTGCTGTGAAAAAACAGCACCAACATGTTTCACAGAATAAAATCTTGTTACAAATTAAAACCCAAAAGAGCACAGCTTTGTTTAAGATGCAGCCTATAGGTTCACAGAGTTACCAACCTCAGAAGCAGTGGCTGTATCTGAGCAATATCAACTAAGAGTGCCAAATGCAAAACCGAGTCTCAACTAACCTACCCAGAAGCAAACAGACACTTCTCAGTGAAAAGCACAAGACTTTCACTAGCCTGCTATTTAACCGCATTTATTCTTCTTCACAGACTTTAAAATGGCCTCGAGCACACTGCCAACTTGGCAAATAACCTAAACTTTACCAGTACTCCAGCTCTCCACTTTCATCTTGGCTCAGTTACAACTACAACTGGCAAGTGTGAAACAGAACATGTGTTAAGCCTGTATTTTTAAACTGAGGGGATTTTTTGCTAGTATACCTTCTTGTAAGAATTTCAGCAGCAGGACACGCAACCATCCTGTCTACCCTGCTTGCCCACTCTAGCTTTTCTGTCCTTCCTCCAACTTGACTGTTTTGTTTACATCTCACCTCACTGTACAAAGGGAAATAGTAATTGCAGCAGCTTTAGCAAGAAATATAGGTGATATGAGAGTATTCGAATAGTAATCAATTTTTATTTGAACTATTTTTGTGAAAAGTGGACAATGAAGATGATGTACTTGCCATCTCACGTCCACATTCAGATTTTCGGGTCTGTGAGGAGCAGAAGCAACCTGCTTGTTCACATACTGTAATTTTACCAGGCACATTAACATTGCCTTTCAACCGATGCACAGCAATAACAGCTGCAATTTTCACCATACTATTAGAAGTGAATCAAACTTGAGTTTGATTTGCTGTCATTTCCTTCCCTCAAAACATTAGTATCATAGCAAATTGTGAGAACGCTATAGAAACCACAAAACAGCAAGAAAAGGAAGATTTTCTTGCTGGCAGCAGTAACATTCCCCTGTGATATGCTTCCTGGTGCCTCCCACGGGCAGGGGGCAGGAGGGGAGGTGTCACTGCAGGAATCAAATCAGTAGTTACCTCCGAGGGCCGCCCCAGGACGCCTCCTGCCAGACCAAGGTACGGAGGCAAACCCGGGGTTGCTGACGCAGCAATGAAGCACACCCAAGGGAATCTAATGTGTAAATATGCCTGGATGAAAGAGACAGACTGAAGTAATTTCCCTAACTCCTTCCCTTGCCCCCCTACACATGCCTGCTTGTTTTTACCTATAAGATATTAAAAGATTCAGAACACAAACACACGTAAACACACGTATTTAGGGGAGTTTTCCCCGCAGAGTTTTGCGATTAATACAACTCATGTTCTTTCCTTCTCCCCACTCACCCAAAACATTAAGGCTCGTAGGGACCAGAAGATAAAGTCCAAGCATTTATTTTTGTAATAATCATTAAATATTTTTATCACAAAAAAGTTTCCACAGTTCATTAAACTCTTCTTTTACTGACAGACTGTTCTCTTTTTGACAGAACAGAAAGAAAATTTCTTCTTGCTTTGGTGTTCAAATAAACTATGCTCCCAAAATGAATGTAAAGAGACACTGCCCTTTAAACACGCTCAAAAATCTCTTTTAAGTCAGTAACGTAACAAGGTTAAAATAAGTAATGCAGAGAGCACCGAGGTGTACAGCTCAAGTTCTCCAAAATCATTACAAAAATGCAAGACATTTTTTAAAGTTAAAGAAGAGTATTCTAGCATTGAAAAATAAATAATACACTTAAAAATTCTCACTTAATTTCATATTATATATAGTTGGGTTGTTTTAAAGGAACATAACCCTCCCATAATGATTTTTTTTTCATGCAATGTTATTTATTTCAAAGTCATGCAATATAAACAAGATTTTACTTCAGCTGGCTTCTGTAACATAGCTTTGTACAGAAGTTTGATTTGTAAGTAAAGAGAAAGAAAGGAGGAGAGGAGGAAATCATCTTGAAACAAAATGTGTATTATGTGGATAACATCATCCAAACCAATTAAACTGCTGCTGCTTAACGCAGGAAAAATTAGGCAAACAAACGGACTCCTAGCCAGCTTTAAAAGAAGAAACATCACAGAGCTATAACCAACAAAACATTGTCAAATTCAATAATGCAGAACTGAATAACACAATACTATTATTCGCTGGTAGTAAGATGAAGAATGTACAGTGGTTTGGGTTTGGTTTGTTGGTTGTTTTTTTTTTTTTTTAAACAGTGCATTGAAATCTCTGGAGCATGAGAGGTGCTACACACATGTAACACCAAGTTCGGTTCTAGCTGAGCATTAGGATAAAGAACAGAAGGCAAACCAGGGATATTTCCATCCCCACATTTCATCATCAAGTTACTCTAAATAATTCTCGCACAGCCCCACCAGCAAGTCTCCCAATAAAGCCAAACTAACTTCCTGCAAAACTTTATCTTTTTCTTCAGCAAAACAGCAGGACTGTCAGATGAACTTACTCATTTCAGATATATTCATCTGTTTAAATACACACACACACACTCTCTCTTCGGAGTGTTGCACGTCATTTGAAACAGGAGCACAAGAAAACCACAAACATAAAATCTATAACCACCTCTGAGGACTTCAGACTGATTTCAAGCACACAGGAAAACTGCTTATGAAATTGTGCAGGCTAGATTAGAATACATTCTTAACTTCGCAAACATGCTTTTAAAAATATGAAAGATACTGCGTATGAAATTCAATATAGGTACTTGCACATAATACAGACAGGTTAAAAAAAAAAAAAAGAAAACTTTTGGTCACCAAAAGTTTGTTTACCTGACAATCATGGTAGGAAGCAAGTGATATCCCAAAGTGAAGTGAAGAATACCAAATGCTACCTATTTTGTCATTATATACTTTTAAAAATGGAGCTTTTAATAACTAAAATTTGAAAAATATTAATCATATTATGCCTTCTAAAATGGATGGGGTGGGAAGCACCAGTTAAAAAAAAAACATTTCCTTTGGATGCAGAGAAAGGAAAGCATCCTTATTTAAAAACAACTATATAGCAGTTCTATAAAGTGCCTGTTTGAGGAAACACATCAACAGATGTTTTCCTTGTGCAAAATAGACATTTTTCAGCTCAAATCTTTGGAACGTATATGCTACCCAGAGTTTGTGTTCATGCATTACCTGTAATTTCAGTAATTCAATAAAACTTCTAATCTGCACCGCCAAAATTATTTTGATGGATGCAAACTCTCCACCACCCCCAAGTCAGCTTTGAGGGATTGAGCTAAAAAAACTCACCAGAAAACTCTGGTTTTCGTTTTCTCATCTCTTAATTTTTCTTTCAACTCATTTGCCCATTGTGCGTGTTTACTTTTGACTGTAAAAGTCCATTACTGAAGGCTATATGAAATACATTCTGTCCTAGGGAACAGCAAAACCACATTGTATACTGCTGTAAGACACTGTCAAAATTTTAAAAAGCAGCATTTAGCATCAATCTAAAGCCTGACAGAGATCTGTCTCCACTTCGAAATGCAAAATGCAAGACCTCTTGAAATGGCTTTATTATCAGAGAGCAGATATTTAAAGTGTTTTGAAACTTAAAAAGAAAGGTGCCTAAAAGGCAACAAAAAGGTCGCTGAAGCAGCCCAAGTTACTGCCACTTTCAGTTTTAGGCTCAGGTCCACCTACAGCCAAGCACAGACATAACAAGGACAGAAACTGCACGGACAGGAGAAAAAGCCCCCGTCAGCCTGAGCCCACCTGGGCTGTAATCCCAGCAATGCAGCAGAGCCACACCAACACCACGCAGCAGTAGGTCAGTTACAGGTAAGGCTCTAGCTATGGCAGCAAGGAAAAGGAAAATGCATACACCATCCCTCTCAGTCTCACCGTAAACTGGCTCCTAACGGTGTTATCACTGAATTACTAATACCGGATTCAAGCTTTTCAGTGCCAAGATCCATTACAGGCTCCAGCTGGAGTTCTAATTGGGGCCAGAACAGAGAGTATAGGTATGTCATTGTAAACCACAAGGCTGCAGATCGACATTTCCAATGAACAAACAAAAACAACCACCCCAGAACACTACCAGTTCTTCCCCTCAAATTTGCCCTCCCTCCCAGCCCACTACTATTTTGGCAGTCCATCATCTCTTCTGTGTGTAGGAGGAGTTTTCGCATCTCCAAGCAGGAGTGGAGAAAATGGGTACAATGCTTAAGAGAACAAGTATGAATTACATCTGAATCAAGATAACAGATTTTAAGTGACTCAAATAAAATACATAAAATAAAATAAAGTACATTCAAAAAAAAAAAAAGATATTTTTCCTCATTTTAGAGAGAACGAGCCAAGTGCTTATTTGATCTGAACTGTATCTTGTAGGAAAGGTATTCTGAATGTACCAGTGCACAGCTGGTCTGACCAGCTAGGAAGTTCATGCTGCAGAGGAGTCCTTCTTGGGTAAAATGTGTAATCAGGCTCATAGTTCAGGAGACAACTCAATGATGCCATGTAGATATCTGCAAATCTAGAGAGCCGTCTTAGGAAATAAGTTGGATTCTCATCGGTCCTGAATAAGCTTCCAAACTGTGCGTTAAAGAAATTCCTGTTCATCTCCCTGTCCCCCAAAAAAAAGAAAACAAAGAGAATGAAGTGAACATACTTGCACACATCTCATTACCAGCTAGCATCCAGAACATGAAGCAAGCAGTTCCTATAATCTGTTCTATGCATTATTCTCTTGCCATTGCACTTCAAATCGCTTAAATGCACCACATAAGAAATTTTTGCACCTCTTGCACATAGGTAGCCCAGATCTAGCAATCGCACTAGTGAACAGAAGAGCTTCACACTTCTCTCACTAAAACCAGTGATAAGTTACTTCTGACTTCAGAAACATGACATCTCAAGCTTTCCTTTCTGGAGATTGTGAAAGATGACTTTTGCCTAAATCCTAATAACATCCACTTGTCCCAAAGATAAGAGACTTTAAAAAAAAAAAAAAAAAAAGTAAGGATTTGGCTTACTGTACACAAAAAGCTTAAGACACATCTTGGAATTAACTTCTGTTATTAGTCACTGCCAAGTACCGTTCCCATTTCATTTGCTTCCACATTTCTGGGGAAGGCTGCTGCTGGTACAGCTGCTGGCCTTGCCAACTGTGCACTTCACACACCGGCATTTAGGGATTGCTCCTTCACGATATTAATTTTTTAGGAGTTTTAGCCCTATTACCTATCTCTGTGATGAGTCCACTGCTAAATGCAGTCTAGTGCAGAGCCCAGTTTCTCCATATTCTAAGATGTATTGTATGTAATCTCAAGAAATCATCTAAAAAAACCTGAAGAAGTGACCTAAGTCTTGATACAGAAACATATTTTTAAATCCTGCAGAAGTTAAGCTGAAGTTAATCAATAGCAATGGTGACAAGTGAACACAGAGGGACAGGAGAACTAAGATGAGAAGGAAAAGCATTTGGTGTGATGTTACCCTTTCGTGCAGAAAACTAACATCTGTTCCAAAGAAGGGGAACAGGGAAAAGGGGGTTCATATGCACAAAGGGTCAGAGGGGAGAAGAGCTGCACAGGTGGAATATTGCTTCACGCAGATAATTTTAGGAGGTCTGTAACTACCAGGGAATATAAATCAGGGATGGATAGAAATTCTGAAGAAACCTGTGGAAGATACCACATAGAACACTTGGCTACCATGAAGCATATTGCAAATTCTTCATCTCCCATGTCTTACCTCATTTCCTTTCTTTCCTTCTTCCATTCTTCTAAAATCATTTGTGAATCAGGATCACGGTGAACCTGGAATGTAAAGTATGGATCACAAGTAACTAAGGATGACCTCGTAAATGAGCCTTTCCATTCATAAACCCTTATCAGTTAACAGGACAAGAGCAATGCTTCAGAGATCAGCATACAGGAGTTACCTACATGCATTTTAACCAACTGAAAGCAGGAGTCAATCCAGGCTGATAAGCAGAGGAAGGGAATAAGATTTTGTTAAAACTCTTATTAACTAGCCACACAAATAATTGCATTTATTTATCTACTGGTGAACTTGAATGAGACAGAAAGCACTTGCAACGTCAATGTCCAGCATTTCAAAACTTGGCTGGATCCCTTCTGCTATACAGAGCCGATTACACACACATAGAACAAACCTGCATGTGTTCCAGTAATCCTGTCAAGGTTTGCAGCCAGGTCATGGTTTCAATGTACTTCTCTGTGTTCATGATTTTAATCTCTGATCGTAACTCTGGAATAATCGCACCAGTGCGCCAGCCATGCTTCAGGGTCAAATCCTATTTACCAAGAAGAATTACAAAATACAAGTATTAGTCTTAAAAAGAACTACTTAAAAGAACTGAAGAATTTGACCATTGTTTCTCCCAAAGGGGCACTAATTCAATTGCTTCTTATGTATAAGCAGAAATATTAAACAGTGGGACTTAACTGTGCCAATAGGCAATAGCATTTAATTTCAGAATAAGCTTCAAATCCCACATTTTTAAAGAAAGAGAGCTAAAGAACACATAAACACTTGCAAATAAGCACTAATTCATTAGGTTTAAAACAAATAGTAGGAAATCCCTCTTGTAGATGAGATCTCTGCTGCTGTCAGAAGTATCTGGAGGAAACCGTGTGTTGGGTTTGTGGTATTTACCCATACACTCAGCTGACAGAAGGGTCTTATCGGGACGCCCAGCTATTCATGCTCCTCCCGACAAGTACAGGACAAGGCAGCTGCCACCTGTGCTCATTCCTCCATTGTGCCAGAGAAGAACAGAGCTGCCTCCTCCTTCCTTTGGCCCTCAGCCTTCTGAAGCACCCAAACTTACTTTTCTTTCTAAAAGCAGATTGGGGCAAAAATGTTAACATCTGTTGCTGTTGAAACATGTTATCACAGCTTGGCAAGGGAAAGTCATATCCAGGCATTCATATGCAATCAATTACAAAAGAGTTAAGTGGTGGTCACTTACTCTAAAGTAACAGTACATTTGTTTGTAAGGTAGTAAGAAAATGCCTGGATAGTGGGGCTACAAACCATAGCAAGATCTTGTGAAGAAAGAAAATTTACCACTAGTGACAGGTAGATTGCCTCGTGCATTCAAAACAGAAGTTCATTCAGCTCTTATTACACTTGGTAGTAAATGTAATCCAAATCAGCCACAACCTGTACTTTTGGATATTTGTGTTTACTCTCTGTTACATCTGACACTATCAGTATCTGGATCAGGAATACAAACTGACACGTTCCTGAGCGCAGTTTGTAAACAAGTTAAATGCTACAAGTCAGGTGGAAAACATCGTTGGCCTTTTACGGCACCAATTTTCTTCACTGCAAGAAAAGCAATATGGCTTAACTACCAACTCCAGTGTTGTTGTATTTAGAAATCTCAAATGAAAGTGTGTTATATTGAATAACGGGGGAGGAAGAGAGGAAAACTAACGAAAAGCCTCATCTTTTATCCTATTTTGTGAAAGTAAACTACTTACTGCCAAGTCACTGTAAATGTGATCACCAAAGTAGAGAACCTTAGAGCCCCTCCAGCCAGTAAGCTTCAGAAATTCATACAAGTTACCCTGCAAAAAGAATGACATGTACATCGTAGTGGCACGCAACTTGCACCTTCACAGGCATGAAAAAGGAATTTAGTACACCCCTAGAAATACTTTCACATCAAGAACCTTGTTCCCAGTTTTATGAATCCCAAATTTTACAGGCAATTTCAGTAATACCATCACCTCAAGAGACAAGTAAACTGCAGACATACAATACCAACAATGAATTTGTACCACTTCAATCATTAAAACAACTCTCTTAAAAAACATATCTACTTTTTAGAAGCCTTTATGATGTCTAAAGAAGCTTAGGATTCTAGGAAATAGGTATTACATTTGAACTGAAAGAGTTTATTAAAAGCATACCTGTTTGTAAATCTGACCTTTCTGCAGCTTGTGAATTTTGTCCCAAAGCAACACTCCCCTTTCATTCACCTTCCGAAACGGTCTAGAATAAAATTATATACAATTATTACGTTGCTGTAGAAATTCTGTCACTTTTTAGGAGGCTATTAGAATTTTAACATTAAAAATATTAATCTTTCAAAAGGAAAACATGCTCTCTAGCATCTGAATATTTTGTAATAGACAGAAAAAGCAAAGCTCCAAAACTTAAGCTTTAGCCAGTGAAATGCAGTGTATCTATCCAGTATACCTAGGACATTTATAACGGAGTTTGAGAACAACTGTTGAGAACTAAGGCAGGGATCCCAGACAGAAGGGAAGAAACAGTGTGAATTGCCTGCCATTAAGAAGGAGAGAAGAGAATACAAAAGAAGTGAAGATGTGTAAAAATGTTGCCCCATGCCTCATTTTGTACAACTGAACAACGGAAGAAGAAAGGGGCAGAGGACTGGGGGCAAGACATACAGCAAAATTATTCTTAAAATTAAATGAAAAAAACTAAAGGGGAAAAAAATCCCACCTCCCTCTATCTCACTTTCAAATCATAAGTACACATAAAGGAACAGGTCTCTTTCAAGTGTAAGAATAGCATGTACACATCACAAATGTGTTTACTTAATTGAACAACTAGTACAAATACTCCAGTCTGTCAGCCAGTCTTAAATATCATGTAAGACTAAACAAAACCAGAAGCAATGAAAGACATTTCCAGATAAGGGGCTGATTCTGAAAGGCACCAAAGTTTCTCAGGTTTATTAGGAAAGAACACACTTCAACAGCTTTTGTGACCCTAACTCAGTCCAGTAGACCTGCAACAGCTACTGGAACTTACTCAGGTAAGAAATGGTAAATATTTGGACTTCAGAACTGGGTGTTGCTGCATTCTGTAATGGCCTTAAACAGGATTTCATCAAATATGATTTAATTTTACATTGCATCCAAATTAAAATATTTCATAACATGGTCTATAGCCTTATATGGAATAAGCTGCTTGAATCATTCTTTACTGACTAAATACCCACCTTCGCTTATCATTGAAAAAGTTTGGCTTATCAGCCTGTACAATGACCACATCAAAGAGATCCCTCCAGTCCTTGCCAACTATGAACTTCATGCCTTTGTCCCTAAAAAGGACAGAGGGATATTAACAGTAAAGCGTTACAGAAGTGCCATTATCTGCGCAATATAATGAATTACGTTCGAGAACCTGATCCTCCCCGTCCTTTAAAAATGTATAGTTGAACAGCAAACAACTATTCCCTTACACGAAGCTGCTGGGACTGTTTGTGATGAGAAACATCTTCTTGCCATGATCAGCCAGCTTTGCTAACACTGCACGAGTTTGTTCGGCATAGCAGATGTATTTCTCTGTGAGGATTGGGGAAAATACAGTATTAATTGAAAAAGTTTTTCACAAGAATTTTCTCTGCATTCAACCCAAAGGTTCAGAACATGAGGTTATACTTAACAAAGGCACCTTAGACAAGTGGAAATAACTCTTTCAAGCTTTAAAATTTAGAATTTGTAATCTTAAACAAGGAAGCCAGAAAGATGATTATACTATCAGTGAAAAAAGCTTTGATAGATGATCACATGAGTACTTACCAATATCTGCTTCAATTGCTCTGTACATTATTCCTTTGATGTGGACATCCCTGATTGAATCCTGTCAGGAAAGCAACAGAGCACTAAAGAACTGAAAAATCTTTTCAAGTATAAAAACCATGCTCACTGCGTAGCAGTAGCAATTTGTTTTTGAAACAATTCCTTTCTCTGAATTACACTTTCAACTTCACAGAATGCCATGTGATGTTCATTACATATATATATATATATATAAAATAACAAAATATATAATGTCACCACTAGACAAAGAATAAGCCTGTCCTCCAAGAAACTAACTTCATACTTTTGGGAAGTACAAAACTGAATAGCACAGGGGCTGTTTTACATAACAACTGTAAAAGGGCGCTCAGAAGGGTGAAGCAGGGTGAAAGCCCTCTGCAGAAACAGAGTCATCACAGATTTCCAATGACCTTTGAAGCAGAACACATTCCTTTCCTCTTGCAAAAAAAAAAAACTCCAAAAGCTTTAAGTCATACAGATTTTAGACTATGACCACTCACAAATGCCCTGGTTATTTAAAAAATAAATTTATGAACAGATGAAAAAAGCTAAATGCTTAAGCAAAGTATTCATAAGGCGCTCTGAAGGCATTTGGCAGCTCTCCTGAGCCAGCTCTGCACCAGACCACTTTGTTTAGGACAGTGGTACTGCCATTTTGGTACTTACATGGAGTATGTCCCAAAAATCCTCAAAAAATGCCACTATAGGGCTTCCAAACTGTCGGTAATGCTGAGCAGTACAGAAGTTTCTACAAACACTTCAGCAGAAACCACAAGAACTAGCCTTCTGACTCTATGTAACCATAGGCAGAAGGCAAAAATTACTCTGGAGGTCAAAAGTTTCTGAAAACCCAGCTGATCTACTTGGGAAAGTGAGAAATTCAACATCCAGGTGCATCACATATGCTGAACAACTACACAAGTTTAATACATGTCAACATGGGGCCAGGAAAAGGTTTTGAATGGAAAGCTTGTGCGGACAAATACCATCAACTTGGGCATAACCTCTTTTGTTCTTAAATAACCATGACATAAAATTATGTCCTCTGCAGGATACATCCTGAGGAATCAAGAGGGTCAAACTACTCTAGTCATTATTACTAGATTTTTTTGGAGGAGGAAGAGAGGAAAACAGGCAAAATAGATATGCCAAAAGCGAGAGACAGCAAATGATTGTATATTAGGGTATGGAGGCAGTAAAACTGAAAGCTCCAAACTGGAATTCCCTACAGCCTCTTACAATTCCTGCTAGTGAGAAAAGTATACTTTTAATAACAATCAAAAGAAGCTTTATCGACGTACAAGAGCTTCTTCACTTTCCCCCTATCCACCCCTCAAACCTACAAAAAGAGCAACAGCCCTAAAATGTCAGATTTAAAACAAATTTCAAATTATTCTGTTTCTTTTTCAAGGTCTACTTTCATTTTATTTATGTTTTTATGGTTGTATAGCAATAATTACTCTATACAAAACCTAAAGTTGAGGTATTTCACTGGAGCTGACGCAACAGGTTGAAGCTTCCTGAAACGCTCACAGAGAAGATGCACAAATGTAGAGCTTTACCTAAATCTTCAAAGCTAGTACCTTGACATCTTTGTACAGATGAACAGGCTCATAGTCTATGTTGTTTTTCAGAAAATATTCATTCACACAAGAAAGGAGTGTCATTTCTGGCAAGGAAAATATATCCATGAATTGCTTCATTGTATTTCCTTGTGAGCTCTACAGGGGTGGGAAGAAAAAAAGAAGAAAAAAAGGTCAGGCATTTCTCAGATTAGAACACTTTCATTCATTCAGTATAAACACTTCAGCTTAGTTGCAGATATTCAGCTTTTGCCATCACTGTTCGTATTGCTTTAGATTCTTTTTGAACTAACAGACTTTCAATAAAATAACTCCAGCAAAAGTGTTGGCTTTATTTTAAGAATTAATCATGACTCATTACTCTTAAGAGCAGTATTTTAATTCATAAACATATGCTCAGCTAGCGCTCAGCTAAAAGTAAAGAGGACTTAGAAGCCTTCATTGGAAGTCTGCACTTCTATAAATAAGAGGAACTGGGTATTGTGATGGGGGGTGGAGGTTTTGTTATTTGTTAAGGTTTGGTTTTTGGTGTTTTTTTTTTTTTTTTTAAATGAGTGGAATTTTGTTTAGGACTGCAAAACATTTTACCTCCTTGAAAAGAGATAATAAAAAGTTGTAAGAATCTACAATAACTAATGCAGTAACAGAGGAAAAGATTTCTAGTCTGCAAAAGCTGTAACTATAGTTAAGTTTCACAAAAGTAGAGAATCCCATTACAGAAGAGCAAATACAAACCAAATACTTCTCAGGAGGAGAGGTAAAGCAGCCAGCTCAGGACAGCACACTGGTCAGGACCACAGAAACACAGAATGGTTGAAGTTGCAAGGGACCTCTGGAGGTTATCTTGTCTAACCCTCTTGCTCAAGCATGGCCACCTAGAGCCAGTTGCCCAGGACCTTGTCCAGATGGCTTCTGAATCTCCAAGGATGGAGACTCCACAACCTTCTTGAGCAACCAACCCATGCCAGCGCTTGGTCACCCTTACAGTAAAGGAAATGTTTCCTGATGTTCAGAGGAAACCTCCTCTGTTTCAGTTTGTGCTCACGGTCTCTCATCCTGTCACTGTCCTTTCCAAGATCAAAGAAAGCACAGACCTGCAGAGACCAAGGCATCCCACAGGGAATGCCAGGGTGATATTCAGAACTGCTGGAGAGGCCAGATTTGGGAATTCTAAGTTCAGCTCCTTAAAATAAGAACAAGTGTGAGAACAACAAAATGCTCCACAGCACAAAGGGCCTTTCATGTCAACATGAAATTAACATCCATAAGTAAAAGGGGTTTGGGAAAGAGGAAGGAACCTACCAGCAAGAAGATCAACTTCCCCCACAAAGTCAAATCCTAAACTTAAAAGCTTTATCTTTTATCATTCATCTTTTGTCAGATCCTCTTACTGTCGCTCTGCCAGCTTGTATGCAAGAGAGGCCTCCATACGTTTCCTTGTCGCTACATCAGCTAAGCCATTAGACCACCGGGAAGAAATACATAGCCGGGGTAAGGCACCAGATATGGTTCATTTCCCAGCCTTTATCAGATCTGCTGTGCAACACTGAGCAAGTCACTTGATTTTTCTATGTTCCGCTTCTCTGTCTGTATAACTGGGCAAGGGAACAGTGAAAGAAGAAACTACAGCAAGTGGGAGAAAGAAAAGATATTTGTCACTTTAGAGGGCAAACGTCACATCTAGCACTATGTCAGTCATGTATTGAGAAAATATAACTGCTAGTAAGAAAAAGAACAAAAACAAAACGCAAACACCACTACCCCCACCCAAAAAAAAAAAAAAAAAAAAGTCATTTTTAAAGAGCAGCTTGTGGTTTTACCTTTCCATAAAAATCACTCATTTGTTCTAAAGGGACATGGGAACCATCATACATTGCAATGACTTCTTCATCTGGGACAACACTGAGGCCTCTGGAAAACAACATTAGCTGTAGTTCAAAAGTCAGATTAAAATTTCCAAGTAATTGCCAAATGAAAATCTGACAGATTAACACTTAGATCTGAAGCTTATTAAAATAATAATAATAATGTCATAGGAACACTTTAGTCTGTAAGTTAAAACAGCATCTTTCCTTACAGAACAAGTAACATTTTAACAGGCTGACGCACACTGAACACTTTCTGATTTTAAGTCCTTTTTACTTTCTTACGGGAAAAGAGCTAATTAGTCTCCATTGAAACTATGCCTCAAGGGTTTGTAAGAAGTAGAGCTTCCAGTTTCTTAACACAAAGCAATTCCTCACTCTGCCTTTGTTTCATACAGCACTGATGATGTGATAGTGTTTAAATCAGATTATGCTGCAGCGTGACCTTGAAAATTCAAGGGAAAGAAAAACATACACAACCTTTAACTAAGTAAGAATTTCTTTTAAGCTGTATCAATAGTTCAGTTTCCCAAAATTTAAGATTACTTGAAGGATTGTTGACAAGTAATTAAAATACAAAAATATAACAAAAATGGGGAAGAAGGAGACATCATCTCTCCCCAGAGTTTCTTTATCAACTATTAAGAGATTAAAGACTTTGTTTTGGTTTGGTTTTAAATGTTTACAGTATCAAGCATCTTGCACTAAAGCATCTAAAACACTGCAGGCATGCAAACATCTTCACCAGAGGACACAGAAGTGTTGAGGTTTTGCTTAAGATTAAAGAACACAAATGAAAACCAGATCATCTGGTCTCTTTTTTCCAAGCCTACTTATGGTGTTTTGCAGCCTTGTAAGACAGACAGTTATTTCAGTGCCTCCTTTTCTTGGTCTTACCCTGAAGTGTTGTGAGGCATTAAAAAAAGAAATTAATTCATTAATAAGCCTAGTACTTTCAGTATTTAGTCTTCACACCAGCTTTGCAGCGGAAGGGCATGATACATGAACTTCCTCAGGGCTGCTATGGTAGCAGAGTCCCATGTTAACTAGTTCCTTTACCGCACTTCTCAATTCTACATCGACTTGCACTTAGCTCTGTGCTATTGCTGGTAGGACTCCAGCGTTCAAGTTAGTATTGTACACCAACAGGGCAAATAATAATTTGGTTTTGTAACATACAGAGTTCAGCATCACCCACTCCACAGCAGGAAACACAAAGAAATGCAACCAAAATGTTAAACACACACCAAGTAACACAATCAGAATTAAGAAGGACTGACTCACGTCCTAGTCTGCAGACAGCTATGCCAAGTGGTATCTGAATACTGCTAAAGAAAATGCTTGTAGATCAGGAGCTACTTAAGCACAAATCAAGAGAGGACAATAGACATATATGAAAACCAAAGAGGAGAGACAACTGTGTAGGCAAAGCTGTAGGTTAGTTTTCCCAAAAGACCCATAGTCTTGACACAGTTCACAGTCCAGCTGTATAACTACAAAGTTTATTTTATTCCACTCACAGCATGCATAGACAGCACTAAAAGCACAGTTCACCTATAGCAGTGCTCCTATTGCTGCTCTTGGAGATGTGCATTGTTAGAGGGATACCAGAATTGCTCACACCTCTCAGTGCAAATGAGGCTGTACACTTGGGCAAATCCTGCTACTTTCAGCGGTGCAATCGTCCTACACACGTACAGAGCACATGGAAGGTTAAAACTAAGAACGACAGATATGCAGCAACTGACAGCAAAGCTCAGTGTTGGTATAGAAGAGAAAGGTAATCTTATTTTAAACAAAATTAAGAGAAAGTATTGAGTCAAATGGTAGCTTTCATTCTCTCCCCCACACACACTCACAAGTACCAAGACGTGTGGCCTAGCAGTATGTCCAGAATTACTTTGGGTGACGCAGAGAACAAGGAACGCCAGCTCTTCAACAAATCTCAACACTTCTCTAGAGTTTTCTTGATCAGTCATCACATGCTGGCTTCGGATGTGCCTTTGGTACTAGAGGTTGACAGCAACTGTGATCTTCTGCCTTTTCATTCTGTCCCACACTGAGTCATAAGGCAACACTACTGATGGACTCACCACCCATTTGTCTTCTCATCTAGGTCACTATACAGTTCCAGTCATACCACTGTTCTTCCTGGCATCTTCTCTCAAAGCCTTCAGCCTCTTTTTTGCTCCCCCCACCCCCATATGGGTATTTGGAGAAACAGCATGCAGATGTGATGGTATTTTGATGACCAGCTGATCCAGGTACCACCAACACATGCCATCCTTTTTTCCCTTCTATCAACATTTCTTCTGGTATTCTCACACATACATGTTTCCATTCATACCTCATTCATACCAACCTTCATATTTCTACTACATACCTCTACAGATAAATGTATCTTTGATTACTTCACCTAGCCTTTAATCTAGCAAACTAGCATTTTTCACAGTGAAAAAGTGTAAAAATGTGACAGCTTTTTTAAATGAATCTAACAAGTAGTGACCTTCACTCTGAGTTCTCTGGTTCCCTCCTAGCCCTGCATAAATGATTCCTTTGAAAACCACAGGAACATGTTTTGTCAGTCAAAATATACAATAATTATTCTATATCAGCATGTATAAAACACACAAATAAATGGTATGAAGTCTCACTTGGACTCTGATGATACATACAGAACACACATTGTTTTGGCAGCTTTAGACAACCACTACGTTGACCGTTATGAGCCTAATGCTGGACCCATGCCATCTTGTTTCCTCTTTCACTTTCCTTCCTTTCCTCTCCCCTCTCCCAAAGGGCATCTCAGACTAAGTCATAAAAGAACAGATCAATGGCTAAGGCTGAATCATCTACCTATCTGCCCACCTGGCAAACAAAAAGAAGTAATGAGTGCATTATCATCATTTCATACTACCATACACAGTTCCATGCTAGCCCCCACAGTAAATCACCTCAACGTTGCATTATCTTGTGGCCCCAAAAGAAAACTTTTTGTCTAATGACATTAAGAAAGGTGCTCAGGCTTGTTGTTTAATTTAAAATATGGTACCAAGTGTGGTGTTCATGTCAGTCAGATGTGTACTGCTTCGTTACAGCAAACTTAGCCATACTAAAAACTCTCCTGTCAAAGAACATATACAGTAAGTCTATACCATGTAACAAAGCACAGCACAGAGGTCAATTTTACATGAATTCAGTCAACTGAAAAAGTGTCAGGCTGTGCGGACACAAAGCAGTCAGGCTCCAACCACATCATACTTGCAGAATGGTATGTCCAAACTTAAAAGGTCTGTGCAAATGCAGTAAGACCTCTCAAGTGTCTCTGCAATCACACTAAAGTGATGCTAACAGGCACTCTGTGACAATTATTTACATAGAAAGCAACAGTGGAAAAGTCATCAGAGTATTTTTAGATGTCTTTCAGCACAATTTAACAGCCGGAAACAAAATGAGTCAGCACTATGTGACCAACCAGCTTGCCAGCTTCCCCAGCTCTGAACTGGGGAATCAGCTGTACCGTATCAGTCAGTAAACGTGTGCGCATGTCTGTGCGTACATACAGAGGTGCAAAGAAACCCCCTTCCAGTAAGACTGCAATATTCATTCATATCTGTGCTTTTCACTGCACTGTTCCTGATATGAACCTAAGATGTACACTGATAAATGCAATTAAGAGATTCAAAAAACAAGAGTATACATTTTTATTATCAATAGAAAATAATTTTACCTACCTGTAAACTGTTCCCAGCTGAATATAATGAAAAGCATCGATCTTCATTAATAATGCCTTGCAGGGAAATAAAAATTAAAAAAGAAATAAATCAGTTTTTATCACATCAACTATTTGACATGAAATTATAAAAATCAAAGCAACTTTTATCTATAATCTTTCCATTTCGAGAACGCCTGAGCACCTTCACTTCAACTTCCTTCATAGCTTCCAAAATACTTTATCAATGGCTTTTACCTAGGGCTTGCCAAATCACCAAGGAAACATTGTCCAGTGACCTGAGGTAGGTCATGGAAGAAATATCTTTTCCTACTAGCAGATGCCTGCTTAGGTTTATTCTGTTGCATTCTAAGTTGTCTTTCTTCCTCCCCCTGCCCACCATGAGAACAAAAACACCCAAAACACTTCATACTNAAAAAAAAAAAAAGGAAAAAAAAAAAACAAAAATCAAGCTTGCCATGAAAGAGAAAAAAAAAATGAAACAAAATCCTTACACATTAACGCGGAGTGAAAAGATGGTAGACTTAAAAGCCCTATTTATTTTCTTTGGCTAGGTTCTCAGCACTACATAACTCATCACAAAGTTATTTATACATACCCGGTGCACATCATAATGAAGTCCTCTGATTGCAAAATTGGGATCATAATCGTATTTTCTTATTTCTGCAGGATACTAAGAAAAGATGTCAATTATTTGATTTTAAATCCATAACAAAAACAAACTAAAAAATTGTTTCTGCAAAATTTTAAAAGCCTAAGTTTTCCATGCTTCTCATTTTCACTAGTTATTAAAAGAGGCTTTTTGATAGGTTGGTGAGATTTGCAGGAACATATGCACAGTGCAAGACAAGTCAAACATTTTTCCAAAATCCAAGGTCAATGTTTTAAATCTAAGTCAAGCACCGTACCTAAAGTTGGACACCCCGGTACTCTGTACACCTTTGAACATTAGCCTCTTGTTCAAAAAGTTATTTTAATATATGCACCTTTGAAAACAAAGTAAATTTTATTAACTTCCTAAAATTTAATTGCTGAGTTACCTTGCATTGTGAAGTGTCGCCAAGAAACAGACTATACAAACACAGTTTCCAACTCAACCTTCTAGCTAGGAACCCAAGAACACGGCCTGATTTAGAGATACCTGAACTTTGCTGGTCACTTCTATTGAAAGAAAAATCAATACAATATCATCAATATTAACAGGAGCAAAAAAAAAATCTCTGGCATTTTCAAGAACAAAGCACAGCTATCTGTTTTGACTCCTTAAGTGTGGATCATACTCCTGATCTTAGATTGTCCTGTTTGAAATGTAGACCCCAGAGGTGTTTAAAGATACAGTGCACTGCAAATAAACACCGATGGGAAGGAAGGAAGAAGAGCATTCACAACGGCTAATGTTACCTGGAGAAGCCAGGCTCCCCTGACAGGGGCTTTCCCCAGGGTACAGTGCATCAAAAAGATCAGATTCTGAAAGCAAATTGGGCATTAAACACCACCAGGGCAAGTCACTTCAGGAGAACACCACAGTGACTCAACTGTATTTACCCTGGACAGCATTTGTAACACCTCATTGTTTAGAGATGCACCTGAATTGAATGTCTGTGTCATGTATCCTTTCCTCAGGTTGTTTATAGATAGCATAGGTAGCTCACACCACCTATTAGAGAGTTTCCTAACATTTTTTCAGTACAAGCCCATTTTCAGTCGATTGTAATTTTGTCCTGCTTTAAGGATAGGTTAGCCATGAAAAAAAAAATATGTTAGGTGTGTGCCTTGGGCTAAGGATTTTGTTCATTTGTTTTTAAAAGGTAAAATGCTTCAGTCATTTCTGACAAGGCCTGAGAAAACTATCATATTTCTTTGATTAACCAACTGAAAGGTGATCCTTGATTTTCCTCCCACAGGCTACAGCAGTCTTAGAACTTGACAAATGTATCTCAGGCACATTCTCTACCTTCTCAACTACAGTCTCCATATATATATGGCTAATTTACAAGCCTTCGGGGAAGAAAGTAGATTATACAGCTTCAACAGAGGCTGTAGCTACTCTTATGAAAAATAAATAAATTGCAATTCCTCCACAAAGTTTTTATCTATGCTGAAGAGGACTTGCTCTGCAACTGCTGTAGATTGTGCTTGTATTGAGCACAGCCATCTAGAGTTAAAGAAAATAGTCCTCTCTCCTAAATTCTGAACTATCATCCCTACAACCACTTCCAGAAAACATGGGGGGGGGGGGGGGGCTACTGATGGGAATGAAGAACAGCATCAAAAGCCTACAGATGCATTAGGAAGATGTATAGATTTGGCCAGGGAACATGAAGCAGAAAAGGAGACAAGGGAAAACATCAGGGGATGATACAGAATGTGATTAATTAAAAACTACAGTGTACCACACATGCCTCAAAGCAGCCACATCAAGCATGAACAAGGAAATTTATTTCTGACTTTTTCAAATTTCTGCATGCTTGACTATCCTACTTTAATATATTCTACTAGAATGCTGTCTTTTTGCATGCATGCCAGTACATATGAGAAAAAGATTGAGCCTGTCTTGGCACACAAATCAAAGCTTCCTTACAAGCCAAACAAAATAATGATAAAAATTGCACTGTTTGCTTACCCCACTCTTGATAGGGATAGATATATCTGGATTGAAACAGCAGTCCAGATAAGGTGGCACAAGGCCCGTACATTAGGAAAGAAATAACCCCAAGAACAAGAGTTTACATTCAACACCTGCTGCCACATCCAAGATTAGCATTAAATTGATTTATTCTCTTGGACACACTTCAAAATTCCTTGCTTCCTACACTGTATTTTGCAATTTCTGATGAATTACCTTACACTGCCATGACCAAAACTGGCCAGCTTTTAGGCTGACTATGACAGTCATAATGGGCAATACTATCTAGAAGCTTTTTCTAATGTTAAAGGCAAGAAAAACATTAACAGTATAAGCAGCTACAGAGATAGCATTAATAAAAACTGTTGTCCCCCAATGAATTCCAACAGGACAGGATATATTTCAATAAGTTCTCTCAAAAAGTAACTACAGCTTCATTTACTAGAACTCAGTATTTTAATTGCAACAAACTGGAAAGTTATTACTGCCTGAATTCATTCAAATAGTGAAGACAGAGCACTGTTCTAATTATTGTCTACAAGAATTAATCTTGACTCCTACGGTAATGTTGATTTTTGCAAGAATCAGGTAGCTTTAATAAAGTGTATTTGCACATTCTACAGAAATTGCTACCAAGACATGCCAAAATCTTAGGGGTATCAAGTTGTGTATGTTTGTAGCACCCATTAAGTTTTGTTTGTTCTTCCAGGGATATTTATAGATGTTTATATATAGCTTCTAGCCTTTAGATTCAAATACGAAAGTAGAATAACACCACCCATTCAGATTTAGGTTGTATAAAAGACACAAGCAGTTTTATTAGTAAAGTTACTCTGTGGACTTTTTGTCTTATTTTCCTGCAAGTCCTACAGTTCAATAAAGTTTGTCTCTTTCAGTCCACATTTTCTTCGATCTTTTTCCCTGCAATAGCTTCAGTTTCCCAAGTCATCCATCTCCCCCCCGCTTTCTGACACACAGTAGCTTCTCTCATCCCCAAACTATGCAACAACCAGCTCAAACCTGCCTGGATGTCAACTGGTCACCAATGCAAACGCACTGCTTGGTGAGGCAACAGGGCAGTGCTCCTTCTTAGGGGACGACCGAGCTGAACACTTACTTGGGTCTCTCTTGTATCCAGCCTCTGATTACAGTGTCACTGCACACGCTGCCCCGTCAGCTAACTCAGCTGAAATGCCGGGCACAGACAGAGCACCTCGCAAGCACACAGTGCAATCAAAGACCTCATAAGAAGTCAGGCTAAAAAATATTTCACATGGAGATTAATCACTGCACTCACAGCAATGCATACAACAGAGTAATGGTAACTTTTAAGCTTCTCATCTATTAGGGTGACTCCAGTAATTGACAATCAGGAAAAAAAAACAAAAAAACACCCCACCACCACCAAATTAAAAAATAAAACAAATAAAACTCTATTCATTAACAGCTGCCACATTGCACTCTGCTCAAAACTGCAGCTGAGAATAAACCAGTACTTCTGTGGTTCAAAACAGCTTCATATGTAGCTGTTGTATAAAATGTGTTACAAAGGAGCCAAGGTAGGACTGAGGCATGAAAAAATGAGTTATGCTCCTCTCGGTTAGAAATTATTTATTATACTCTTTATTCATAAGTTTATTGTTACTGCATTAATTTTACTTACCCGATGTTCATTAATAAGAAGATCTCGAGCAGCATTGAAGATCAGCGTGTGTAGATGTTTAGAATAAAAGACCAACGTGTAGTCATAATCAAAACCATAAATTTCAATGTCCGACAGGCTCATTTCATTGTTTGAAAAAATAGCATCCGGATTCAGCATGTTACTCATAATTGAAGGAACCAACTCTGGGAACAGAGGAGAGGAAAAAAAAAAAGTTATACCAGCTGTGTAGTCTTATTTATTTATTTATTTAAATACATAGAAATCCATTAGCAATTTCTAAATACAGATAAATAGATATAGATAAATGATGATGGAAACTATCAAACTAATTCACACTAACCAGCTAATCCTAACAATATGATGCTATTGAAAATGCTGTCCCTAACTTGTCTTGGTGACCCATAGTTTTTATTTGAAGCACACTTTTCTCTGTACAGTTCAAGTAGGAGAGAGATGCATTTCAGCATCTTGCTCAGAGAACCCCAGACTCAATATATATAATTTTTTGCTAACTCTGTTAACACATTTATCACTGCTTTTGAAAATGAACTTTGGAGTTAGACAAGGATATTATTATTACTATGGGAGCCTTGTCTTCTCCTCCCATTACTTGGTCCAGCTTCCACCCCAGAAGTGGAACTGACATTGCTTTAATTTGACATTGCTTTAATTTCTTTTGTTTCACCATTTCAAGGTTACCACACTACTCAATTTCAACTCAAACAACTAAACTTTAAGTGACTGCCATACTTTCCAAACAACAGTTACATACACATTGCTATGCTTATTAACCTTCTAGCAAGTCAGGAAACCAAAAATATTCTGCTTATTCTCTACACACATACATGTACCTAGTGTGCATTTTTAAGGGTATATTTCTTGTGATATTTCTTTGACAAGTATATCGAGAAGTTAAGACCACTTATATAGAGCCATAACATACATTAAGTAACTTTAGCACCAACATCAGTATTAAGGATGTTTGTATTTCTTGTTTAGAAAACTTGGAAGAGCAACGTTAGGAGGCTAGATGCATAAAACATCAGCATGTTTTCCTTCCTTTCTTTCCAATATGCTACCTTCATAATCCAGCCTTCCTTATCAGTGGAAAAAAGGAGAGCTTTCATGTTAAATCTGTGCTTGGAAGGGTGAGTTTAAAGGGAATATGCTTTCTTTGGTTACTTTCTACATATAAGCCTAGAAGGAATTGGTCAAGCTTATCTCAACACCTTCAGATCTGAGGACAGATACACTACGTGCTCCACCATGGGAGGAAACCATCTCAACAAGGCAGGTAGGTGTGGGGACTCCAGATCTGTTAGAAAGATAGTGCTCCATTTTGAAAACTCTGGCCAACTCATAGAAAGGGAAATAACATTTCTTTTGTAAAAGCAATGCCTTAGACTGCTGCACAGTTGACAGGCAGATACAATAAGAAACTTACACAGATGCCCAATAACAGATGTTAATCTGAAACCATTCAGCTTTATCAGATGCAGATACCCAAGTCTCTTAATTTTTACAAGAGAGACAGAACAGCAATTTCACTGAGTTTAATTCCAAGTTTCAAATACAGTCCATCATCTCTTTCACCAAAAAAGATCCCAGGAGATCCCCATGCTTAAGCTGACATGAAAAGCTGTATCTTTCATTCCAGGGGATTTAACAAAATAAGCCTCAACCAAAATATTAGCTCCTACTATCTCCAGTCACTGCTTATAGTAAGTAATACAGGAGATAAATGTTACCCTTAGTTGAGGTAACAAAATAATCAAATGCAATTTGACATGCTACTATTAAGGTAAATACTCTTATTCTATAAAAAGGGCCATGAATCATTTAATTAACTTGAAGTCATAACCATAGTTGTGAGTGAACTTCCAAAATCATGTTATAACACCCATTTCTGTATTATAGTTAAAGCATTTTTTCAAATGGCAATTGTGCACCCTGGTGAGTCAACATTTGTTTTAAAAATGAACATATTTATATATCTATATATAGATATAAAGATATTTCAGATAAAACAAGCTTGACTAACGCCTGCCTGAAAACAGACAGTATAAACACTTTGTTGCTATTAGACATTCTGGTTGGCAGACAGCATCCCAAGTGTCATAAATCTTGGGTCAAAAATCAGGACAGCTTTGTCGTCTTAACGCTGTAACTAAGTGCAACGTCACATACTTGAAGCCATTGGATGACTTAGGCTGTAATAAAATATTCTGAATTATTCTAGAAGCACTTGCCTCGTCTTTCGCCAACCCACACCCATTTATTTTCTCTTAACACTACCCTACTCTCTAACCTCAGCTCTGAAGTATTACTTGGGTGTGGTTTAGAATAAGTTATTCCAAAAACAGGAAAGGAAAAAAATATTCAAAATAAAAGGCATTTACACTCTTCTTTCTATCCCTTATCCCACCCTCCAAAGTCCATAGTATTCTTCTGAGATCTCTAACACAGCTTCTTATTTCACTTGTGAAATGCTGCCACTATTTTATGTTTGCAGATGCTATGCTTGCACCCAGCATGGTGAAGCCCCAGTTCACACTCAAAACTCCTAAGTGTAGGGTAAGACCATACTTATTTTTATTTTTTTTTAAAGGGCAAAACGTGCAAGACTAAAGCATTATCCATTGCCACTACAGGATAAGCTTTCCCATTTGACATTGCTGCCTCTCTTTCGGCTCTCTAAAAAGATCACATATTCAAGCACCTTGGTAATACTCTTCCCATCAGAGCAAGGGCAGAAGCAAACAAGCTTCAAGCAAGTAGCTTTGGCCCTTAAATTTTGGCCTAGCTGGGCTGAAGAACAGGGCTTCCCAGAGTCATGCACATATCATTAGCATTTTACCCTGGCTTCAATGCTTCACAATTTAACGGAAACATAGGCAAAACAAAAAAAGTAATCTAAAACTTCACAACATTTTAACTTTTTGGAAGAGCAGCCTATTGCAGAAAGCCCCTCAAACAGACGACCAACTTCCTGATTTTCTTTTTACACTGGCTTTTCTCCACACAACTCAACTCATCTCCAACGCCAGCCACTTTGACCAGCCCAAGCCACGCTGTACAAAAGGCATCTTCCTCAAGGCACTTCCAAACAGCTACAGCCCCGGTGGGTCGGGCAGCTGGTGGTCTGAGGGGCTCACCCCCTCTTCAGAGCAGGGGGAGAAAAAGGGGCAGCCGCCCCCCCCAGTGCGTGTCCACCGGGTGTCCGGCCCTCAGCACCTACCGAGGTGACGGTCTTACCCGCGCTCCCAGTTTGACACTGGGAGAGCACTGGAGCCCACCAGTAGGGACAGCACTTTGACACCAGAGCCGCGGTGACTCCAGGAGAGGACGGCGGCTTCGCCGGGCGCCGCGGGACGGACCCACGGCTGCTCACCACGGCGACCCACGAGGGGAACCCACTCCCCCGGGTGGAGGCGCGCAGCGCCTCGCCCCTGAACCCTTCGCGCTGCCGCAACGGCTCCCACTCGGTTCCTCCTCTCCCAGCCGCCGACACGCGTTTATTCGCTTTAAGACCGGCGGCGCTCCGACCTGCAGCAGGAGGAGGAGGACTGGCACGGCGGGGAAGCCGTGCCGCTGCCGCCCGCGGGCCCCGCGCCCCGGCCGGCCGCTCACCCTTGGTGACTCTCTTGGCCTCCTTGTAGCGCGACCACAGGTAGCTCTTCATGTCGGGCGGCGGCTGCCGCCGCTGCTGCTGCGGGGCCACGGTGCAGTACGGTGCAGCCCCCGCGGCGGGCAGGGCCCGGGCCCGGC
>JASVER010000006.1:527975-656014 GCA_030449065.1 Oceanodroma leucorhoa | reverse complement strand
CCGCCGCTCCCCCCGCCCCGCCGCCCGCCTGCGGGCTGAGCGCCGAGACCGACCCGGGGCGGCCGGCCGGCGGGGAGCGCTGGCCGCCCGTACAGCCCGCCGCCCGCGTGCCTCGCCTCCCCAAAGCTGGGTTGTTCGGCTTCACCGGGAAGCGGCTTTCCAGAGAGCTGACCCCAGCACGCGGGCCGGCGAGGGGAGCTAACCCAGGGGTGGTCGGGGCCCTTCCCCTCCGCCTGCCACCCCGACGAGGGGAAGCAACTTTCCCCCATCCGTAACCGCCGGCAGCATTTTATCAGCAGGTGCTGAAGGTTCATCGCTCAGTTCAAGGTCAAGTGGAGCTGCGTGGGGAACGTAACCCGACTTCACGCCTCCACTGCTCCTCGGGTCTC
The DNA here is from genome assembly GCA_030449065.1 of Oceanodroma leucorhoa. Taxonomy (NCBI): domain Eukaryota; kingdom Metazoa; phylum Chordata; class Aves; order Procellariiformes; genus Oceanodroma; species Oceanodroma leucorhoa. The sequence continues at coordinate 655,625 of JASVER010000006.1, read as the reverse complement.
TCACTGTGCTTGGAGCTGGCTGGGATTCTCTCACAACAAACACCACATCAACAGCAAATACTTACTTTTCCAGCCAGCATGCACTTGATAAGTGCTATATAGACCTGCTTACATCCGTGAACAAAATAAGCTCAAAACATAAGCTGGATATAAAATGTGTAACACAAAGAATACCATGAAATCCACAGAAGTCCTAGTGCTGTTTTGAGGCCCCCACCTCCTTGTGAAACACTTGCCACTGATAGCTGCAGACTCTGGCAGTCTGAGAACTTGAACCGTATCTATTAACACTTGTAAAAAAAAAAAAAAATTAGGTGGTGAATGGATGAAGAAGAACAAAGACCAGACCACTTCCACAGCCGAAAGGTTACAGCTCCACAGGCAAAATTCCTGATGTGCTCAAAAACTTTCTTTACCACAAAAGGAACATACTCTTTTTCCAATACAGTAAACATCAAACAGCTTGTTCTTATAACAAGGAGATCCACATAACCCCTTGTCACTTATGTCTGGAAGTTACTCAGCCATTCCTCCCCATACATCTCTAAAGCAGCAGTCCTATACAAATCTGAAGGATCTCAGACTAAATACTACTCTGAGCATTTTCTTTTTTACAAAGAATGATGCCCACCTCATTTTCACAGGCAAAACCACAACAAACCGAAAGAAAAACAACCAACCTTGGATTTCGAAGTGTCTGTCAGTGGGTGGCTGCGTGCTCTATCCTTCCCATGGAGGCTGAGTTCTTGACTGACATTGCAATTGTGATTGCCGAAAGCCTGATACCCTACAGACTTCCCAGACTTGGTTACTTGTAGAGACCAGATACAGCTTTCATCAAAGATCCTACGTTATCATTTACGTTACATTGTCATTTCCTTATTGCAGTATGTGATTCTGGTATACATTACTACAAATCCGTCATGATAAACTCTGGGAACAAGAGGAGAACGAGATGGTTAATATTTAGAAAACAGACAAGGCAAGAGGAAAGACAACTTTATAGAGCATTTCTAATCTGGTACTTGCTTTCTCTGATCTTTCTAGTCAGAGAAGATTTTTTACAGAACTCTGTCACTACAACACCCTGGGGCAGAGAAAATGAAAAGTCCCATTTACCTTTCAGCATCAGACTTTCCATATACAACTAGAAAAAAAAAAAAAAGTCATCTATGAAATTCAGAAACTCGGTGAAAGTCATTCTGAATTCATGGCATAGTTCTAGGGTATTGTAGGTTTTCTTGTCACCCCAACTCCTAATTAATCAATCACCTTCAACAAAGCAAAAATGTATTAGAACTGGACAGCTTTTTCACTCCAGCCCATAGGCTAATTAATCCCACATGCAATTCAATCGAAATTAACAGAAGAATGCACATTGTTCTTCTCCTGAACACAGCCTAGCCTGGTCTCCAAGTCCCAAGACTATAAATATTGTGAACAATAACCACACTAGTAGGTGAGGCATTCTCAAGGAAGAGCTACAAGAACTGCTCTGAATAATACAAGAAGGAACAGTAACGGAGAAGCCATTTCCAGCAGTCAATGGAGGTGTTGCTGTTCTGGCATAAGCAGTAAGAGAATACTGCAGAGCCAGGGATTTATGTTCCCTTTCTGTGACACCAGTATTAAGGTTAGAAAACTTATCTCCAATAGAAGTCTAGAAAAAGACAATACAGTGCTCTATACACTGTCACTCACTTGAATCCTGAAGGCTTTGAACTTTCATTATTTTTTTTATACTATCAAACTAGAGTGATAGTACTTCTATTTCTTCTGCAAACACGTGCAAGACAGGGCCTTGAATGTGAAAACCACTATTGTGGGTAAAAACCCCTGTTTTTGCTGCAGTCTGTGGTTAGCTCCCCAGATAGCCAGGATTAACCTATAAAAAGAGATGTGTGCTTGAGTGTCTAGTCCCTTTCAAAGATCATTCTCCCTGCATTTCAGGCAATGTGCTTTTGCAATGCTAGCATATGCTTGATGTATGCGATACAAATAAAAAGAAAGTTGATTCCTTTATATAATTCTGTTAGCTAGAGCAACTTTCAGGGGGTGTTTCTTTCTGTATGAAGAGCTGTTAGGCCAGTGGGTTATTCACACAAATCAAAGTAATCCCTAAGTGTTAGCAGCAAGACTAGAGACAGAACTAAAACATGAGATATTGGTGTTTAAAAATAAGTTGCTAAACAACTCAACTTCAGACAACTCTGTGCTTTCCCTTGTCTGCTGGTCTCTGAGTAATGACTCAAATACTGGAAAATATGTGGTAATGTAAACTGGCATGAAGAAGCACACATGGAAATTAATTTGTCTCTATTTGGGGTCCATAGAAGATAGATGAACATACATTCCTTCTTCCAGAAGTTGTATCAGTTTCTATTTAAACAGAATGGGCTATATAGAAGTAGAAGTCAACTTACAACATTTTTGCTAAAATTGCACCTAACATGAAACATAATCTTACAGGCTACTGTAACTTTAAATGTCCCTTCTTAATCAGATCAGTCCAAGTGATCCTCGCTGCAAGATGACTGAAAAAGATGTATCCAATACTTCATGCAATACACAAAAGAACCCAGACTTTCCCTCATGTTATTGTCATAATTGACCACACCTATGACACTTATCTGCTACAAGCTGAAACTGGAAGGTGTTGAGGTATGGCTGGCAATTTAAAAAAAACAAAACAAAACAAAAAACTCTCACCCAACATAAAGACCTTCACAGAAGAATTATCCTCGAAAGAAGAATCTCAGAGGGCTGTCTTACTGCATGGATAGAGCAAGAGACAGCATGGACCTAAAACCAAGAAGGCGTGCAGTTGTACTAAGTACCTACCATGTAGCCTGATTTGTATCTGGCATCCTGCTACTATTCAGGGCCTGTGGGATTAACTAGGGTCTGAGTGGGGATAATATACATAATTTCTTTCAAGATAAACAGAATGCTTATGAACTAAGTGTTAGGGTCTGAGTGGGGATAATACACACAATATCTTTCAAGATAAACAGAATGCTTATGAAATAAGTGTTTTACTTTTGGCTGAATTTTGTGACCAGGAGTAATTCAGAGGGAGGCTACACACTATCCTCAGTTCACAAACACCAGCTCTATTAATACTGTCAAAGGTTCAGGACATAGATGCCCTGTGATCTCCATACGTGCATACATAAAACACCTTTGAGAACCTGTTAAGTGTTTCATATATAGTATGTATGACAAATTAGACTTATAATTACACCACTATCCAATTTCTTTGCTTTTCATAGTTTTGTTCACACAGGGGAAACATGCAAATCTCCCTGCAGCCTGCTCAGCCCTGTCAGCTCCTTCTGCCATCTGTGATTACTGAGAGCACTCAACACCCAGAAACCACTTGGCTAATAAAGACACTCCTGCACTTAAGTGACTGCAGGATGGATTTCTAATCAACTAACACAGCCGTCAAGTAAAGCCTAAGATTGGGCTAACAGATACTACAATTCATTAAAGTCCCATTGAATGAAACTAAAACGCAATGCTAGGAAAGCTGACAATGTCTTACGGCAGTTTCTGCGGTACAACCTTCCAAACGGAACAGCTTCCTAAGCAATAAAACCATTTGACAGATTGTATCAGACAGTTGTTTGTAACAGAGGTGAGTGACCTTGGACTGACAGAGAATGGGCAAAAGCAACATCGAAACAGTCTCTTGTGAAAGAACCAGAAGCCTTTCTTACTGCCTTGAAAGATTCTGAGGAATGCTATTTTCTTCATCTTTAATATATTGCCTGCTTACATAAATCTTCCTAAATGTGTCTGTAAAAATTATTTTGCTCTGAAGGCCACAGAAACATCAGATGCTGGTAACAGTTTTCAGCCATTATTGACCTGAGTCCTTTTTGAAACTGTACCCTGTTACAGTGCCTTTAGCCGGCACCTCTCCTGCCAACAAACGTTTCCGTAGAGAAAATTCTTGCATACATAAAATTCTTAGGCATTTTTCATTTTGGTATTGGTATTTAAAAATAACTGGAACCATGTTTATGTGCAACTATTTGGGAAAAGCATCTTTAACTATTTGGAGAAAAATCTTTTTTCCAAGCTACCTATTTGCTTCCTTCGCTTCTGTTGCGGTAATACTAACACCATTTGAAATGAATTTGCCACATCCAATGTGGAAAAGCAAGAATATAAGCACACACTACACATGTATATTAATATATGGTTAAAACGAGAGTAGAAAAAGAAAGCAATTGAAATCAGAAACATTAGTCTCTGTACTGTTCCTCACAAACTCCAATATAAACCAGAGCTGGATACTTTAAATGTTACACTACTATAGTGAAACTGTGTAGAGAAGATTTTGACTAGTTCTGGCTGGTGAGCATTTGTCAGCTGTTCCTCCTCCCAAAAGAAAATGCTTAATCCAAACAAGTTAGGAGATTTCCTAGTAATCCAAGTGGCACAATTTTACCAACCAGGCTCCTTGCCATGTGAATTCTGGTACGTTATTCCAGCCATTACATCAGGCATCCTAAAAACTGGCCAAAACTCTAAACATGTTTTAATACAATTCGAAATGCCACAGGAAATTTATGCTTATGGGTACAGCCTTAAAAAAAAAAAAAAAAAAAAAAANAAAAAGAAAGCAAGCAAAGAGTAAGTAACATCAGGAAAACCTAAACAGGGATGCAAGTTTTGTAACTGCTTTTGCCCATCTTCCCAGCTTTGTAGCCTAATCTTGTATTGAGGAGAAGATTAAACAGCAAGAAAAAAAAAAAAAAACAACCCAAACCTTGCTTTTTACATGAAATATATTTTGAACTATATATCCACTTAGGAGCAAACTTACCACAGGAGTTAGAAGCCCATCATACTTCTCTGTTAATGCCATCCAGTATAGTACATGCTACCCGTTACATGACAGATGAGCACTTAACCAGCATCTGGTCCAAAGGGAAGTCTGATTCTGCAAGGTAAAAAATAAGCAACCTTGAATTATTTTACACCAGATCTTAAAATAATAATGCTCACAAAGCAGACACAGCCAAGTGTGTCTCTACCTAAATTCACAGTGGACAGGAAATGCAAAGAAACACAGTACAGAGACAGCCAAGCTGTCTGGAAGGAAGATGGGTCACATCCTAGACATCTCTGCCTGGCACTGTGCTCAACCACTCCCACTAGCTCTTGCACAAGCTTGTTTAACCCTCATTAAAAAAATATCCAGAACAAAGACAAGTCCACTGGGCTCTGTACTACCCCATGAAACTACATCTAATTCAATTCTGCATTGTAAACACGTCATAAACACCTGGGCAAAGAAGTGTAGATATACCCTTAATTTGGCCAGGGCTGTCCCAAAATGCAGGTATCATTCCTATAAGAGTCAGGTCATGATTTCATCATGCCTTACAGTAGGACAGAGGATTTTCTATCCCCACTTTCAGCATGTGCCTGACAATTCACCCCCAACATGGCAAAAGGGAAAAAAAACCCAAAAAAAAAAAAACACACACCAACCTATCGAATTCAGCACTTGCACCAGGTCACAACTTAATACAGGCATTTTTCCCCCTCCAGCAGGAGCTGCTGGAGGAACATCTTTCTGGCTCTGTCACATAACAAAGCAGGGAGCAAGTTCTGGTCAAATGACATTCCACAAGAAGCAAGGCCCATATATTTCTAGCATAAAAATTGGTTGCCCTGGTCTCTAGTGCATGGACTGCTTCCAAGTCATCTGAAAATTAATCCAGCTGCAGCAGCCCAGAGTTCCCATGGGCTAATTTATTCCGCTCCTAGCTAATAATTCAAAATACCTGCCTCTGGGCAGAGTAAATTAGCCTACACAGAATCTGGTGCTGTCACACCAAACTGCTTCTGGTCCTGGCAGAAATACTGGAAAGGTAGCTCAGGCATCTCTATATTACAGCAATCTGAATTAGAATAGCTCAAAGAGCAAAGAATATTTCTGGACTGCATAGACAAACAGGCATGATCCAGAGTGTCCTCCAAGTTACACCAGTTGACGCTGCCCTTTCACTCTCCAAAAGTGACCACCAAGGAATTCCAAGCACAGGAGCTAGGAAATTCATTCCCCAAGGCATGCCTCACCTTAGGGCTGCAGAAAGAGAAGATGTCATAGCATTTGCTATCTTGGCTCTCTGTCACTAGAACCACCCCCTCTACATGACTGACTCGATTACCAGCATAACATGTCACGCCATGAGACTAAGCAGGACTGGTGGGTTTTTTTTCTCCCCACTATACCCAACCAGAGCTCAGTAAACACTCATCCTATCATCTTATTTTCAATGAGTTTATGAGCAGGCAAGAAACAAGAGGCTGTAAGCCATCAGTTGGCAGGATTCCCCCCACACCTGGGGAATTGGCTTCTTTTCACTCACCCAGATAGGCAGAGGTAACACTGACAATAAATTTGAAGAGCTTGGGGAAAATGGTGAACAGCTGTCAATCTTTAAAAAGACTAATGAAACTTTAATAAGGTTTCAAATTCTTAACATATCATAAAACATTAGCTCCTTTACAGACAAATTTAGGTGAGGTGGTCATATAATTATATGTCACTTATTGCTCAGCACTTTATATATAGCCCTGACTTTTTACTATTCTTCAGATGACTTGAAAACTCTGCCAGCTGTCCTTGACCTCCAACTAAAAGATTAATCTTGCCATGCAAAGTGTAACTTGCATAGAAGCAAGAAAGGAAATATCCTTCACCCCCCAAAAAAATCTCAAGCCAAAAAAACTAGTAATAAAAAAACCCCACACACCACAAGAACTGAATTACTAAAAACATTTTTTTTCCTGAACACAAGCAAGCAAAAGGAAATTTTGGCTCTAAAAAAAGGATTATTTTTGATGGACAGTTTGTTTTCCTGAATAAACTTAACTTATCAAATAAAGTTACATTGAAACATGATATGAATACAAGCTTTGTATGAATGTCATACCATAGCCCACTGGGCTCGCTGCGGCTTCACACATTGGCACCCTCAGGGAGGTTTAGCCAAGTCACTATTGAGCACATGCAAACTGCAATTCTGCAGACTTGCAACTTAGCCACAGCCAAGCAAATTTTGAGAGGGGTATTTGTAGCACATAGGACACAGCCTCTCATTTCCGGTCCCTGTTCTAAACCAGAATAGTTTAATTAACAATGTATACTTTTTCTTAGACAATCTCTATTTGAATTTTCAAAACAGAGAAAAAAAGCCTGTTGTGACAACCTTCAAATCCACATACTGAAACTTTGCCAAAGCCAAAACCAACTGAAAACAGTCTCATTAAGATTGTGTGATGTTTCCTGTTATTAGAGGCGGGGCTTATAATTCAAAAAAGCCTTTAAAAACAGTTAGGTTTACCGTCTTTCGAACTACGTGAACATCTCAAAGCCAAGAGACAATGTAAGGGTGTACAGTATTACTTTAAACTGAATGTATCACACACATACTGTAAAAATGCAACCTCTCTTCATAGATGTTTCCTTGAAAACAGACACTTTATTCAGAGAAAATAAATAGTAAAATTTACTCTCTAATGCCAGACCTATTGGATTTGTCTCCAACCATGCAGTCCTATTACTTTGTCTGGTCTTGTGCATCTCCAAAGTTTTGATTCATATCAGAAAAGACTGGTCAATGTTTCTGTCTCCATTGCCCTTCTGAGAGTGGAAGGAAGAAAGCAAAACAAACAGACGTAAGCACCTTTTAACATATTTTACCATAAATTAAGTTGGAAGCCTCAGTCCTGCAACCAGACCAAGTGGTGAATCCTTCTCTCCTCACAAAGCGTCACTAACGTGAGTTGTGCTTTATGATGGTAAAGGAGTCTGTTCACTGAGCACGAGGCTGTGGCATACCCAGACACCTACATCATTGTTTAACTGTCGGGTTTGTAGCAGAAATAAATGCTCCTGATGCATATCCATCTCTGGGTTAATACATACTTCTTCAGGAAAAATAATGAGTTCAGCAACAGCATGCTGATAGGTGTATGCCTGTTTTGAAGATATATGTACTAAAAGAGAAATAGAGATGATACATACATATCATATCAAACATACAGAAATATTTTCTTCTTGCTTCTGGAAGCATCGGAAAACTATGATATAGATCAGTAACATTTTTCTCCCTCCAGTTTTTGGCAGCCTCCTCCAGCATCCATTGCTTTTGCTTTGGAAAATCCGTAAGTTATCATACGGTAACACAACCATTTGCCTGAAAAGCATGGCTACTCTCACACTCTAATGCTAACTAGTCAGGAAGGAAAGTATGTTTTAATCTTATTAGCACAAACAAGGTTTAAATAATAAAAAATAAAGAGGAAAATTTCTGCAAGGAAAACCAACGACATCTTATACCATTGGATTAGAATAAATGGGCTTTAAAGCAAGCATAAATTGTACTTTACACATTTCAACTTACACCCCATTAGAGAAATGTACAGGTGACCTCAGGCCTCATTTACTTGGAAAAATTGCAGTGGTTTAACTCCATTCAATTTTCAGATGGTGTAGTTAAAGCTGTATAAAATTATGTTGGTTTAAAAATGTTTTATTGCAATTTACCCCATATCAGGAGGCTATCTTTTCTGTCCCAACGCAAACTCGTATCAAAATAAGTGTCATGCTGCTTAGTTACACTTATACAACCTTTTCATAGTCTTAGCACAAGTGCAAATGAGAATGCATTCATCATACTGCTGACTCTTCTCTGATCCTTATAACACACATCTCATTTGATTACAATAACTAGATTTTGTTCTAACCAAATCAAATTAACTGTTTGTAATATTTTCTGCGTAGAAAACTTTTGCCCTAACTTTATTCTAATTTGACTGCGTCTGAAACAAATAGTCTTCCACACAGTTAGCGAAAAGAGGCATTTAAAAAAAAAAAACAACAACAGCAACAAAAACAGGTCAGTGCTTCGTACTTGATAATGTGGTATGGCTGCATTCTTTTTATAGTTGCTTTAAGTTTGATCTAGTAACATGACAGTAAGTTGGGTTTTTTGAAATATGGTCTACTACTTTTGCCCAAAATCAAATCACTAACAAATAATGACAGCTGTGTCAACACATATTACTTTAAAAATATGGCCTGAGACAGAACTCTCCATTTTAATTAAAATAGTTTAAAACCCCATGCATTTTGGCACAGAATCTTATGTTGCTACAAGTGAAAAATATGCCTGTACCAATTTTAGGGGGAAAAAAAAAAAGAAAAAAAACCAACAAAATGAAACCTCTTCCTCAATACTCAGAAGGTTGTATTACAATTATGACACCACCATTAAAATATGCAAGTCTTGAGATACATCGTCAGATAGTCAGATATCTGCAGATACTATTTTAGCTCTAAGTATGATGCATGCTCACTGAAGACAACAGAAATCAAGAGCAGCCATGTCTGTTCTGCATCCTGTGAAGATCTTCAAATAACTGAATCAAACAAATCTGACCTTCCACATCTTAGCTACACGAGACTAGCTCCTAAGAGTTAGTCAATCAATTAATCATATTTTTTTCTGAAATGTAGCACATAAATCTTTCATTTAGCCTATATTTTCCAGAGAACAATCCAGTATATGTGAATATTTTGATTTATCTTCCTCCTAAAAATCAGAATCACCTCCCTTCAGCACACTACTTTCTTTTCTTTCTGGAGATTCTACCCATCTCCTGCAATCTTTCAAGGATTCCCTCCTCACAACATTTTACAGCACTAAGACTTGGCAAAAACAGGATGCTAATATTCACTGGTTGAAAGACAATTTTTTTTCTTCTTTTGGACCTAGATTTGAGAGTATGTGCATGGAATTAAACTTTTTAGTTAATTTCTATTACAATTTTCTGTTGATAAACAGATACTTTTGGTAATGTTACCACCTATAATCATGAGAATATGCGAGCACAAATATTAAGTGAGGTGAAGGTGAAGATATATGCATCATATTCTTAATGTTTCTTAAATGTGATTATTATCTGCCATCCGTCTCCCCCTGCATGGCTTTCTTTTATGGGGCAAGCCTGTGCATCCTCTCCGCAAAATCCACTACGTTACATTGCATCACAGTTATACTGCGCTTGTAACTTTAGCGTAACTACACCGTGTCAGGAACCTGCGAAGATTTATGGATACACTTGACTTAGCAGTCTCCTTGAAGCTTCAGCTACTCCTTGCACAAAGTTACTCACTTAGGTAAGTCTTCACAGGCACAAGTTCAAGGAGCACAGGATGCCGCAACTGGGCATAATGCTAAAATAATGATATGCAAGTAATGAATGACATTCAAACAGAGAAGTCAGTGAAAGTATGTATATGTTAAAAAGTATGAATCCTTCCTCATAACTTTGTCCATAACGTTACTAAGCAACATGAATTTGCAGGCACTCTATTGCTGCAATTACAGTGATCTCTCAGATAAAATCGCTACAGCTTCAATTTGCAATCTCAGTCATTTTGAACCCTATAATCAGTTTTATTGGAAAAAGGGCTCTGACTATTTTGTTTCACAAAGAGTAAATAGACAGTTCATTTATAGTGTTTTTCATATTCTCTGCATTTTCTAATATGAACTTAAATACGTGTTTGCCTTTGTCCTCTGTTTTCTGATATATTAAGCAGCGGGTGCCCAGCCAAGAAATCTCAATATCCTAAAGAACTGAACCAGTTTACTAAATGCTTCAGCTCAGCTCATGTATTTTATTCTCCTTTCTCATCTGACCCAAGCAGTGATGAAGCCTCTGCCAAGTGTTACGCTCCTGTGCAAGGAGATGATCTTACTGTTAAGCTCATTGTCATACTGATGATGTAATAGAATAGACTATTTCAGTTGGAAGGGACCTGCAACAATCATCTAGTCCAACTGCCTGACCACTTCATATTGAACCATATTTTGTAGAACTTACTGCACAAATGCTGTGAGACAACGGTCTCACAGAAGCACGGTAGAAATACCGTCAGTGATGGCAATCGCTGGCAGGTCATTCTGTACTCAGGAGGGATGTGGACTTGGCAAACAGTATGATGTCCAAATACATCTGATGACCAAACACGGCAAGGTGAGTTATATACCGTAATCAGCATAAAGCAAAAGCACCATAAAACCAATCAGCCAGTTTATTCTGGGAACTTCTTACTGATAAGAATTGTACTGAGAAGAAATATGACATTACAGCCATCCAGTGTGTCACCGTGCCATCTGGCAAGCTCATGGTGTATATCTTGCATGAATTAAAGACTACAAACAATTTTTGACCAGCCTGACAGGAAACACCATCACTCTTTAAATCAATGATAATTCACCCCACCTAAAGGACCTTACTTTCTAGTCTACCCTTAGTTTCTAGTGTGTACAATTCAAGAATTTCCTGTGAGAATCCATTTGGGGGAAATAACTGAAGGTATCTTCATGTCTCCTCTAGATCAACCTTACAAAAATTGGCAGAGAGAGAGTTCAAGAAAATTCAGTATCAACATGATAACACTTACAGAATAGCACATTAAACTATGACAGATCTCTGTCACTGCAGTGTAACATACATCTTTGAGTGACAAAATTATGAAATAAAACCTTAGAGGCTTTATCACGCACAACTGAAATCAACAGGAGTTTTGCCTCTATTTCAGTGGGAACGAGCCATGAGTTAACTACTATAGGCAATGTTTCCAGAACTATTACATGCTTAGCAGCTCTCACTTAATAACAACAATAATAAGGAATTGCTGGGTGCAGATTGAATTTGAAGTCTGGCTTAAGATTTGCCTCTCATGTCCCATTGAGCACTGATATCTTTTGAAAATCTGGATGCCTATTGATAGATCTGAATTCAGATAATGGGTCCCTTTGAAATTCTGCTCCAAGCTGTACACTAGTATCTATTACAGCCTATTAACACACCATTCTTAAAACACAAGTTACTCAGAAAAAATCTAAAGCCATAGACAGACACACAAGCTCTTAAAAATCTACTGCCAATCGTTTTAAAGAGCTCATTAGCTTCATAAGATTGATAATTTCAGCACGTCATCCACTACATTCTGCTGCTTCTTTAAAACAATGGTATATTTAGCATTGCTATTAATAAAAACTCACAGCAAGAAGCATTCACTTCTTTAAAAGTGTCTAGGTCTTGTAGCTGAAGTACTTCTGAATCATTTGGTACAAAACTATATTACAACAGATTTCAGCATGTCTCTTTTGACTGTTCCTGTCTTTTGGGAGAATGCAGAAGATTCACTCCCCCCTCTCCCCACCCCATAGCTTTAATGACTCTAACTTCAGCATGACAGCATTTTATCTTACACAGCATCTTGTCAGATCTAAAGTCTATTTTTCTATCCTAAATTTTATTACTGTCCTCTTTCGTTACATAATCATTCCTACAGGTATTTTCACAACCTGTTAACTGTTGGATATAAGCAGAACGAACAGGAGAAGAAAATTCATGATTATATAAAATTCTCAAAACTCCTTCTTTATATTCAACCCTCCAAATCCATATCATAGCTCTAGATAAATAACACAGAGGTGTAATGGCTTTATTGTAGCATCCATCAGCATCAGATTGTTGACAATCACCTGTGACTCAAAGAAAACCTACACAGTTTTTCCATCTGTCGTAGCAGTTCTCATACACTCTAAAAATTTTTTGCTTTTTTGAGTTTTTGCTTTCAGAAGTACTGAGAATTACAACCACATCCTGACTTGCTACCTTTCAGACAGAACTGAATAAAAGATAGCTTACAAAAACAACTCCCTCGTAAACCTTTTTTACAGCTTTTATTCAACATATAGCTATAGTCTAAGCAGCATTGTATCCTATAGGCAGGTTTGCACAGCTAACTCGTCACCTAGCTAGGATACTCTCATCCTACCAACACCATTTATCTTAGGAGATGCACTCTTTCTCCTATTAAATATCCCATCCTACTTCACACGGAATATTCAAGGCATAGACAATCCTGGATTAGATCTGTAGAAGGACTCATATGCTGACAAGGAAACAATTTTCAACAGCCTTGCCACCAAATGAAACACACACTTTTTACAAAGGCTGAAAAAAAGCTCCTAATACACAAGGATAGCAAGGCAGCTATGGATGAAACACTCGTAAACCAAGAGATGGAACAGAGAGCTAAATGAATTAGCACTTATAGCACTTGAGAAATGTCAGGCTAAAAGCACATCAGAAAAGTAGCTGGGCATGTAATCCTGAGTATTCAAACAATAGATATTCTCACTTACCCCTGTTAAAGCTATTCCACTTTGTATGCAATAATTAAATCAGCCCAGAATTAGAAACGATGGTCTAACATCATAGAAAAGAGACAAAAAGGAGTTTTGTTACTAGTGTACTCCAGAAGCAAGAAACCAAGTCCAGTGTAGAAGAGTAACACACTCTAGAGAAAGAGAGCTTTGTCCTGATCAATACTTCATTTCTTTTTCATTATATTATCCTATAGCTCACTTACCAAACTGCTCATGCTATCCGGCACTTTTACAGTGATGAAAATACAAGGGGTTGCTGGAGTTTCTTGAATTCACACCATAAGTAAGAAAAGAGATATTTCATACTTGTCTGCATAGCTAGAACATCTAAAAGCCAGGGTGTCTCACTACCCCATAACTTAAAGCAGGAAATACATTTCGGAGTCAAAACCCCAGGCACACAAAGAGGCTCTAACTACCTCAAGCAGCCTGCAACCTTTCTTCTCTACAAAATCTTTGTTATCGTCGTCCATCCACCTCCCCAGACTTCAGCTGCCAGCATTCAAGCTATGCTCTGTTAGGGTACAGCTGTGTAACCTGGACCAGAGTCCTGCGAGAACAGCTGTGACAAGCCTTGCCTCTGCCTCCACCCACACACCTCGCACCCTTTGGCTCCTGAGCTGCATTTAAGCTCAGGCCTGTGCCTTAGTCCTCGTATGGCCTGTGCTCTAGGTATACCTGGCTTGGCCAGGGTGACTTCCTGGCTCGACTCAGATCCACCTGGTCAACATGCACTATCACCATTCAAAGTCTAGTAAGGAAAAAATTGTGGTCTCATCCTTAAAATACATTTCACAGTCCCAATATAAGGATCTTCCTTCTTTTTAAATATATTTGCACATACAATTGGTACACAGGTTTTACATTGATATAAACCTGAATTTCACAAAATTAATTACAAAAGATAATATTTTGCCTTAGCCTGAGAAAGCTCAAAGATTTTTTTCTAATTAATTTTTCTAATTAATAGGATTCTTTTCCTACCTATTTTCCAGGACCTAACATATAAGAAACAAAAGCCAAAGATAACAAATAAATTATACCTCCAGCTAGATCCTGGTACTCATTTCAGTACAGTCAACAGGTCTAGAGTTCACAGGCTACTGCAGTTTACTTACGATGTTTCTGACCAGAGGAATAAGGACTGTTTCTCCTGACACAAATGAATGTTGCTGAAAGGTTGTCTATTAACCTTCTCTGGCACTACTGCAAAGAGCGTCTTTCTGGAACACAAGAAGAGAGAAGTCATGCCACATTTGCAAGGGGGTGGCAATTTGTATAACCACAAAAAAATATATTTTCCCTATTAAAACGTTAGAGAAATACTTATTTTAAATGCATGCATACACACATACATGTGTGCAAAGAATAGTTGAAATATTTGAGAAATGGCTCTTTCCAGTCTTAATGTCTCTTTACGGGGATGAACATACAAAGGCAATGCAAAAAGGAGAATACAATGATAAAATATTTCTTAAAAGTAGCAGGAATAACAAATTTAACCCAGCCGTTTGCACTTAAAGACCTGGCAGGGGTGACCCCCTGAAAGGACAAGCTCCCCAAAGGCCGCCAGGGTGAGCTCTTGCCCAGCAAATCCAGCCCCAGCCCTGCAGCTCCACCACTTCGGGTCCTTCCCTCCTCCCGTGCTTTCAGGCAGGGGACGGGAAAAAACACCCACGTTATTTAAAGCTTAATGCCTTCTCTTCAAAGCTTTTTGTATCTTCCTGCCTCGGTTCTCGAGCCAAACGTGAGTGCCAGTGCACAGAAATGGTGTCTCCCAAGGATATGTTCAGATCTAGACAGTCAACTTTGTGGACACGGGCTCTACTCCGAAAACTTTTAACATCCAGCTGAGGGTGAGAAAGCTGGCTAAGCTTGCAGGAACAAGCTGGAAGCTATACTGATGCGTCTGGGTGACGCTGTGCAAATACTCTACGCTGCTGCAGCTGCTCCACGCTCCCTGAGTCCAGCTTAGCCCTGGTGACCTGCACCAGCCGAAGGTCTGACACCTCCTTATCAACAGCGCTTCTGCTGCCAGGGGTCCCCAGTTGTCATCCTCGGGGGGGGGGGGGGGCGGAAGGAGAAGTGATACTCTCTACACCACGAGTTTGCTGGGCCCATTTCGCTGCAGGTGTTGACAAGTTCCTCTTCAGTTAACAGAGATGTGCCCTCTTCCACAAATAGACTATTGGACCATTTTAGCTTTTCTCTCCTTCTCTGTACTAACACTTCAGCCCAGCATAGCATGGGAGCATGTACTTAACTTCAAAGATGTGAATGGTTTCCTTGATTTTCAACTGAAACGCGTGCTCTGCCGGAGTTGACCCCCTAAATCCAGTCATGCACCACAAGGCAGAAGCTGTTGTGAAACCAAAGGGAGCTCGTAGCGGATGCCACCGCTTGTGCACTTGCTGTGGCCAGCCATTTCAAGCTAAGACTTTCTTCGGCCATGGAGAATAGTAATTACACATCATAACAAGGCTTAACTATTTTGAGAAGAGTGATATTACCTGTGATATGTTTTTTATTCTTAGCCACAGAAATATGTTGCTGCAGGTGCAGATTTCCAGTGATACTGAAACTTACAGAGGTTTTAGTATTTGAAGAGTCAGGAAGGTTTTTATAATGATCAAAACATGGTTATTTTATCTGTACAAAGATTCTTCTAGTTACAATTCTTCACCTTAACAGATTTTGTCCTTTATGCTAGACTCCTTAAAACCCATTCCCTTCTGTCAATTCCTCTATTATGAGAATACAGAGCATTAAACTTCAAGGGACACCTTGCAGACTTCAAAAATACTTGACAGGGGGGAAACCCCACAGATTACTGACTTTTCACTAACGGTGCCAGCTGCAGTGTGATCATCAGCCTCAGGAGGAATGGGATAAAGCTGACTAAAGGCCAAATAATACCTAAAGAACAAACACTTTCTTCTAAACTTAGAGCAGAGCAGAAATAAAAAATAAAAATACTGGAAGTATGACACTGATGTTCGAGTCAGTATTTAAGTTTTAAAAAGGTTATTACAAATATAAAATGGCAAAAGATACAGATGAAAGGTTTTTCCTAATGTGATTTTGATGGTATTGTGAACAACAATCTTAATGTTGAAACATTTATATCAAAAGTGCTTGCTGAAGGAACAACATAGACCTCAGTCCTTTAGATGTTTAAACACCAGCTCTGACCATGTGTGTAGCGTGCCTAACATCAGTGACTCTTTCATTAGACTCCTAGGACTTGCATATCAGTATGAGTACTAAGTCTCCTGCAAGTGTAGTGTCTGAAAAGTTAGGCATTTCAGACCAAGTTCCTACAAGATGCTTTGGACCTCCTGGAAATTCCTGAACCTTAAATTCACAGAAAGTTATAACTCACCTCTAGTTCCCTCTTCAGACATGTGGGTCCAAAATTGCTGTCTCCAAAATGCTTCTCCAGCAGTTACCTAGCCTTGAAACCACCTAAGCTCTGTCAGTATCTCAGTTTTCATTCTGAAGTTTCCCAAGCACTGAAAGACTCTTTTCTGGTACTGCAAATGCTTATTGTGTCAAGTAGTGACGAACCTAGCTCATTCCTGACCTTCACAAAACAAACTTCCCTCCATCTTTCATGCCAGAGTAATTTTGGTCCAGAAAGGAAACCCAGAGCATACTTAGTAGATCAAGTTTCAAAAAAAGGTGAAGACTGCTGCTTTCCTTCAAAAACCAGCTGGTATTCACAGCATCTCTATCCAGTGACTCAGTGATTAAAATATTAATCCAAGCTGAGAGAAACTTCAGTTCAATTTGTTCTCTACTTCAGGGTATTCACCCTCATATCTCTCACCACCCTGAATGGTGATCTAGAAATGGTAGAGAAAAGGAAGAAACGGTTGAAAACATACAGGTAACTTGCAACATGTTGCATTGCAGTTGTTCCACTTTTTGTGATGAATGACGAAGGACTGATTTGACTGAACATTACAGTGCCCAACGCTCCCTGTGCATCTGGTTCTGACTGTGTTCTACATCTGCATTCAGGCCCCTAGGCATTCCAATTATTCAAGCTGATGAAACTCGTATAAAACATATGTAGTTCCTAAGAATGGCCATCTCAGATCAGCACAGTATCTTCTCTCCAGCAGTAGCCAACTGTGGATGCCCTGGCAGGAACAGAGGACAAGAAGAGAACAAATCAATAAAAGCCCAGACTGTTCCTGCTCATGTTACTTAGCTCACTATTCATCTACTGACTTAATTGGCTTTTTCATAAGTAAACAAAGATGATTTGTCTCAATATTAATATTGAGACCCCAAAAAAATTTTAAAAAACTAAAATAAACAAAAGGGTTTCTCAAGTCTTTAAATAAAATGAATGATGCTGTGTCATACTAGAACTCTTCAGGATCTGGTCTGTGGGGGTACCAATGCTGTTTCATATGCTTTGTTATTTTTTATTCCTATTGTTTCTCAGGAAACGAGAAGTAAAATAGGTAAAGTGAGAGCACTGATATTACTGTAACAATTAAAAAGCAACATTCCAATTTAGTGTCATTGTTAAGAGTGATCTTGCATTGACAAGCAAGTTCTGGTAGTTGCAGAATATTTTGCCATGCTCAGAGGTTACCAAAGTATGGAGGGGGAGGTGTATACATATATATATGAATGAGACTTAATGTCACATTACAGACACGGTATCATAATTGTTACAGTTGCACCAAAGCATGTTGCTTCTGCCTAAAGGATTTCACCCAGCTAGTGATCAGAGGTGGATTCCCACTACCATAATCTCCAGATAGTAACAGGATAAACTTGCGTGTTGCTCCAACCTTTAATCTAAAAATTAATGCAATAAGGAATCCATCTCAGCAGGAAGCACCTGTTTCTGTGCAAGTGGATATTTTCATAGTCCCTCTTATCTTGTAGTCAGTCCTGTCGTACCTGGTAAAATCTTTCCTTCTCCTCCACATCTGACTGTGCCATCTTCAAAGGCACCTGTCATATTTATTGCCTATTTTAGTTGAGGTCAAAAAGTCCAGGAGGGATTTAGATGAGGGGGAACTGGAAAGTAGGCTCATGCCTAACCGGATCCAGGACTCCTACGCCCTGCTGCAGCCCAGCAAGCAGCTCTTTAGACAGCAGCCCACCATCATCTGTTGCCAGAGTTCCAGGAAGATGTTGCTTCTTTCAAAACTGTTCCTGTTGCCTATGATGGGGTCACGGGTACATACAGTAATAGCTTCATAGGGTAAGGAGGGTGCTCACTACAGCTCATGGTCTGTGGGCCCACGACCAAATATGTTTCATACCACTCTCTGATGCGTATTACTCTCTGGAAAGAGGGTTTACACATTTGCTAACATCATCACATCAAAAAATGATACATCAGACCCTGGCCATCTAGCATCATCCATACTACTGATACACTGTGGGAAGAGTCAGATTCACAGACCCATAGTAAGATAAGCAGCTTTCTGGTGAGATTCACTGATGTTCAGCAGCACAAACTGCCGAATTTCAGAAACACAGGAAAACAGGAGCAAAAGCAGGAGGTGAAACTACTGTTGCTAATAGAAATCTACTAAACAGCTGTATCAGGGAAGCTAATGGGCCTACATTTATTGCAAAAAAAAAGGTGAAGAAGTTGTCTTCTATCTGAGCATCAGTCAGACACAAACACTCTGGGCTTCCTGTTTTCTCTCACACATGTATAATTCAAAGTACCTTGAGTCTTAAATTCTACTTTGGCGACCTTTCTCATACAGCACTCTGCTGAGTCCTGGAAACACTGAATGTACCTCTACCTAGCAAGTTACATTAATTATAACTGGGAAAAAACAATTTGTCATAAAACAAACCATATTATAGTTTCTTTGCAAATAATAAAAGATTCGAAGAAACAGGGCTAAAGGTGCTTATACATGAAGCTGTAGAATATTTGTCTGCGTAGCCTTTGACAGTACAGGAATGAAAAAGTTGTTAACCTTTCCGTTATGATTCTCAACTCTTAAAACCAGTGTACAGCTGGAATCCCTCTTTGGTGGAGATTAATAGTTCTGAGTCTAAGTAAGTAGATAGTGGATACAGGATGTGTTTCTCCTAACTGGAAAAAGGTTGAAGTCAAAACATGGTATTCTGGTCAACAGAAGTTCTTGATAAAAAGAGAACAGGTAAGAATAAGTCATAGTATGGGCATTTAGTAAAGCTCTCACTGTTTACAAACAACAGTATTTTAATCTTGCTTGTATGTAGTTACTGTTCAAATTTTCTAATATTTGGATAATCAGCTTGAAAAGCTAGCTAATGGCAGCATTTTTTTTTTCTTTCATATTCACACTCAGTCCCAAATATTGTAGACCGTCTTAAATAAGTGGATATGTCGGATATGTCTTCAGTTTGCATGTACAATATTTAGACCCTGAAGCAGACATTGCAGAGGAAGGGAATATTAACTCTCAATGTATTGTTTTATAAAGATACAAATGAAGCTTAAATTACAGAGAATGCAGATAAGTAGTTCTTGATATTTCCAATGCATTACCATGTAAGAAAGTCAGGACTCAATTTGGTGGTACAAACTTCAGACTGCACTAATTATTCACAAATAAAATCACTTACACTTCTTTATCAGAAACAGTATAACAGTAAATGGCTAGTTAGCAGTGACACAAATTACAGCATTTTTATTATCCATGAACAAAAATAGAACTTGCATTAGTTACAGATTTCAATTTAACTGTGTATTAAAAAAGGCAATATTCTGACAATGCAAACTCATTGTTTAGTTTTATGGCTTCCTTATATTTGCACCTATGTACAATGTCTTTGTCCTATGAAATTTACATCCCAGGCTCAGCCCACCACCATCAAAACCAGGATATCAGCTTCCCCTAGCCATAAACTCCTGCTCTTTACCGTGCTCTAGTCCGGTGCATCCTGGACATGATATAAGCTGATTTAGCTACAGACTATTTTGCTGGGCTAGAGAGTTAAATCAGCTCAGGAAAGAGTCTGACATACACCAAAGCTAGTACAGTGGAAGGAGGACTGTCTCTCTATTACAGATGGAGCCTGGGCAGATTAGCTGGCTAATTTAGCTGGTTAAGTCAAATACCCACAGTCGGGTCGTATGAACTCCTCTCAGTTTATCTCTACAGCTATTTCTGGCAAGGTAATACTTCTTGCCAGTTCCAACTTACAGTTGGAATCATGTGGCATGCTTCAGTGAGCTGACTTCCCCGCAGACACGTGGATGAGCTGATAAAGTTGCATTCAGAGGACTAGAGAGGGGCTTGCTCCACTGTTTGCATGGAAGAAGATGATACCTGTATTCTGTTTCTCTTATCACCACATACAGCACTTAAATACATTATTTTCAATCATTATGCACACAATCATCAAAGTATATCTAATTGCTTTACAGAACCCTTTAATGTAGCTAAGTTGCTGAACTATCACCTCTTAACGGTTACACCTTTCCTTTGGTATTAAATTCTGAAGGGTGACACTGAGACTTCTTTTGAATGGCAGTAGTAGTCAGATCTTAAAAACTCTCTTAAGTTTTTTAAGCAGAAATTAAGTGGAAATGAACAGATTTTCAGTGGAAATTCTACTCGCATTTCCTTAAAAGAGTAACAGCAGTATTTGACAATATGTTCATAGTTTTAAAATAGATAAAAGAAACTATTTTTAGAAGTTTAATATGCAAAGAAGATCATTTCTTCAATTGCCAACCTCCTTGTAAAGAGATCAAACTTCCTTTATGAGAGTGTAAGTACTCAGCTGCCTCATTCTTGCCTATCAGTTTTGTCCTGGGTAATCCAACTGGGCTTTCATGAAAGCAAACAGTATAATCT
Source organism: Oceanodroma leucorhoa (assembly GCA_030449065.1). Classification (NCBI taxonomy): domain Eukaryota; kingdom Metazoa; phylum Chordata; class Aves; order Procellariiformes; genus Oceanodroma; species Oceanodroma leucorhoa. The sequence continues at coordinate 634,504 of JASVER010000006.1, read as the reverse complement.
ACATAAAGCAAGCAATGCCATTAACCACATTATACTTCTTACTAGTCTGACCTCTAAATTCAAAGCACAAAACACAGGTTTATCAGGTTTCATATCTCCTTCAAAAGCAACATTCTACTTTGTATAATCATAAGAGCAAAGTAACCAATAAAGTTTGGATTTCACCAAACTTAATCTAAAATCCCTGTTGGTTTAGCGTAGTCAATAACAGAATTGGTTTGCATTCCTACTATTCCAGTTACCAAAGCTCAAAAAGATTGTCACGAAGTATTACATTTTCCCACTGCCAGCAAAATGACTGCTAAAACAGAATTGCCATAAAAACCTGTTAATGCAAGAATTCTACAAGACAGAGATAAATCTATGTTGTGAATCCCTATGTCCCTCAAATGCCTATTCACAGTCGTAGGGCAACATATCTTACTCTGGTAATCATACAGACATAATTAGGAAGTCAAATCCTGAAACTGCTTGTAGGTGGGTTTTAGAAAAAGACAAACTTTCTCTGCTTAGATTCCTTAATAACTAAATTGTATTTTCAATTAAGCAAGACTACTCTTTGGAAAATAATTCTCTGAGTTCACACAGGTCTCCACAAAAATCTGACAGACAGTTTTTTACTTACAACCCTGACACTGACCTCTCAAACTTATTTTTCACAGTCATTCTCACATACGTTTTGGGAGAGTAACTTTCCTTCTTACTTATAATTTGTGATCAGTGAAGCAGCAACTTCTGAAGAACAGCTATTGAAACTGCAAATCAAACAGAAAAGCTTCATGATTATTTTTAAATAGGTCATGATCGAACCTTGGCTTCATTAAGAAGAACCCAGAGATAACCATTATTTACTGTAAGACAGAGGCTCCTTTCCAATTCTATAAACTTTAATTATCAGTAGAACAAAAAGGTACAACACTGAGTTTTGAGGCCAAAAAAAAAAAAATCTATCTATCTGGCCCGTTGTATAAAGATGGTAAGCTTATTTTTGCCAAGACTTTCAGCTACTGATAAACTGACTTCAGTGTTTGTGAAGTCATAAACACAATGTGGGTTTTTTTATTTTATTTTTTGTATTGAACATCTCAGATCAATAGCTTTCAAATACATTCATCTCCAAGTACAGAGTTTGTTAAATCATTGCTTGCCAGTTGGTTTTTTTTCCCCAATCTAATGCTGAATATGTGTAAGACAAAACAGGTGACCGGCACATGAAAGCCAGGGCAGACTTTTTCAGGAAAGCCGGGGGGGTGAAGCATAAGATATTTCAAGTAGCTTATTAACATACAAAATCAGTATATTATGTTTACTCACTTGTCAGCTTTCACGACTTAAAAACCTGAAGTTCCTAACAGCGATGCACTGCAGAATTTGTACACAGTGTGCTTCATTTTACAAACTGCAATCCCTGAAAGTGACATTGAAACAGGATGGGAACATCCCATCTCCTCAGCATCGGGCCTATCTTTTGGTGTTCCACAAATACTAGTTCCTTTTCACACTGACCTTCCCTGACAGGGACACGGGAAGAGCCATTTGCGTGCACACTCGCCAGTCCCCTCACACCAGCAGTGCAGGAGGCAGCTGAGGCAGCTGCTAGAGTCCCCGCTCCACGGGGGGAAAGGATGGGATAAACGGCCCCAGGGGTAGGCTAAGGAGTGCTAATAAGCTCACTGGAGGATGCTCGCCCTGGTGAGCACTGGAAAGCAGGAAAACATGGAGACCTGCTAAGCACCCAGCTTGCTTTATCCTCCATCAACACTGACAGGCCCCACAGGTGAGGCTGCAGGGAGGCTCGCCTGAAGCCAGCCAGCCTCTCTCACGGCCGTGAGACATACTAGAGGGGAGCGGAGAGCCCAGGCCTGGGCAACAAGGACAACGGAGGGGCCGCCTCGGGCCCCAAACACCTGGCGAGGGGGGAGGTCCCTGTAATGGCGCCCCCCCCTCGCAGCTCCCGCGCCGCGGCGGCAGGCGGCGCCATGTGCCCCGCCGGTACGGACTACAGCTCCCGGCGCGCAACGCGGCGCTACGGCGCATGCGCCCACCGCCGGCCTCGCAGCCCCATGCCTGCCGTAGGGGGCGGGGGGAGGGATCCCCATCCGGCGGGGCCGACGGCAGGGGCCCGTCAGCGCCGCCTCTCCTCTGCCGGCGGCTGCGGCGGCCCGGGCTTGGCACTGCTCCCGCCGCTCGGCCGCACTGTTTATGGTCGCCCTACCCGTAACTTTTCGCTCCTCTTTAGTACCCGGGGGTGCGGCGGGCCTCTACGACCGGAAGGGTCCGTCGCCATAGCAACCTCCTCCCCGGTAAACATCCCGGGTGCCCCCGGAAGCGGTCGGAGCTGGCCTCCCGTGCGGAGAGTGTCCTTACCGCTCCTGGAGGCGGCCGCGGCCCACGTGGCCTCGGCGTTAAACATTAACGGCTTATTCATTAAAACATAACGAGAGCCATGCCGGTTAAACCCTTCCGCAGAAGCGATTGGCCAAGCGCCCCTCCGCCCGGCCAATCGGCGCCGGCCACGCTCCGTCCGCAGGAAACCGCACATGGAAAGCCACGATTGGCGGCGATAGCTGCAGGCCCCTCCCTTCCAGGCTTCCCATTGGCTGGATATTTGGCGTGGTACGCTCCAATTGGCCAGTGGCGGAGCAGCTCCCCCCACCCTCCGGCGCTCCGGCTTGATAAGGCGGAGGGGGAGGGCCGCGGCGGCTCCAGGGGGCTCAGCGGCGGTGGCGGGCGGGAGTTGCGGCGGGCTGGGGAGCGCGGGGCAGGGGCGCCTGAGGCCGTTCTCTTCTGCGACCGCAGCCCACGTCGCCATGAAGTCGGTGTGGGGGCTCGCTCTGGCGTGCACGCTGCTCCTGGCCGGTGAGTGCCCACCGGCTTCTAGAAGCTTCTGGCGGGTAGTGGTTCGGGGGAGGGGGGGACAGGGGATTGGGGTCTCGGCCAGCAGCCGATTTCCCCCCCTTCTTGTTAGCGTGAGGGGGGTGGAGGCCGACGAGAAGCGAGGTGGGGCCTTTGGTGTTTGGGGGGTGGCGGGACCCCTCACGCTCCCCCGTCCCCACTTTTCTCCGTGCGGGCGTACCGAAGGGAGGGGGACGCGGTGCCCGGCCTCCTGCCCAGCTCTCCCCGGGCTGTTGCCGGCGCCGCTCTCTAGGGAGCGGGGGGAGGGGGGCGGCGCGTCTAACGCGGCTCATGCGCCGGCACGGGCGGGGGCGGAGGAAGGCGGGGGGACGGGAGGGGGTCGGTCCGTCCCCTACCCTCATCTCTGATGTCTCCGGTTGGGCTGAATTTTCCTTGGGGAGGGGGCGTGGAGGGACACAATTGAGCCTCAAACCGTAGGGAGGGGTAAGCAGGGAACTTCGGTAGTGTGTAGTGGGGATCAGGCTCAGATTGTTGGATTCCTTTTTTTCCCCAGTATCAGTTAAAGCTGATGAGGTGGATGTGGATGGGACCGTGGAAGATGACTTGGGTAAAAGCAGAGAAGGGTCTCGAACGGATGATGAAGTTGTTCAGAGGTTAGTACCTGGGATTCTGGGTAAGTTACTTCTGAAACGTTAAAGCTTTCTCTTGCTTTTGAACGGTCAGTTAGAGCATCAGTAATGCCTAAAAGTTCAGAAATAGGAGGAGAACACCCTTCAAAAGAGAGATCTAGTCAGCTGGGAGAAATAAAATATTTCTGGAAAAGACTGTTTGCTTCTAAACAGAAGTGAGCCTGAGAACTTGAATTCAGAAATATTCAAATTGTTTCTGTATAAAATTAATAGTTCTATAAAAAACAATAAATTAATAGTGGGTTACTCTTGTATGTGGTAAATGGTGTTAGTTTAGTGGCTATTGATGAAATAGCTCTGTGCCTATGAACCGCCTCACCTCCTGTGAGGTATACATGCTGAGGATTACAGTGGTTTTAACATACCTGTATTCTTCCCTGACTTTCTTTTTGGGAAAAAAAAACCCTACTTGCAAGCATGGATTTCTCACTCAAGTTTTAGATTAAGGTTATGCAGTTGAGGATAGCTACTCTTGCGCATATCTCATTTGATCATGTAACTTTGGGGCTGTGTCAGTGATAAGGATCTTACTATTGTTCTAACTAAAGTATTATTGCTGTTGCTAGATGATAAAACTAGTGATACTGTATGTGGACAAGACTACTTGACATGTTTTCATTGTCCTAACAGAGAGGAAGAAGCTATCCAGCTAGATGGCCTAAATGCATCCCAGATCAAAGAAATCAGAGAAAAATCGGAGAAGTTTGCATTTCAAGCAGAAGTGAACAGAATGATGAAACTTATTATCAATTCTTTATATAAAAATAAAGAGGTTAGTGTCTTTATCAGTAGAACATGTTAGAACTGTTTGTGCGTGTTCTGGAATTCCTGACTATTGGTTTCTATTTCAGATTTTCCTGAGGGAACTTATTTCAAATGCTTCAGATGCTTTAGATAAGATACGGTTAATATCCTTAACTGATGAAAATGCTCTTGCTGGTAATGAGGAACTTACAGTCAAAATCAAGGTAAGAAGCATTAGGTACATCTCTTACAGAGGAGGGGTGGGAGAAATGTAAAAAAAAAAAAAATTGCATCATTAAATCTAAATTTTTGGCTTAATACTGATGCAAATACAAGCTAGGACCACATCAGGACCCTTGCAATTAACTTTATCAAAAAGACTACTCTTCTTTTAGTGGTGAAATATTTCTGATTCTATAAAGAGTAACTGAAGTATTGAAATACTTTGAAGGTAGGTCTTCCTCACTTCTGTAGTTACTGCAGATTCAATTTATTGTAGCCAGGCATGTTTGAATTTGAATAGCTGCTACTCACCACTTTTCTGTGGCAGTGTATTATGTATTAATATACAAAGTGAAGTCAACTGCATCTTTCTCTTTTTTTTTTTTCCAGTGTGATAAAGAGAAGAACATGCTTCATGTTACAGATACGGGTATTGGCATGACAAAAGAGGAGTTAGTTAAAAACCTGGGTACCATTGCAAAGTCTGGTACAAGTGAATTCTTAAACAAGATGACTGAAATGCAGGATGATAGCCAGTCAACATCTGAGTTAATCGGCCAGTTTGGTGTTGGCTTTTATTCTGCTTTCTTAGTAGCAGACAGAGTTATTGTCACATCAAAACACAACAATGATACTCAACATATTTGGGAGTCAGATTCAAATGAATTCTCTGTGATTGATGACCCAAGAGGAAACACTTTAGGACGTGGCACAACCATAACGTAAGTATTAAGTTTCTTTGGGTTTAAAAGAAAAAAAGTTAGTGAGTACACTTTGCTCATTGGAATATGTGGATGACTTTAGCATTGTGACTCATATATTGTTTGATTCTTGTAATAAAGCTTTTTTTCAGTTTAATAGAAATAGGCAAACTATTAACTGCATCCAGAATAAATGTGGAGTGATAATGTAGTTCACTTCACATTCCATTAGATGAACTAAGAAAACTGTGAGCATCTTGGCAACTGTTGGCAAGTAATTCCAGACAGTTCAGCTGCCTGCAAACTCATTCAGTTCCTCAAAACAATTGTGGCCCATCGAAACTTATACAGGGGCACTTAGTATGAAAAAGTTCATCTCAGTGCTCTAGTTCCAAGTAAAGCCAGTGAGAGTGCATCGAGGTCCTGATAAGTATCAGTATGATTTGAGGTTTTCATTTAGACTTGTGGATGTTATGTTCTGCCCCAGTTGTTGAAAACAGTTAAGTGTTTCTTCTCATTGGAGCAGTTTAGTAGGGATTGTATTTTTTAAGAGATATTTGCAGCTGAACTAGTAAAAACTTCCTTGCTTAAATTTGAATTGCTATAGCTGTAACAGTAGGAAAATGCATCTCCTGTGAAACTGTTTTAAAATACTTGTTGAGCACTTTGATTGAAGGGCTTTTTTTTTTTTTTAGCCTTGTTTTGAAGGAGGAAGCATCTGATTATCTTGAGCTGGATACTGTTAAAAATCTAGTAAAGAAATACTCACAGTTCATAAACTTCCCCATATATGTGTGGAGCAGCAAGGTAAGTGTATTTAACTGAGCACTGCACAGTATTAGCTTTGGTTGTGAAAACTGTCTGGCCAGATCTTTCAGGAAGGATGAGGGCATACTATAGAACTTCTACTTTTCTCATTTCTAAAATTCTTCCATTCCTGACTCTTCTGGCTAGTATTTTACTAGTTACTTGCTCTCCAAAAGTTAGTGTGTTGCTAAAATCACAAACTTTCAAGGAACTTGATTTTATTCTGATTCAAAGAATTTTACCGAAGGAGCAAGACTGTGCTAATTACCAAGAAAGATCTCTCTTCCACTGGCTTTGTTTGGTAGCTGGAAGCTTTGGTGAGCTCTCAAGCAGGGCATGGTTGGTGCCCTTCTGAAAATAGGGCAGCATCTTAACTTTTAGGCCTGTTCTTCTGATGTTTTTGTGGTGTAACACTAACTTAAAATCACCCAAGTCTCTGATTAGCATTATGTGTAAAGCTATGGAAAAACTTAAATTTGGGTACAGGGACCTCCCAGTGTATTGAAAGAAAGCATATATTAATGAAAAACGCAACTTAATTCTCTATAGCTATCTGTAGAGAAGTGCTGGTGATAGGCAAATAACAAAAGTTAAACTAGTGCTGCGAGAGGTTAAGCTGTTTGAGAGAATACTAGGAGATACCTGGTAGGAAGCCACGCAGTCCAAGTACCCACTTTCAGTTGTCTCTTTAGACAGAGACTGTTGAAGAACCCATTGAAGAGGAGGAAGCAAAGGAGAAAGAAGAAACAGATGATGATGAAGCTGCAGTTGAAGAAGAGGAGGAAGAAAAGAAACCAAAAACTAAGAAGGTAACCTTTGTCAGACTTGGGGTTTTGTAACTCATGTCAGATAGTTCAGCAATTTCCATAGGTAGTCTTCCAGTGGTGCACTTCAGCAGTGTGTGTGCTTTCAAACAGCAATCCTGTTTTAAGTGCAGTTAGACATCTTGTCAGGAAAGAAGATTGTAAACAAAACAGGTTTGGTTGAAATTGGGCAGATGACTGACAATAGCCTTGTGAGGCAGTGGTCCCAGAACTAATTATAAATACTTGAGTGAACTGCTTGAAATGGTAGTGGACTTCAGTAATCTGACATTGTTGAGTATTTAAATTGTGAGTATACTCTGCTGGAAAGCTTTTTTCAGAATGGCGGTAGAACAGAAATACTGGTACTTGGTGAATGTGTTAAATGTACATAGGACACACCATAGTGTAGACTTAAGTTTTGTTCCCATGTACTTGTATACTTGATTGAGAATATCCAGGCCATTGCATAATTTATTTTGTAAATTAGAAAGAGCATGTATTTTTGACATGCTGCTTTATGACTTAGCCTCAGTAGGGTGTCTTTAACTGACTTAACCTGAAGTAAAGAATGAATCTTTATTATACTATGGCATTTACACATCTAGGTTGAAAAGACTGTCTGGGATTGGGAGCTCATGAATGACATAAAACCAATCTGGCAGAGACCATCTAAAGAAGTTGAAGAAGATGAATACAAAGCTTTTTACAAAACCTTTTCCAAGGTAAGCTCTGAGCCTCAAGATTGTTTCAAAGCAAGAGGCTTGCTATAGTATCTTCTCTGTGTAAACAGAACTGAGTTTATAGGATGGGCTATTTCTGAAGAATTATTTAATTGCTGTCAGTAGATGGACTGAATTGCAGAGAGCCTAGGAGGTATAGCATCTTAGTCAGGAGTTAAATCTTTTTTTCCAGAGAGAAGGTACTGCCACCCAAGTGTTGAGTGGCCTAGGTTTGAGTAGTAATGTGTTCCAGCTCATATGGAGCTTGCTGATGTGTTTGAATGTTGACAGGGAAACTTCTATTTAGTCTGAGTGTCTTGGTGCTTGTACATTAGTGTACATGGTGGAAGAAAGAGGAAGATATGGCTTTCTAGAAACAACATTGGCTTTATGCGTAAATACAGCATAATGTGTTACTTAGGAGTCTCTTAACTGCTGTGATGATACTGTATTAGTTACTGTGCTATTGGTAACTTTTTGGTGATTGACTTGTAAAAAAAAAACTACAAAACTAGTAGGTCTCAAAGAAGGTTACTTCTATGTGAGTAACTCAGCTGAATCTGGAACTTTTATCTCTATAATAGATTCTAACAAGGCACGGTTAGACAGTTTAATTGTAAAATAATTGCATTTATTTGGCAAACTCATGTTATTACTGGAAATGTGTTAACTCATTGATATCTTCCCCATGTCAATTAAAAGAATTCTGTCTTCGCAGGAGCACGATGACCCAATGGCTTACATCCACTTCACTGCTGAAGGGGAAGTAACTTTCAAGTCTATCTTGTTTGTTCCTAATTCTGCTCCACGTGGCCTATTTGATGAATATGGATCCAAAAAAAGTGATTTCATTAAGGTAGGACAAGCAAGTGTGTGGGTATAGATTCCTCTCAAAAAAAAAAAAAAAAAACAACCCACCAAACATAACCTGGCTGCTGTTTCTTCTTGTAATTCAGTTGTATGTTCGAAGAGTGTTCATCACCGATGACTTCCATGACATGATGCCCAAATATCTTAACTTCGTTAAGGGTGTTGTAAGTATTACAAGTCTTACTTGCATTTGATTTTTTCAATCTTCAAATACTGTTAGCCGTACTTAAGTTTCTTCCTCATTTAGGTGGATTCCGATGATCTTCCTTTGAATGTATCTCGTGAAACACTTCAGCAGCATAAATTGTTAAAGGTATGCTAATTGATCTTAAATTCCTTCATTGTAAACACATGACAGTAGTAAGATTTAGAAGAATAATAGCTTGATTAATTTTTCTTTATATAAGGAGTACGAAATTAAAGTGTAGGAAACCCACGCATTGCTGTTTTCAGACTACCTCTGTTCACTTCAAATCAGGGACACTAAGCGTCTTGAACCCATCCTTTGCAGTGGGGTTGAATTGAGGGTTCTTCCAAGTGTTTATTGTTATAACTTGATATTGCTGCTTTTTTAGGTGATCAGAAAAAAACTTGTTCGCAAAACTCTTGATATGATCAAGAAAATTGCAGAAGAAAAATACAATGACACCTTCTGGAAAGAGTTTGGTACTAATGTCAAGCTTGGAGTTATTGAGGATCACTCTAATCGTACACGACTGGCTAAACTTCTTCGCTTCCAGTCTTCTCATCACGAAAGTAACCTTACGAGCCTTGACCAGTATGTGGAAAGAATGAAAGAGAAGCAAGACAAAATTTATTTCATGGCAGGTGCCAGCAGAAAGGAGGTATGTGAGCATGGAAGAAAGAGGGAAGGGGAAGAAAACATTAACGCTCCTCGTTATAGTACCATAAACACTGTGAACTGTATATTTGTTGTAAATGTGGAGACTCCGTGCTTGTGTTACTACTGCAGTTAAGTTTTTCTTGTACCAACACTTGCCAAAGTCATAGAGGTTTCAGTAGTTGCTGGTACCAATGCAATTAAACTGGCATCTGATCTGTTTTATCATCTTAGGCTGAGTCCTCACCATTTGTGGAGCGTCTTCTGAAAAAGGGCTATGAAGTGATCTATCTGACTGAACCTGTAGATGAATACTGTATTCAGGCTCTGCCAGAGTTTGATGGCAAGAGGTTTCAGAATGTAGCAAAAGAAGGAGTTAAGTTTGAAGAAAGTGAAAAGTCTAAGGAGAGTCGGGAAGCCTTGGAAAAGGAATTTGAACCACTCTTAAATTGGATGAAAGACAAAGCTCTAAAAGACAAGGTAAAATGTTATGCTATATGTAATGCTTATTTGTGAATGCTGCTGTACTTGCTACGACACACCTTGCAGATTCCTTGAGCATAGACTTAACAGTAGCTTCTCTGTCTTTCTATGGATAAATAAGCATGTTGTTTAATACCTTTATTTCAGGAAGATAATGATTTAGAATGTCATCTTAGAGCCTTCAGGAAATACTGGAGTGACAGGAAATTTCAGAGTTATTTACTTTATTCCCTGTATAAGCTATTAGCTCTGTGAACTAACATGAAGGCTTTTTTTTCTACAGATTGAAAAAGCTGTGCTATCTCAACGTTTAACCCAGTCTCCATGTGCTCTTGTGGCTAGTCAGTATGGATGGTCTGGTAACATGGAAAGAATCATGAAGGCTCAAGCTTACCAAACTGGGAAGGATATATCTACAAAGTAAGCTTCCAGTTATGTAGCAGCAGATGTGAAATGTAGTTGATGTCCCTCCTTGCTTGGTGTGGGCACACTAAGCTTCCATCTGGTTCAGATGATCCTCCATATTTTTAAAGGTCACTTATAACCAAGTTGCAGTCTCCATCATAGTCCTACATTGTTAGTCTTACATTGTTATTTCAAAGCCCAGCACGTAAAACTGCCTGGTGAGCAAGACCTGTCAGTGGCATTTGCTATTTGTCATTTGGTGACAGGAGAAGATGAATTGTCTTAGTAACTCGAATGCCTTTTAGAGTAGTAAAGTGGGGCTGGGGGAGGAATACACTTGTTACTATGGCTGTAGTCAGTATTCATGGGTTTAAAGATGTAGCTGGGTCCTGTACTTCAAAACTTAGTGATGTAACTTCTATTCTTTTCAGTTACTATGCTAGCCAAAAGAAGACATTTGAAATTAACCCCAGGCACCCACTGATCAAGGACATGCTGAGGCGAGTCAAGGTAAACAAATAACAGTAGTGAAATATTGACTATTTGGCTGCATACAGCCTCATTAATAGTTCTGTTTGGTTTTTTTTATGCTCTTCCACATCAGGAAAACGAAGATGACAAAACAGTTTCAGATCTTGCAGTGGTATTGTTTGAAACTGCAACTTTGAGGTCAGGATATATGTTACCAGACACTAAGGAATATGGAGACAGAATAGAAAGGATGCTTCGTTTAAGTTTAAACATTGACCTGGATGCAAAGGTTAGTTTGCCTTCAACTTGGGGCTGCTAATTGACTTATTGCTGCTACATTTAAAAAGCAGATACTTTGCATAAAATGAAATGTATCCAGCGTCCTACACTTCGGGCCACCAGGAGCCCAATTCAAGTACCTGGGTGGGAAACTGATGAGTCTGTATGTCATCTCATGTCCTCCATTCCACTCTTCTTTCCAGTTGCTTGGGATTCTGCTCTTCCATTATGCTTCCCAAGTATTGTCCTGTCCTTAACTAAGTGGTGGTTCTATTGGAGTAAATTAGGGGTCAAAGACACATCTAATTAATGGGGAAATTCATAAGTGGGTATAAGTAATGTGGATTCTCATAATGCTGTGCAAGAACTTACACTGGGTATCTTGCCGGAGGAGCCATGATAGTGTGTCAATGCTAAACAGAACTTGCTTTCTCCTTCAGGTGGCTTGGGGCAAGTATTAGGAACTAATAGTGAATAATTCCATAGCTTGTGTTCAGCTGGTCCGCAACTAGTAAACATCCTAAGAAAATTGCGTGTGACCTTCCTACAGGTGGAGGAGGAACCTGAAGAGCCTGAAGATGCAGCTGAGGAGGCAGAGCAAGATGAAGAGGAGGTGGATGCTGATGCTGAAGACAGTGAAACACAGAAGGTAAGGTCTCAAGTTTGATTCCTTTCTTCCCAATATTTATGTGCAGTTTTGTCTGTGGTGCTTCCTGGCAACAAACTCATTCACTCTGCCTTTCATGACACTAGTTTACAGTGTGAGGTTTTCCAAGCTTTTCTTGGAGGGGAAAAAACTGCAGCACAAATGACACTTCATTCCTTATCAAACTATATTGTAAGAAGAAAACACTTGAATATATTCAAAGTTGGAGCTAAACTAAGCTTAAGAGATGGTAACAGTACCCTATGTCAGGAAAACAGCAGCAGTCAACTTAATGTTATCTGTTGGATTTCAGCTTGCGGGCAATAACATGAACAAAGTGGCAAGAGTATAGTTTCAGACCCTTACAATGACACTACCTCTGAACAGTTCAACTGTTACGTGAAGTCAGCCTTCACTTAGCTAATGTCTGCAGTTTTAATGATGTCTTGATGGATACTTAAGTTCAATTCTTCCGGGACAGCTCTTGTAACCTTTTCCACTTTCAAAAAGCAACATTCTGATTCTCTGTTTTGTCTCCACAGGAATCCACAGATGTGAAAGATGAACTGTAAGCTGCACTCAACTACCGTCCTGCATTGGGGGGTTAGGAGGGAATGTGAATTAGATTGTTTTGTTTTTTTCCACTGTAAAATGTTGAGGGATGGTATGGGGTTTAAGGGTAAAGGAAGATTTTTTTTTTTAAGTTGACTTTTCTAAAAACATTCCTCCTGAATGTAAATTTGTATTATTTAACTGACTTGGTGTAAAATCTTGTCATGTATAAAATAAAATGTTCCCAAACACCACTAACTCTAAACTTTACATAGTAAGCTCATCTCATGGGCTAGGACAAAGAGACGAAGGGATTGTCTTGAATCTTCAGGTCCTTTGTACAAGAGGCAGTTTGCAGACTCATGCCGTACTTAACTGTGTGTGTATGCCTGTGGTTGGGTTTTGCATTAACAAACCTGCTGTGCTGTTTAGCCAAAATATACCTGGTATCTGAGAGCTGTACTGAACTCTTGCTAGTTGAAATAAGTATTTGACAAGTTACGTATCTACTGACATCTTAAGAAAGAGGAGATCGGGCATTTAAAAATAGCATTGGAACAGAAGTTCTGCCAGCTTGCGCTGGACTGTATGTGATTTGAGTCTACTGTACAGAGTAGGCAGTGGTAGCTTTTACAGCTGAGATGAGCAAAAAAAAAAAAAAACTTCCTTTCACCAAAGGCGTAAACAAAAACCAGCAGTGGCTCACTGCCTGTGAGCTTATACCATCCTCTGTGGTATTTGGTAACCCTCTCTTTAACTAGTGTAGCTTTCCAACAACTACAGCAGTCCTGCTTTCTACAGGTTTTTAAAAGTGGAAGCTCTTGTCTGTTACAGTTATTCCTTAGTGCTGTTGCTAAACTTTTTCACTCTTGTTTTATGTCTCTTTAGTATGGTAAAGCACTGTAAATCTAACTCAAGCTAAATCCGTAGACACCAAATTGTAATGTAGACAGGTTGAACTGGAGGCACCACTTCTGTTCACTGTATTAGTTTTATGTGGTGTTTGGATGAAGCACTACATTTTCTCACTAGTGCCTCTACTTTGAAACATACTCATGGGATTGGTCAAAAGTGTTTACACTAATTTTTTTTGCCTTCCTCTGTGGAAGAAGTACATAGGAGTAGTAGTTCCATACAGTGACTCTACTTAAGAACCACTCTTCTGTTTTGTTAACAGAACTTTTGTGAAGTTTGAGATTCTGCAATGTAAAGCGAAATAAACTGATTCTAATTAGCTGAGGGCACTAAATGCTGACCTGAGGAACTTGCTTTCCATTTACATTTACTAGGTGGCTTCTGTATTGCCCAAATATTGTTTACATGGAATAAATACAAATGCCATGTATCAGTGTGGTTAGTGAGTTAGGGTTTATACAGAGATGTTGGCTTTATTGAAGTATGCTGTTAGAGACTTCAAGGAATGGGAGCTTAGTTTTGTTTTTGAGGGAGTTTGGGGTTGTTTTGGGTTTTGCTCACTGTAGTAGTATCTTGGATGCAGCGTAAGAGGCTTTTGTTATTAGAGCATGCTGAGTTTTCTAACCCTAGTGTGTAGTTCAGTGGCTAGCAATATCAGCTTTAATAGCAGTCCTTTGTTGGTAAGTTACTGAGTAGGGCAGGTGCACCATTTCTTCTTAAGGCATAGTCCTCTTACTATGGCAGTGCAACTTTGTCTTCTGTGCTCTGTAGCAATCAACTGCTGCTGAGGTTTTGATTTAGTATTTCCTTAAAATACCACTTACTGTGATACACTGAGTATATCATCAGTACACACACCCCCCTCTATATCTCTGTTTGGCTCAGGCCTACTGTATGGTTAAGAGTGCTTCTGCAGCTAACAAACAGGAGTATTGGAAGTGTAGGGTTGCTTGCTACAGTATTCTTAATCTGTTAATTAATTACTTGTAGACTTAAGCAACCTTTGCTCTGTTACATAGTTGAAGTTCTCAATGCCTTGATTGGTTTTAGGATGACATATCTGATTCAATTTCAGAAATAATAAAGAGCACACTTGAGAGTCATGCTTTGTGCTGCTTCATCTTCCTCAGCTGTGAGGGTATCATGTGCAACATAGCTGTGGTTCAGCTGCTTCTCTGCCATGGAGTGACAAGTGTTTGCTATTAATAAGCACAAAATGCAGTTGTAAACTTGCCTTTTTTTGGGGGGGGATCAGCTTTGTGAACTAAAATAGCGTCAATGCTGGAAGAAGTGTCTCCCAGTCATACTGAGGCTATTTCTTTCAGTGCTGCAGTCACACTGATTTCAGGGGTGTCACCTCTGCTGTTAAAACGTGGTGTATAGTCAGCTTTGCTGTTCCTAGATGGGTGCTAATGATAACAGTTCCCTCAGTGCTAGAAAAGGCTGAGGTAAAACAGATGCTCCCTGTTGCTCAGTTTCCATTAGTAGCAGGATACATTTAGAAATCTAATCCAAATTAGTAGTAACTTCCCCCTGCAGCCTGTAGAAAATACAGAGAAATGCATCTTTCATGTCAGAAATCAACAACGTAATGACAGAGGTGATATTCTGACAAAGTGCAAGTAACAGGGTAAGGGTTGGTGAATCCTAGCTCTTTAAGGGTAACTGAAAAACTGCTATTCCTGCCCTAGTTAGAACAGGAACAAAATACTGCTGAACTGCCCCATCTTGTCTCTTCAAGAAACTTTATCTTATGCTGAGGTAGAAGGTGGTTGTTTAGGTACAGTGAAGTAAAAAGTAGTTTCACCAGAACTGGACCCATTAAGCTGATCTCAATAATTGATTTCATTTGGGCTTAACATCTGAGATTTACTTGAGGCCTTTCTATTAGTGACTGCTGTCATTGATAAAGAAGTCTGAGGTAGAGAGCCTGTCATCTAGCAATGCTATGTACAGGCTGCAGCCTGAACATCCACATGGGCACGCAGTAGAGGATCTCATCCCACCTGGGCTGCTCTTCTTGATCTGCCAATAGTTGCAAAACTGTGTGGGAGCAGAGGCACACACACATGCAGAAGAACTATAAACCTTTCTTCCTAGGAAAACCACTCCAACTTACACAAACATAAATAACAGCTTCACAGCTGGAACAGATGTAAAAGTAGCACTTTCAGCAATTGTTTCTGGATCCCTCTGCTATTACAAGAGGTTCTAGTACTTTGCCCGTAGGAATTAGGGAACGCTTTTGTTTCCTGAATGGATAATTTGTCAGATTGGGGTCTTCTTTCCCGAGTTAAACCTGAGTGAGAATTGAGGATGAAGCCGGGGTCTTGTCTTGGTACCTTTCTCAAGGGAAAGCAATCCCCAACCTTCACAAGCTCTACTGCATACCATTCAAAAATGGGTTGTCATACCATCTTTGTAAGATGCTGACTTTGCTTTTCTTCTCGAGTTCCTGGTGCACGAGTTTTGTGGCGATCCTATTTTAGGACTGAGAGGTAAGCCTGCACTTGTTATTTCAGGGTTTTGTATATTTACAGCTATCAAAACCAGCCGTAAATAGAAGATGCCCAAACGGAGTACAAACATACATCATTTTGGTGCAATCTGTACATATTTGCCCTATTTTAACTAACACAACCAAGTTATAAGATCCTTCCCAGCCTTACAGTGGACCAAAGTAGATTTCCTGTCAGTAATACAGACAGAAAGCCAACGTAACTGCTGTCACAGCAGCTAGCCAGCATTAGGAGGAGTCCGGTGCAAGAAGTGCTGCAATAAGGAATTTTTCTTATTTGTACCTGCCATCACTTACTGTATCACAGTCTGGGTTACATCCAGTAATTCTGAGTTAAAGTTCAAAAAGGGTAAAAATGCCAACGGTAAGTGGGATTCTACTACAGATGAACAAGTAAGCTTATTAAGGCTAATGAGTGGCTGTAAAAGCTTGACTTTTCAATATGCTAAACTTCCTATACTTGTTAATCAGCTTAAAAGTTTCAAATTCCATCAGACTCGCCAATGTGAGTTTACATCTTTTGTTTTGAAGGATGCTTATACTGCAGTCAAGATTAAGAAATCGGAAGCATTTTGGCACACAACTGATTGGACTTTTAACAACAGTATTCATCATACATTTATTTTTAATGCTGCCTGTAACTCTGCTTAAAGAAAACAAAAAAAGTGTTAAGGGAGTACAGTATTTCAGACGTGGATTTCTGCAGTTGAGACAGTTGAAGGGATATTTTACCAGTTCTAGTTTTCACAACGTAAGTAAATTCTGGTCACTGTTGTGAAGTTTGAACTTTGCTTGATCTTGCTTTTAGACCCAACAGTTCTGTTTTCAGTTCTCCAGGCTTAGGAGGTATTTCAGGTATACTCTGTTAGAAACGGAGAGAGACGTCAGTGTTGTGCCAGAAGGAAAACTAAACTCACAAAACAGTAAATTAGCATACTCTGTATGAGAGAGCATTATAGCTAAATTGTGATTATACCGCTCTCTTTTTTGAGGAGAGTATAATTCTTACATGCAAAACATCTTATTAACCTATTACCTTTTTGTAATTTGACTTTTATTTTAAAGTAGCAAAATATGATTTGAAAAAAAAGGAGGAAAAAGGAAGAATGGACAGTTTGTTTTAAAGGAACAAAGCTTTTTGCCATTTAGGAAAGTAAGTGTGGTTGAGATGTCTGGTACAGTTGAAGTTTCCATACATGTTCTTGGTGGTAACAGATGAAAAAGTTTCATCGGTTCTGCTTCTGCCTTTCTGTTTTAGAAATTAAGCACTGAAACTGGAGATGAAATTTAAAAAAGGAAAAGATACCAGATGACGTGACATTTCAAGAACCGAACCTCCTCAAAATTTGTGCTAGTTTAAAGAGGTGTAGAGCATTAGATCATTCTGAATAAATATGCCTATTTGCCTGTAATGAAGGCTACAGTAGAGGCTATTAAAATACATAAATTTTTATGCATCTATCAATGATTTAAGCCTCATTGCTTAAATTTTGACACGACAGCTCAAGCATGGGGATTTTTTAACTTATTTCTGATTTGAAAATAGCACAGTGTTTTTTAAAAAAAATGAAACGTACACAAGAGCAGGAGGATGAAGTAAGGCTTACAGGTTAGAAGGCCTCCAAGAGACCAAATCAACCATTAATACCCCTGGTGGATGGTCTCATTGGGAGCTTGGTTCTCTGTGACCATGATTTTGATAGTCTTGGCTCTCAGTCTGTCGATGTTTCTAACGTAAACTTTTGGTCATCTTCATCTCCATTACTGGAGGAAAAAAAGTGTTTAAATCTAGAACAGCCCCTTCTCTTGATGCTTCTGCACGCTCTTTTCAAAAGCCAGCTTCCCACAGTATAAAGCCCCTTCTGAAGAAGCCTGCAAGGCTTTTTCGTTGTCGGTACCACGTCACCAGGTCGCGGGCAGCTCCCAAGCGACGGCCTTTCTAACACAAAGCCTCCACAGGGCTCCCGCCGTCCCGCCGACGCGCTACCAGCCCCCCTCACGCAACCAGCCACCGGAACCGCCCGAGCACTTACAAGGTCAGGCCTGTAGTACCTGTGCACGACCTCGGCGCCGGCGAACATGGCCAGCATGCTGGCCGCCAGCGTCTTCAGGTAGGTGGGCCAAGGCACGCCGGCGGGCATGGCTGCGGGGAGGGCCCGGGAGGGCGGCGCCTCGCGGAGGGGCTCGCACAGGGCAGCCCAGAGGCGGGAGAACCGGCTGCGGGCCGCGGCCCAGCGCCACCCACACCCGGCCGCCGCTCGGACTCACCCCCCCACCCTCCAGCCACGCGTGACGCGCCGGACGTGCGTCATCCCCTCCGCCTCCAGGGCGGCCGCAGCATGGCGGCGGGGGTGCCGGGGGTGGGGGGGGTGTCGGGGCCGGCCCCTCGCGGAGGAGTACCTTGCTGCGGGTGACGCGGAGTAAGTCGTGACATAGACTCCGACACCCTCAGGCTGCGGGGCGCAGCTGAACCCCCAGCGGCTGCTCCCGGTCCGGGGCCGCGGGGAGCCACCCCCGCGCCGGCACCGCCCCCTCCCCCCGCCCCTCCCTCGCCGGGCCGGCTGGCCGGCCGGCTGCGCGCTCCTATTGGCCGGCGCCGCTCACGTGACGCGGGGCTGCCCGGCAGGTCGGTTGGGACGCTGAGGCGCGGGGGGAGGGGGCGGCGGGGGGCGGCCGGCGACAATAGCCCCATCGGCACCGGCGGCCCCGCGCCCGGGCATGGAGGCCGAGGAGTTGGGCAGGTACTGGCGGGGGCCCGGAGCCGCGCTCGGGCCTCGCGATGGGGATCGCCGTCGTCCTTCTCCTCCTTCCCTCCCACCTCCCGCGGCCGGGGGGAGCCGGGGCCGGGCTGTGGCCGCCCCCCTACCCCCCTCCCTGAGCCCGCCCTGGRCACAAAGCGGGAGGGGAGGGGAGGCGCTCCCGGGTGGGGTGTGAGAGGGGGCGCGGCGGGATGGGCCCAGGGCCGTGGGGCGGCCTTCTGCGCCTGGGGGGAGCGGGGTGGGGCTGGGCGGGGGCGTTGGGGCTGTGGGGAGCGTGGGGCGCGATGCTGTCTTTGTATATCCCGGGTGGGCGCCCGGGGAGGTGCCCGGAGCGGGGGCTCTGCCTGCGGTTGGTGGTCGTACGACGGGGATCTGCGGGTAAAATGGGACTGAAGGCGGTGTGGGGCCGGTGGGGCAGCCCTGTGTGTTTGGAGACCGCTGCGCGCTGGGTGTGTGGAAGGGGCGGGCAGGGCTGGTGTGAAGGGGCGTCTGGGGCTGCTGGGGCTGCTGGGGACGGGGCTTGCTGCGTGCTAAGAAGCACATGCTGGCGCGTGCATGCAGTGGAGGCCTCTGTGTGTGTAGAGGTGGATTTGTAAATGATTTAATACTTGGTTTTGTGCCAGTGGACATATCTTTTTCTCTTCACTCTTTTCCTTCATTTTGAGCATGAACTGAAGGGGGCTTTAAATCACTACCTTTTCCTCATGGAACTGAAAATATTTATTTAAGTGTTCCTTAATATATAGATCCATAACAAAATATTGTGTTTCTGAACCTGTGGAAGAAAAATGATCTAAAAAAAATGCATGTGAGGGTTAGAGGTGGGGGTAAAAGCTCTCTTTTGTCTCATTACCAGGTGGTTAGAAGGACTTGTCCATGATATGGTGGAAATTTTCCTCTGTTTAAAGGGAATTTTATTCCCTTTATAAGAAGGAGACTCTATATACGCATAAGATAAGAAGTCATGTATTATAAGAAGATCTCTTGTTAGAGACTGGTTTTGGGTTAGATGCTTTCACGTCTTTCTTACTCACTCTGTTCTGGTCTGTATAATTAAGCATTTATTACATTATGAACTGGATTCTACATGTCTCAGTTGTGTTTCCTAATGCAAATCTGAGGATCAGTTTTGTTCTGTTCAGTAACTGCACAAGCATTTTATATAAAATGGAACTCTTCCAGCAGGGGGGTTGAGGTATTTACTGTACTCTGAAAATCCTCCATGACTTTGTTAGGCAACTTCCCCAGGAATCTGACAGACCTACGTTCAAATTTATTCTCCTTGATTCAGGGCACTGATTTGGTTCAAAATCAGTGGCCTGTTCACAAGACTGTGGGCTGTTCTGGCATAAATCTGGTTTACAGTGGGATTCTTAAATATTCTTAAATACCCATTGCGTAATAGAGGATTGTCCCTTCTTTTGAGATATTTCTATATATTTAAAATTATTTGGTGTTTTTATGAATAGCTCTGAGGTGATAAAATTATTTCCTGAAAACTTGCTGTTCACAAAATCTTTTCTATTTATTTGTACGGCGGTAGAATCTGTGGACAAGAAGGCGGCTGCGTAGGTAGAAGATAATGACAGTATGAAGCAGAAGTTTATGGTGGGGTGTGAGGGCTGTATGTGACTAATAAATGTATGGAGCAAAAGAGCTGTATATGGAAAAATGTCTTTGTGCATGGAAGGAGACTGAATCTCTCTGTGTGTGAATGTGTAGAGTAAGTGCGATATTTGTGTTAGGATCCAGTGTGGAATAACTGGACAACATCTGCCACACAATTTGTTAAAGTTGTTTAGTAATCTGCATGGTAACTAATGCTGTGTGTATTCATAATGCTTTGTAGCCTAGAATGATTCATCCATTCTGTATCATATCAGACAAAGTAACTGATGTAACTTTAAGAAAATCTAAAACTTGGGAAACTTGAAGTCCAAAGAGTTGTAACTCGCTTGTGTTGTAAATTGTCGGTGTGTTTGATAGACAGTTTGCCTTGGTACTGTGCGCTACAGACTGTTTTTTCAGAAAAAAAGGGGAAAGCTCTACACTTCACTTACAAATATTGTGATTCTTCCACATTATAGTAGTCACGACAGAACTGTACTGTTTATGTTGGGTTTAACATCCCCTGATACCAGCTAAGCAGTCAGACTGCTTAGCAGATTTGGACAATTTACTGCCTTGTTAATAGAGTCGTTGGAGAATGTAAGTGCAGTACATGCCAGCCTTGATAAAGATTGATGTTTACAGTCTATTTGGTACATCGCTAAATTTCTGAATTGTTGATATATTATGTCTCTTTTTTTCTCCCTTTGTAAGGTACTACGCGTATCTTCAGCAAGCTCAAGCGTTTTACACATTTCCGTTCCATCAAATGATGACTGCAGCACCTAACATGGAAATCATGACTGAGGAGCCAACTCTAGAGGGCATTCCAGAGCCAAACATTGCTCAGGAGCCTCCAAAAGGTAGTTTGACTGGGCTGTGCTAAGTGAGCTAGAACGTTAGTAATCGATTGGGGGAAAAATTATTGATCTTAAACTGCTTCTTTGGAAGTTGGTATTCTTTAAGTAATGTTTTAGACGATTATAAAGATAAGAAGTAAACCCAGGTGATAGTATTCACATTGTTCAGTCTCACAAAATTACCTTGTTGCAGGAGAAGCAGATTTTTGTTTCAGTAGATAAACGTGTCATTTTTAGCTGATTTCATGGGTTGTAATATTATGTTAGAGAAGTTTTCTTTTTTCAGACTGAGTTAAAAATATTTTTTTTTAATTTCTGCAAGGGAAGTACAGTATAATACTGTTTATTTGAAATATTTTTTTTAAATGGTGTTTTAGTGTGTTGTAGTAATCACAAATAGTTAATTGCTTATATACACTAAGAATTGTTTGGTTTTAGTGAGGCTTATTTAAACAAATACAAACAATGCTGGAAAGTGTCCTGTACGTGATGCGAGTTTTGTACTTTATGCGCTTGTACATTGCCTTTCTTTTCCCCCACTAGGTCTTAGGCTTTACACTAACCTGTACACTTAGGCTTTACACTAACCATGCCAAGAAAAGATCCCTTGTTCTGTTACTCCTATGCTTGCTCTTTACCACTTAAGAAAGGCGGTGATCTCCACTATGTTTTAATTCTGATTCTATAGCAAATATTGACACACTGAGTTTCATCTTGCTTTTAATATATAGATATAGGTCAGAGCTCTCTGTACCGAGGTAATCTATCAGCCAGTTCGTCCAATGACATTGCTTGTTTAAGTGCATCCTTTTATAAGCTTCAAATTTTCTTTTTTAGTTGTAATGCTTGGCCAGATGAAATCATAGGAAGAAAACCTCCAGTTTAAAACAGTTGCAATTGCTCTATTCTTTCACTGTATTATTCACTACAGTTAGGATGCATCTTAAGTGCCATATAGTGAGGCTTCTTTTGCAACTTTATTATTGGATAACATGATGTCACCATGAACACACTGTTTGACTGCACTTTCAAGTATTTTTAGATAACCGTAATCTTCTGTTATGAAGCTGTTCCCTAATATTTTTGCAAGAATTGAAAGTTGAGTAAGGCCTTCAAAGGCAGGGCTTGAAGATTTACCAAATGTGTGTGAAATTTACAGGAGCATATATGAAAGGCAAAAATTTGGAGTCCAGTTACCTGCTGTGATGAAAAAAGCAAAATTTTTAGGATTACTGTCTGAAAGGCTGCCCTAGCATTGTTCATCTTTCATGACAGTGTCTGGTTGGTAGGTACCCAATCAGCATGAGAGTTAGGAGAACATTATCCTGCTTCATTTGAAATACATCCAACTCGGAGCAGTCAGGGTATCTGTGGCATTTTGCCGTCACATGACAAACCTCCTAGTTCTTCAAGGGTTAGGAAAGAAAAGCTGCTTATATGCCTCACCAAGTCTGTGCCTTTCTAGTCTCTTCTTCATTGTAACTAGACTATAGCTTGAGTACTGTTACTTACAGCTTTCCTAAGCAGTTGCTCCAATGACCCGGTGGGAATTTCACATGACTTTTGTCCTTCTTGTAAGAAAGCTGAGTGCAAACAAAACAGCCCCAAAAAAGTTTGCAGAATTAAGGCAGTGCCCTGTTATCCACTGTATTTATTTCTTATCCGAGGGAGAGTTTCATCTAGAAATTTTGAAATTTTGTGGTTTGCAACTTGACATCGTTAATGAACAAGGATAGAGAGCGATCTCTGGGTGGTCATGTCATGACCAGTACCCGTGCTGATTGAATCTCTAAGCTTTAGGGGCCAGAAGATGAGGAAGTTTCAAATGAGTGAACAGTGACTACTTGATGTTTGCATTTTGTAAATAAAAATTAATATTTGATGTCACTCATTCAGATTGAGATCCTGAAGCTCTCATACGTTACCTTGCTGTATGATGCACTGGACAGTGTCTACTCTGTAAACAATAAGTTGTAAATAGCTTATGCAGCGTTCAGCCTATGTGTTTGTGTTCCTGACAAGCTTATACCTTGCACTGTAGGTAATCCTTGTGACCTGTTGCTCTTGACATGCTGTTCAGTTTCTTCAACATGTTATGTAATCTGTAACAATCGGATTTTCGTATTTAGAAGCTGAAGTGTGAATAGTAGACTAGAATCTACATCGCATTCGTTGGAACCTAAGCTTTGATGTTCTGGCATATCCTCCAAAAGAAATGAAACTGTTTCCAAAGGATTGTTGCATACAGCATGTAAACAACATCACCTAGTCATGAGGTTATTCGTAGTTTGTATCCTAAGTCAGCATAGTTGCCTGTGAGTCGTGTGTGTGTCTGTGGTACAGAGACACCCAAGCTAGCTCTGTGTTGAGCCTGCAAAACTGAGATTCATCTGATAATTGTTTAAATTAATGAATTTAGAAGGTAAATTTATCTGTCCGATTTCTTTTTGTGTCCATGCGTTTAGCTCAGTCTTTTTGAATATCCACACTGCAACATTAGAAATGTACAAAAAGGATATTTGCTGTGTGTTTCAGAAGTTAAAAAAGGAGGAAGGAAAAGAAAAGCCAAAGCAACTGAGCCAAAGCAACCCAAAAAGCCTGCTGCTAAAAAAGAAAAATCAGCCAAGTCAAAAGGCAAACAAGAAAAGATCACAGATACTTTTAAAGTCAAAAGAAAAGTGGACCGTTTTAATGGTGTATCTGAAGCTGAACTTCTGACCAAGACTTTACCTGATATTTTGACCTTTGATCTGGACATTGTAATAGTAAGTAACTCACAGTTACAGGATTAGGTAGAAAAGTGAACAGTCTGTACTCACTGGTTATGATTTACATTCCTTCTGCTTACTTATCTATATTGCTTATATGGCAAGATCTTGCAAGATAAAGTATGTAAACTGTTTCCTGTGTGTAGAGCTGCTTTGCATTTTCTGTTAAAAATCATAGTAACATAGTTCTAACTTCTGAGAATTCTAAGGCTTACGTGTAATACGTAGTCATGAGAGACCGTTACTTGACACTTTATTTACTGGAAGCACTACACCAGTGGCTGTAAAACACACTGCGAGCTGCTGTTTTGACATTGCACATCTAAATGAGACACTACGATAAAATTGTCAATTTTTTTTAAATAATGATGGAAGGTACCATTAACACAGTTTTGTTTATTGACAGTAACTTAAAAGAGAATTGAATAAGCGTCCTTACTGTAACTTGGTTAAATTCCTGACTAGCAAGCCATGTTCTCATCGTTAAAATGGACTGGTGTCTTTGTAGATTGGCATAAACCCTGGCTTGATGGCAGCTTACAAAGGACATCATTACCCTGGACCTGGAAACCATTTTTGTACGTTTTTGTTTTCCTTTCTTCTTATAGAATTTGCAGAACTTTGTTGCTAGAACTTGTGGCATTTTAATTAAACTGGTTTGGGTTTTGTTTTTTTGACTTTTTTTTTGATGCAGAGAGGGATTTCGCTTTTAACCATCCAAGAGTGATTTAAATCCCATAACTACTTCTGTTAAATACCGTACATAAAAAGGAATAAAAGAGGAATAATCAGTGACTTTCAATGCAGGTTTAGAATTGTCATGTAAACACAGTATTACCAAATAACTTCTTGGTGTATTAGTGTGCAACATAAGGAAAAAAAATTAAATCTCTAGTACTTGAGTTATCAAGGGTAAGTCAATAGGCATCAATTTCTGATATAACATAAAACTATGCACATTTTCCCAGAAATGCATTTCAGCAAGCCCTCTTCTGTTTGCATTTATTCATCTCTCCTAAATAAGCTTTCTAACTGATGAAGAAGCAAAAAACATTGCCCTTTCCTAGTAGGCGTATGCATCTAGCATACCTGATCCTCCAGACAGATATTTTTTCCTAGGTATTTTTCCATTTAAATAACATTTTCTGCAGCATGTTCTCATAAAGAAAGATCGTACCTGAACTCTGAAATGCTCTGTTTTGCTTACTGGGAGCCATTCCAGCTGTGGAGCTCCATGTGGCCTAATTTGCAGCCTTGTGATACTCCAGCCAAAATGCTTCTGGTGTCCAGCAGACTTGTAAATCAGGCTTGGGTATTTCTCTAGTGTTCGGCAGGCTAGCCGGACTAAGAGCTTCCTTTACCAAGAAGCAGACCATGCTCTGACAAATTCAGGTGTTTGTAAGCTTCCCGGATCATTAGGAGCTAGCTGTGGTTAATTTGTGCTTAAGAGACTGGCAGTGCACATCACCCAAACTATACTTTAATACGCTAAATATGCATGTAAGAGTCAATGGGTTCTGACAGAGAGGCCCAGTGCAAGGAGGAGCAATGGCAAGGTTGTAAAAGAAAAATGACACTTGTTGTGTTTGCTACATTCTTTCCCACAAAAATCCATATTGTTCACATTCACTGCCTGCTTAAGTGAGTCACAAAATCTAAAGCTCTTTCTGAACTTTTAGAATAAAAGTCTGGTTTCCATACACAGGATCATGGTGAGGAATTCCTGTTGTTCACTAGGGATTTTCTATCCTCTTGCAGTAGATAAAGTAATTTTGGCTATTTTAAACTTTTCTAGATAGGGCAATAGTCTTCCCAAATTAACTGATGCTCTGTTAATATAGACTCGTCCTTTAGCATTCCAGTACTCTGATAGTCGAGGAGTTTTTTTGGTTTTCTTTTCCTTAGAAAAAGGCAAATGCATATCTTCCTACTTCACAGGGAAGTGTCTGTTCATGTCTGGTCTAAGTAATGAACAGCTGAACCATATGGATGACCACACCTTGCCACATAAATATGGGATTGGATTTACAAACATGGTTGAAAGGACAACACCTGGAAGCAAAGACCTCTCCAGGTAAGATAACAAGGGGGAATATCGTGCTTGTTAATGAATTAGTAGTTGTGATTATAATTTTGACTACTTTCTCTTCTAGCAAAGAGTTTCGGGAAGGAGGGCGAATTCTGATGCAGAAGTTACAAAAGTATAAACCTCGTATAGCAGCTTTCAATGGAAAATGTGAGAACCTTGATTTTTAAATGAATTTGTTCTGTCAGTAGCTTTTTTTTTGTCCACTTATCCTATCTTCTTTTCATTTTAGGTATTTATGAAATTTTTAGTAAAGAAGTTTTTGGAATAAAAGTTAAGAACTTGGAATTTGGACTGCAGCCACACAAGGTGCCAGATACAGAAACTGTAAGTATTGATACTGAGAAACAAAAACAGGGCACTCCATTTTGGTTATTTCAAAACTAATGAAGTCTCAGGACTTGCACACACGATAACATCAAAGTTTGCCCAAAGTACAAGGGATATGAAAGGCTTTTACTTAAATAGAGAAAGGGGGATAGTGCAATTTTCAGACACATCTTTAATGCAGCTTCTTCAGACTTGCAGACTTTATTTGGGAAATGGTGCATTATGGTTAGCAGGTTAGTGCATTCTCTGAGACTATCTAAAATACGAATAAAACATACATGCTTTTATGATAACTGTCATATACTTTCATCCGATTCTCTGTGTCTGGTTCCCTGTATGTTTGTATTACTGAATTTTGATACCAAACATGACCATGGTGCTAGTAGTGCCACAGTGGGGGAGAAAGAATAGTAAGTCCATCATTGTGCTATTACACACTACAGCTACAGCATTACTGGATCTGGGCATGCCCAAGCACTTCCATCAGACTGTCTTCAGCTGATTTGCAGCTTGAAATTAAATTGGACACGGAAGATAAAACAAACAGTTTGATGAAGAGTGCATTAGTCATAGACATCTAGTGCTGGAAGATATCTCAAGAGACCAGCTATGTATCATCACAAATAGGATTGTTTAACCTGTTCTTACAAACACGTTAAGGCAAAGGCAATTACACTACCTGCCAAGGTGGCTTATTCCAAAGTATCATTACCTTGTCAGTTCAGAAGTTTGGGTTGTTTTTATTTCTATCCCAAATTACAAGTGCTGCAAGTTTAAGCTGAGTTTAAGCTGTCCTTCTCTAAAGACGAAGTATTGCCGTCAGAGCCTGAAGAACCATTGGTGATAAAGTGCTTGCTTCTTAAGTAGCTCTTAAGCACTTCTGCAGTAGATGTATTTGTAAGAAAGATAAATAATCCTATTTACAAGTACTTGTTCATAAATACTGCACGGTAATAAAAGTACTGGATACAGTTCCTTTTTTCTGAGCTAACTTTATGTCTCTGGTTAGGGCTGTTGGCAGAGATAGAGATGCTTAAGTTGGCTTCAACCACACTAACTCCAGAGTTTCAAACCCTGGCAAGTGTGATGCAGGGTTAATTAAGAAGAAGAAGCCAGCCTAATTAACCTTTGATGCCTCCCTCCCTGGTTTGGGGTGTTTGCATGCTACTATGTACTCCTCTGGGGACTTTCTGGCTCAGAGCTCCGCTTGCTCAGGGAGCTCCGGAGTGTGCTGCACTCTCTGGCATACACTTGTAAATTGTACTTCTTGTAAAACATACTGGTACTGCTTCTCCTGCAGTACAGAAACAACTGGCAAAAATTGTCCTCGCTTCAGCAGCTGATAATCAGCCCCTCTCTTTAGGGCAAGACATCTAGCTGGCCAAGAAAAAGGAAGGGCTCCTTTTATCCTCTCCCATAACCACCCCATGGCATTAGTTGAAGTTTGTACAAAGGGTTAAAGCAATGAGCTTAACTCTTAAGTTATTCTCAATGCACTAAATATTAGCTCATAGTTCAGGGACCAGTAATGTTATTTTTCTTGCTCTTTGTCTCAAGCTCTGCTACGTTATGCCATCATCCAGCGCAAGATGTGCTCAGTTTCCTCGTGCACAAGATAAAGTTCATTATTACATAAAGCTGAAAGACTTAAGGGATCAACTGAAAGGCATTGCACCAAACACAGAGGTGCAGGAGGTGCAGTACACATTTGACTTGCAACTTGCACAAGGTATAGTGGTTATTTTGTTCGTCCTTCGTTAAAATGTAGTACGAGGTAGAACACAACTTGCAGTTTCCCAAGAAAAAGAAATAAAGAATTTAAGGGGAGGGAAGAGATGTGCCATCTTCTCTAAATCATGTGGCATAGAATTACAGATTCCACTCTCTTTTTAGTACAATCTTAGTTATCTAAGGGGAGCAGAAATTATCTTGTAAAATGTATGGCTGTTTTTTCAAGGGTTCTCTGATAAAAACACTCTTTGATCATTTTTGTTCTGAATGTTAATACTTGAGGTCGTCTCTTTTGGCAGAGGATGCTAAAAAGATGGCTGTCAAAGAAGAAAAATACGATCCAGGTTATGAAGCAGCGTATGGAGGAGCTTACTGTGATCGTGCACCGTATGAAAGCGAACAGTGCAATTTCTCTTCAAATGGAACCGGTAAAGTGCGGTGCTTGGGGTATTCAGTCTGTCAACTGTTACTTATGAACAAATACTTAACTTTCTACCCTTTCAGCAACTTGCACAATCCATACGATATATTTGAAGTATAGCAGCAGTTAAACTCTTACATAATTGAGGGAATGTATCATTTCTGTGAGAGGGAGGTAAAGTAAGTAAATTTACTTTAATCAGTAAATTACTGATTTATTTTTTATTTAAAATCAGTTGTCTGCAACTTCAAACTGTTTTCCCAAATTCCAGCTGACTCCCAAGGTCTGACAAACAGACACAATTAGTGACTTACACAGTAAACCTCTTCAACTACAATGACTGTATAACTGCATCATGCTTTTTGGAGCAAAAGGGAGGGTTGGTGGGACTTTTATTTTTTTTCATTCCCAAGGAAAGCAAAGCCAGAGAATGGTGGAACAGATAAAATAACAGTGCAATTGAGGCTGTCCCATTGCTGGTGGGCCAGATGAAGGAGCAATTTTGGAAGGATGAGTCTAGTAATCTAGCTGTAATTAAGAAGCTGGGAATTTTACTTCCCAAAATACCACCAACTGTAATTAAAAAAAAATATAAAAAACAATGGCAGAAGCAGGAACTTTGGAGCAACCACCTTCCTCTGAAGTCTTGACTTTTCAGTCCTAATCTCACTTGCATTGTGAATTGAAATTTGCATTCTGTCTACCCTACTTTGTCAAAGAGAATGTCCTTTTGAGAAGAAAAAAATTATTCATAGGAAACACTGTGAAGTTAGGTATTCTTTTAAACATTTAGACTCTTAATTGATATATATGCAGTCACCCTTCAAAGAAGATTTGAAGAAATTATAATTTGAGGAAATGATCTGGATCTACAAAAGTAGCTGCTCAAAAGAAACCAGTGTGAACTGCAACCTGAGTAGGTGGTTGAAAAATAGAGGAAAGATGGAAACTGCAAATATCTTTTTTTATTTTTTTAGGGGTTGCTTTGGGAGGTTGGGGTTTTCTTTTGATTTTTTTTTTGCTAGTGGCGTCATCTGTATTTTAACCGTTTAGTTTTAGTTAGTGGTATCAACTGCATTTTTTAAACTGTATTGTATTCTTTTTTGTTTGTTTTAGCAGCGAGCAATCCACAGTACTGTGAGGGCTCATCCTTTGGTGAAGTTCCTAATGGACAATGGATGATGACGCAGTCCTTCGCAGACCAGATTCCAGAGTTCGATGCTGGTATGACACGGGAAGAGGAGGGAAGCAGTGTGTAAGAGCTGTTCCTTCTCGGCTATGCATACGTGCTGCAGTTTTAATGCAGTGAGCAAGATTGGTACCTCGGTTCTCCAACTGAAGCATTTTAATAGTATTTTATCTCCCCTAGTTATTTTATTATAGTCCAAAGTAAGTGTGGTAGGCTCAAATCAATGAACTAGATAATTTTAAGGAACTGTCCGAACTTTTTAAAAAAAGTTAGCCCTTTTTTGTATATGAGTTTTATATTTAATGTATACCATTTCTTGCAGTTTTTGACAAATTGCTTTCTTATTTGTGAAGACTTCTTTGGGACGTTAATTTTATTCCATAAATCGTAATGTAGTAGTAACAGCAGCAGCATACTTTTTACTGATGCCTCAGTATTTGGATATCTCATAATCCTTTTATAACCAGAGCAAAAACTGTGCCCTTATCTTACATGAAGTAGTGTTTTTAATCATGCACAGTTAAGCAAACTGTGCATTATAAGTCTGCCTTTTACCTTCTTAAAAAGTGCAGAAAGTTGTGTTCTGCAGCTGTGAGTACTGAGTATTTTCTGGGTGGGCAGAGCGCGCTCTGTCTATTTAGTGATTGGACCACATTTGGGAGTGGAGGCGCCATCTCAACGTGGTTGAGGAAAACTTGTGTCACACAGGACAGGGCCTAAATATTTCAGCTGAGCTGTCTTAGGGTAAGGTGTCCCTACCACTCCATCTCTTTCCCCCTTAAATTCCAATGTAAGGAACTGGAATTCCTAAAAAAAAAAAACACACACACAACCAATGGTGGTTCTTGAATTCTGTGGCATTTAAACTCTTGGTCATTTCTGTGTGATTAGTCTCTTCACCTGACCTTTGCCAGGAGACAACCCCTTTGAACAGGTGACATTGCAGGGAATTGAAAGACCACATTCCCTGTAAAAACCATGTACGGCTACGTTGTTTACATCAGGTACAATTAGCACAGAGTGAAAGAGGTTAGCGATTTAGAAGCTTTTAACATTCAGTTCTCTTCAATCTGTAAGACCTTAGAGGGTGTGCTCCTTATTCCTCTTACAAGTGAAAAATACAAAGTTAAATATAAGGGCAGCTGTTCCGTGAATAAGAAGTCAGCTGTAGAAACTACAGCTCTCTTCTGAGGAACTTGCTTAAACAATACACATTTTTGGCCAATATTAGTGACTGAGAAAGAAATGAGATTCCATGCTTGTGCCTAACCATCATCTTCTTTCCCTCTTTTATCACGTGAGGAAGAGATGAAGTAAAAGCAATAAGCTGATCAAAACATTAAAGTTTTGATGATCTTATGACAGTAGGTGCTTCAGATACTTGAAAAATAGATACAAACGGTATCTCCACAATCCACGCTGGTCAGAGATTCCTGTACCAGTGTGTGTTATCCTTTCCTCACAGCCAGTGACAGTTGTCAGGCTTGAGTGTAACTAGGTAGTGTAGATTCTAACCCTGCTGTAACAGCTCTCACTGCGATCACATACTGTCAACCTGTTGTGAGGCAGGCGTGATGTTTACAGTTTTCTTCCCAAATCATGTGGCTTAATTCTGAGCGTCTTAAATCAAGAAAGTGTGCATTATGATTCCAATTGTGTTTATTAGCTTCAGCATAAAGCTGTTCAGTATATTGTCAAAAAGATATAGGAATTGTCTTGTCTGTTATTTAAAGTGTACTGTATCCTGTATTGCTGTTTACATGGATGTTTTCCTGCAGGTGCTCAAAGTATCTTGCATCAGGGATTTGTTACAATTTGATTTTATTTTTCAACAACACCAGAAGGATGTAATTAGCACTGCTGAGTATGTAGCACAGTAGGATATAACTACTGTAAGGCTGTCCTGTTCCACTGGGAGGGAAAGGTCTCTGCTTTAAGAGAGTCACCTACTAGGGTATCTCAGTATAAAATACAGTTAAGTGTGCAATGACCGTTTCACTAAATACTGGAATTCTATGTGTACTCCCTCAGAAATGGTGCTCTTTTCATTACAGTAATACAAAAGTTCTTAATCTGTCCTAAATCTATCAATGTTTCACAATAAAATCAGGAATTGTATTGCAGTGTCTTTGAGTGTGCTTTTGCATCTTGCTCGTAGGGGTCTAAATGCACTACAGGACACGTAATACACAGAAACACTGCAAAACTTGGGACTAGATGACCTTTAAAGGTCCCTTCCAACCCGAACTATTCTATGAGTCTATGAAAACAGAGTCACTGTGCAACAGAACTCTACTCATTAAAATGCTGCGTAAGTTTTCATTTCAGGTTGTGTAATGTGGGCTAGACAACTAACAGACACCTTGTACGTAATACTGCAGGTATTTCCTGTGTAGTTTTTTCTACCAGCAGACACTGGAGTCTTACTTATAAAGACCTTACACTGAAACACACTGTCTGGCACCAAATTTCACCTCCGTAAACATTTAATGAAAATACTTCATTGTCAAATAAACTTGTTTCCTCACCTCACATGACAGTCAAGATAACCTGAACCGTGTAACTGTCACTCCAGCCTCTCTCTCCAGCCATAAGCACACAAAACTGATGGTCATTTATTCATATATTTAACAAATACTTAGTTTTCTAAATCAGTTAATTATACAACATGTTGCATCTCAAACTATTTTACATACTGCCAAACATCATGTATGAATGCATTTAAGAGGTTTCAGTATCAGCTATCGGGACGAGTTAACTTGAACTTCCCTGAAGGGTCAGGAATAAACCAGTTTTCCCAGATATCAGTGTGAACACTGGGATAGTCCCAAGGTTTGTATCTCCCATTCCAATGAAGTAATTTAGCTTCTTGAAGAAAATGCTCTGAGTAACGGGTATCAGGACTCCAACCTGCATGGGTACATTAAAAAAAAAAAAATCCAGTTTTTAATAATGGAAGACACTATGGAGTGAGGTAAATTCAGTTATTTATTTTTTTTTAAGTCTGATTAGTATGGTTTCACCTATTAGTGGACAACTAGTTGTATGACAGACCAGCTTTTTTCAACTTCATGCCTCTCTGATGCAGAATTAGAAAAAAAAAATCTCAGCAAGCTTCCTCTCTCTGAAAACTTTTAAGATTTGGCATAGCTGGGTTTAAAAAAAAAAAAAAAAAAAGTCCTTTTACTATTCATTTTACTATACTAGCTAAGCCGCTACCTTTTTCCCAGGTGAAAGGCAACTACATCCTCCAGAATGTTGACTACACAAGCACTGCCAGGCATCCCATCTTCCTCCACTGTGCCTACTAAAAGAATGTCTGATTTTTTCAGCCTCTCACTATATTCAGATCTTTCATATATTGTTTCCATAGTTTATGACAAGATAGGTTAGCAGGTCTTCCAACATGTGACTCTGTTCTTGGTATTTGTTTTTTTGCTTTTTTATCCAGTTTAATGACTATTTAGGGTTTTTTTGCAGGGGTACAGCTATTTTGTTTTCTTGACCTGTTAAGATATTTGCGTAATGACACCCATGGGGACACCCCACATTCTGCCCTACCCTGAAGAAAGCAGGACTAATGGGTGTTGGGGGAAGCAGGGATTACATACTGTGGTTCTGAGGTATAGAGTAATGCACGGAGATCAAGTAACATAAGCCCCTATATTGGAATCTTACAAACCGCTCACTTTACTTAGTTCCAACTGCGAACAGTGGGAAGTTAAACTTACCAAGGTGCCTTATGTGCCACATAGGATTAATAGTGGAATACTTTCCATGAAATACAATCAGCATTGGAGAGGTTGCCACGCCTCCCCCAAGGGTGCTGCTGTAGAGGTTTTCCCTACAAAAGGGGAAAAAAAAAGAAAATGCAGAAAATGTTCAAAACATCAATCAAGAAGTCTTTAGTACGAAAGTCAGAAGATCAGAAATAAGTATTCTGGCAAAATTCAAAGTCATTTTGAACAGACCAAATTTCAGCTTCCTAGCGCTGTTAATTGCTTGTATTTGCAACTCAATTCCTGTTGAGTAAATCATTGCTACCAAGCAAAATGGGAGTCAGACCCAACATGAAGCCAGTTACTTTTACACACTGCCTATAGCCTACAAGGCTGACAAAGTTTACAGTAGGAAAAAAAGCTGTTAACATAAAGGAATGAAACATAATTTAGCCTGGTTTCTCAAGAAAATGTACATGTTTCCATGTGTTTCATTCCCTCTGTCTTTCTACTCTCCCCCCCAGCTTTTAGACCTGTAAATTAACTTCAAATCAGATTTGCCAAAGTCTAGTTAGTACAAACTAACATCTAACGGCTGTCAATTGCCTAAGAATTTTGTGCTAAATCCGAGGCTCGATAAAGCCAAATCACTGTAAGGAGAGGCATTAGGAGGTAGCAGCCAGATGTCTGTCCACCGTGTGCGGAAAGCCTGGCCGGCCAGTCGGCACGTGGGTGAAGCCACCCCAGCTACGGGACGCTGTGCCACCCGCCAGCCCAACAAGGAGGACACCTGGGAAGTACTGAGAGCTGCTTAGAGGCTACAGAACAAAAAAATCATAACCTCCCCTCAAAACTGGGTTTGCTAAGCAATTCATTTCACTGTCGTTTCAAAATCCAGCTAAATGGTACATGAATGTGTTATTAAGGTATAAAATCATCTTTGTAGGTGAAATTTGCAGTAATATCCATGGAGTTTTTTCAAATTCTGCAGCAGCACAGCAATAGCTTGTCAGGATACGTTACATAAGCAGAATAAGAGAAAGACATTTGGCTTCTCATTCCTTCACATGCTTATCATTTGTGTCTCTCTTCTGTTCATTCCTGAAACCAAGTGATGGACATAGTCCAATAGCACAAGCTATTTGGTTTCAGTTTAGCCCTACTAAATTTAAATTTAACCTTTGCAGAGAAAGAAAGTAAATGTCAAGTTTGCAAATACAGGTTAACAGTGAACCAACATAAAAAATGAACAGTGATTGTTTCACTGTGTCATGACTTATTCATGGTTAATGCCAAAAAGGTATCTTTCATGTCAAATTTCATTCATCTATAGAAAAAGAAGGTATTTAAGAACTATGGTGTCCAATTACAGTTTGGCTAACATTACAATAGGAGCAACCCCACACAAACAAGGAAACATTCGTCCTCCTTTAAGCCAGCCTCAGGAAGGGAAGATTGTAAGTGGCTTGATCCCAAGTGAGGCTGGTCACTCAGAACAAGAAACACGTGTTCTCAGTGTCCCTCGGGATTAAGTGTGGTTTGTGATCAAACACAAGACTAAAATTCCAGGTGGCCATTTCCCGGTACATGATTGGTCAGATTTAAGCAGATGGAAATTCTGGAACATGAGTTACTTCTCTTGATGAGATCTCAGAGAAAGGCTGCTTGGAGTTAAAAACTTTTAAGAGCTTATGAACAGAAAATTAGACACTAAACTGAGTATTAAAAGTAAAGCACAAAGCTAGATTTCTATACATACTCTACATTTCTTTGCATCCACTTTTCCAACTGCTTTGTGATCCGTTGATGTTTCCATTCAGTCATGTTAGCAACAATTACTCCTGGATTAAAGGAGCAGGTGCTGGGGCTGATGCCAAGATCTCTAATCGCTTGCTTTCTGTAGTCCAGGAATCCCATGTACGTGTTCTAAGAAATAAAAAAAAGTATGTTCATCCCCTATGAATCTCTGCGAAGAGAAGTGTAAATGCATACCTCTACCACTCACAAGAGATGAAATACGAGCTCCCAAAGCTGAGTTTCTAGGTGATGGTTACCTGTCTTGGTTCCCATATGACACAAGGCTGAAAGGCAAGATACTTCTAGCTACTGAATTACTTTTTCCACAGTATTGTTCCATAGGAGTTTGATAAGGCTCTTCCCTCACCACGTTTGTCTTTCTGTAGCTTACTCTAAATGATGTAGCATCAGGCTTGTACAGCTATAATTCTAGAGGGACTCACTGACAATTCTGGGGGACTCAGCTCAGGAATTAGCCTTTAAGACTGTCTTCCTGAATTTCATTCCAAATTTGACTAATACAAGTATCATATATTATGTCTTCATTAGATGTTCTGTAAGTGCTCATGATCTGATAGCAGAATACCAAAAACAATTTAGTAGAATTCAAGGAACAATAGAGATTTAAATTATTATAGGAAACAACTCTGCATAGTATTACAGTTACTACAAAAAGTAGTTCTTAATTACCTGTAAAACGGTTACAAAACTATCAAAAAAAAAAAAAACTTTCACTTTGGGGAAAATGTATAAAATCATTTTACATTTGTGGGTAAATACATTCATTATTAGAATTCCAAAATGGCATCTTACCTGCATCCCTACACTTCTAACCATTTCATGTGTAGAAGGCAGATCACAATCATCTGAAAAAGCTGCAGCATGTCCAGGAGCTAACTTAGTGTCGTACAGTTCCTGGATGTCACCTGATTACAGAAAGGTCAAAAGCATAAGAAGAAACCTACTTCATTGCTACAGAGTTGATAGGATAACTTCTGTTCTCATATGTGTTACCTACAAACATACCAATTTTAGGGGATAGCCCAGATATTAACAAAGGCTGAATTTTGTAATATGGGACAATTTTCAAATTTGAGTCCTGTACCTGGATGTCTAAGGTCTATCTTTAGATAGTCTCGTCAGTATTCAATACATCCATGTTCTGTTCTGAAAGTCCAAAATCAGCTACAGAGAAGCCGATTACACCGTTAAGAAGCCTGGTTACAAAGTTATGCATTCATAGCGCTTGCCTTTGGAGAAGAAGGGCAGAGGCAATTTTTCTGAGCCTCTTCAAGTCCCACAGAAGTGCCACTTCAATCTCTTGCACAGATCAGGTTTTTCCTGGTGTTATTGTCCTAGTAAGATTCCTGGATTCCCAGCACTGCCCAGATGAAATGTGCCTGTCACACTTGACCATCCCTGCTGGCTTCACAGACCACCCAACTCCTTCCTAGTGGAGGGAAATAATGTAACGCATGGCACCTCACTCACCAGCTGACTAGCAGGTATCCATGATGTGCCAGAACAGTTTCAGGGCGGGTGGGAAGCACAGCGCTGCCGCAGCAATTAAGTGCGTCTGCATCCAAACCCCCTACAGCTACCAGCTTTGCTGCTGGGCATGGGTCGGTCACAGGTAAGATGAATGATCTTGGAAGGCCACATATGGCCCAGTAGCCTGAGGTTAGCTCATCAAAAGACTAGTAATCAAAAATATTCCCCATACTGCAAACAGTGGAACTGCTATTTCTGAAATGAGCAGAGATTATTTATTTGTCTGACCTCATCAGCTGGTTGGAAAACTTGGTTTAGGACTCATGTCCCAACAAGAAACAGAATTTGAATTAATGGGACACTTAGTTGTTGAAGACCAACATGCCTTACTAGGTATTTTCTTCTAAACAGCTTCTACTTTTCAAGAGAAAAGCAGAAAAAGAAAAAAAATCAAACCAAACAATTCTGGGCTGACACCCCAAGTTCAGTATGTTTCATTCTTACTGTTTTGCAGAAAGCAACGACCAACAAATAAACGATCGCAAAGTTAAACCCTGAAAACCCCATTCACTCCTTACCCTGTCAGAAGTCTCAATCACTCCCATTCCAGAGACTTGGGACAGAGAGGACACTCTCACATTACAGCTAAGGTTTGGGGAGCAGCTGCCAGAGCAGGCTCCCTCCCTCCCTCCACCTCACTCCCAGATGTCCATCTTTATTCTCCTCTTCTGGGCCCTATGATTGCGTGGCCCAAGAGTGAGCAAATTAGGCTGGCTGAAGCAAGGAAAGAGAGAAAGAGAGAGAAAGAGAGAGAGAGAAAGAGAGAGAGAGAAAGAGAGAGAGAGAAAGAGAGAGAGAGAGAAAGAGAGAGAGAGAGAAAAAAGGGTTTGGTTGGGGTTTTTTTGTACCACTAGTCTTCTGCCAGGTCAACCAGCTGAATCAGCTTATTCTGCAGCTGCACAACTGTAGATATGACACAAGTAACAGAAGCTGTCTGGGGACAGGAGAGGCCACTTCCGTCAGCAGCAGCCTACCAAGAGCTGTAATGTGAAACTGCACCTTTATCCTGCGGCTCCAGAAAGACTATCAGCTGACATAAGCTGGCACCCCTACTGAAAGAGAAAGCCCTACCTCCCCTCTTCCTCCAGCTACGCTGCCTTGACTCCTACCAGGGAACTAATTCAGGCTGAAGTAACCACATTTCTGGTGAATGGCTGCGCAGGTGCAAGGAGGGATGCAGGGGACGTGGTGGGCTCAGCTTCAAGTGCACATGAAAATGAAGTGTAAATGAAGTCTTTAAGAACCTTTCAAGGAGTTAAATATTGATGACAGTCAGAATAACAAAACCAAAAAGCAGAGATAACCACTGGAAACACACATGTTGAAGAAACTGTGATACAAAGTCTACTGCAAATTAAAATGAGACAGGCAGAGCATAAAATCATGGAATAGAACCATAGAATCATTAAGGTTGGAAAAGACCTTTAAGATCACCAAGTCCAACTGTCAACCCAGCACCCATGCCCACTAAACCATGTCCTGAAGTACCACGTCCACATGTTTTTTGCATGTCTCCACTGTTGGTGACTCCACCATTTCCCTGGGCAGCCTGTTCCCAGATTAATCATATTTTATAAAGCAGCTAATAGTGGCTCTAAGTGCAGATGTTCTGAAATCTGCCACTAAAGAGACCAAACTACAGAAAGGTGCAGAGAAGCAGTGGAGAATATAATTAAACTTTTGTCATGTGTAAACTCACTGATTTTAATGTTCTTACATCAAAGATTAATTTAGGCCAAAAAGTTTGTTACATTCAGTCCTTTCCAAAGGAAATTTTCATTGGAACATCCCTTTAATATTTAACTTGGATAGGTAAAATGGTTGTGTTGTCCCTGTGTACTGCACCTGGATTTTTGACCAAAACAGTACTGATAGCACCCTAATGTTCTAGCTTTTGCTGAACAGTGGTTGCACAGCATCGAGGCCTTCTCTGTTTCCCACTCTGAATAGATCCGGGGGTGCGCAATAGGCTGGGAGGGGACTCAACCAGGCAGATGACCCAAACTGACCACAGAGATATTCCGTCCCATAGAATGCCATG
Organism: Oceanodroma leucorhoa; assembly: GCA_030449065.1. NCBI lineage: Eukaryota > Metazoa > Chordata > Aves > Procellariiformes > Oceanodroma > Oceanodroma leucorhoa. The sequence continues at coordinate 596,120 of JASVER010000006.1, read as the reverse complement.
CTCAGCAATAAAAGGGAAAAGAGGGGGGTCTTAGTAGGGTTAGCTGGCTTTTGCTCAGGAGCTGACTTCCCTCTTCTTCCACTTATCCCTCACTTATTAAACAATTATTTGTTTGTTTGTTTTATCCTGACCCTCAAGACTTCTTGCTTTTGTTCTTCCTTTCCTCTTCCCCCATCCCACTGGGGCTGGGGATTGGGGGGCAGTGAGTGAGCAGCTGTGTGGTGCTTAGCTGACCACCAAGGCTAAACCACAACAGTCTGATTAAAAAATGTTATAATATAACAAGAAAACAATATGATAAAACAAGGGACGACAACAATTCCACAAAGAGAAAAAAATACATTGAGAAACAGAAGAGAAAAAAAATATTAATCTTTAAAAAAAATTGTTCCTCTAATTAGATGTCTTTGTATGGAAAAAAAAAAAAAAAAAGATTTTTCAGGATTTGAATGTCTTCTAACTGCTCCCATTTGTCCAGGAACTCTGAAATCTTTGATCATGATTCCGCAAATTGCTATGGATTCGCAGCTGAAGATGCTCAAAATCACATTTTGAGCGTTTAGAATTTTAATCCTCTTGTTTGAGTAAACTCCTCTTGCTCTCAAGAACAGCAATTCTGGATAAGGAACTGGTAGTGTTTGTGGGAATTCAGATACTAGCAGGAAATGCATGCCACACACTTAACAATAAATATTGCTGCATCTAAGTGAAATCCATGGTATCTTTCAGCAATTGACCATATTCTATTAAAATGAAACCCATACATGCAATTTTGATCAAAATCAACTATTCAAAAGATATATGGAGAGAAGTTGTTCTTCAGACTTTCTTTAAAATAAACAAATAGATTATTTGTAGTTTTCCTGAGTGCAATACTCCTAGCAGCTGCCTCAGTTTCCATTATATCTCATATTTCCAAACGATTGTAAAAGCTGCAATAACTTTGATTTTAACTCTGCTAGAAACTGCTTTTTGGATGACAGCTTACCTTGAACAATGATATCATCATCCAAATATATTACTTTCTCATGTTTCTGGATAAGCAAAGGAAGATAAAATCGAACGAAGTTCAGCTATTAAACAGAAAAAAAGGTAAAGACTAAATGGTAAAGCTGTTCAATGTAGTAGTCTCACGCTTCTTTCTCTATTAACAATTGGTTTTAATTTCTCTCTTCATTGAGCACTAGCCAACAATCATTTGCTTCCTCTCCCCCAGTTAGTATCTTTACTGGTATCTTGAACCCATTAATATTATTATTTATCCCTATTTTATTTACTATGGCCCTAACCAAGCAGCCCAAACCAGTTGCTTCTTCACAGAATCATTTAGGTTGGAAGGGGCCTTTTGAGATCATCTTGCCCAAGCCCTCTTCTCAAGCAGGATCCACTAAAGGTTGTCCAGTACTGTGTTCAGTTGGGTTTTGAATATCTCCACAGATGGAGACTCAACAACCTCTCTAGGCAACTTGCTCCAGTGTTTGACCACCCTCACCATAAAAAAACCAAGAAGTTTTCTTGCGTCCAGAGAGAGTTTCATGTATTTAATTTGTGCCCACTGCCTCTTGTCCTGTCAGTGGGCACCACTGAGAAGAGCCTGGCTCCCTTGTCTTCATCCCTCCCCTCGGGTATTTACACACATTGATCCTCCTGAGCCTTCTCTTCTCCAGGCTGAACAGCCGCAAGTCTCTGAACCTCCCCTCATATGAAAGATGCTCCAGTCCCGTAATCCCCTCTGCAGCCTTGTGTTGGACTCGCCCCAGCAAGTCCATATCTTTCTTGTACTGGGGAGCTCAGAACGGGACACAGTACTCCAGATGCAGCCTCACAAGTGCTAAGTAAATAGGAAGGATCACCTTCCTAGACCTGCTGGCAATGCTCTTCCTAATACATTTTTACAGCATACATCATATAAAACACTTCAAATTTAACAGTGACATCATTCCACTCTATAGGAATGACTCGACTGGTGGCACAGACATGGGATAACAACCTCTACAATAGCAACAAAGAACACAGCAGAGGGAAAGGGGACTCAGAACGTAAGAACCACCATACTGATTCAGATCATTTTACCCAGCACCTGCCTTCAGAGTGGTCCTAAGCAGATGCTCAGTGAAAAATAAGAATAGAGGAAACATACAGAAAAGTTGCTCCAAGTATTCTCCTAACTTTCAGCTACTTTCAGCTCAAGGGATTTCCTGGACCAGATGTGATCTGTCTAAATATAAACTTCAGTCCTCACTGAATCCTTGTAAACTTTTACATTCACAAGACCCTTCAGCAAGGAATTCTAGAGGTTCAGTACTCGTTGCATGAAAAATGTGCAACATTTCTTGTTTGTTGTGACTGTGACTCCTACTAATTTAATCTAATGGCCGTTAGTTCTTGCATTGGAAGAGATAGTGAGCAACTATCTCCCATCCAGTCCCCCATGCCACTCAGTTCTGTAGACCTCTACTATTTCCACGCTAGAAGTCACATTTCCAGGATGACAGTTTTAACCCACTGATTCCTTGCACGAAATCTTTTCCATCTATTAGAAATGTCAAAGGCGCAGAGAAGAACAAATATTCTGAACAGACCTGAACATTTTCCGGTAGTGCTACATCTTTTTCAGATAAGGGGACGAAGATTGCACACAGTATTTAGGGTGAGGGAAAACTATGTATTTGTATTGTGGCATAATGATGTTCTCTATTTTGATCCTTACCCCTTTCCTAATAATTTCTAACATCTGATTTGCCTTTTCTGACAGCCAGTAATATTTAGATGAGTCATTAGCCTCTGAATTAACCTTGGACACGAGCAGAATGCAGCCAACTCAGCATCATGGAGGCACAAAGAACACTATTAGATCTTCCCTCTAATAAACCGTGAATATATTCTTAAAGATAAGACACATTCAAATTACCAAGTTTATGCCACCAAATAATGAGGTCCCAGCAAGACAGGCAAGTTGCAAGGAGCTTGTTATAGTGCACTTTTCCTTCTTGAGTGAGGGCTTAGCATTCGGACCTGATGTGGCTTCTCTGGCTTACACCCCCCCTGTGTAATGGAACAGAGATCTAGGACATTTTAAAGCCTGTAATAAGCGTTAAAAACACTGAAACTTTGTTATGTGGTGTTCATTTACTCACAGGCTGCAGTAGCTCAGGACGCGATGCATCTTGTCTGATTTTTCCTTTTAGTACCATAGGGTTGAACTCCACAACCTTAAACTTTATTTCTTTCAGTTTAGAATTCTCAATCCATTTTCTGTGATAAAAAAGAAGTGATAAAAGAAATATTGAGTGTGTGGCAAGTACTTCCAGTATTAAATTCACAGACTCATAGGAGAATAAGAGACCTTGAAAGCTCACTCGATCTATTCTATCCCAAGACAGAATCACTTATGTCTACAGCTATTGCACACAGACATTTGTTTAACCTGTTCTTAAAAAACAAACAAACCAAAAAACAACACCCAAAAAACCCACAAAGCAAACACCCCCCACCACTGCCAAAACCAGAGACTCCGCACGTTGCCCAAACAACCCATCTTTCACCATCACTAGCATTAAATGCTATCTTTCTAGGCTTTCCTGCTATAGTTAAAGACCATTTATTCTTACCCTATCTACTGTGCTTTTAAAGCAGAGGTTAGTTTTCTCTCTTTTACAGTTTTACATCCTTCAAGATGACTGCCACATCACCTCCTAACTATATTTTCTTTAGACTAATTTTTTTCATTATTTTGTCAGATTTCTTGACACCATTGCTTATTTTCTCCTCTGACTTCTCTTCTAAATCCTTCCTGAAGGCACCTAAAACTAAACACCACACTTTTTCTGATGCGTCAATAATGTCTGCAAGATCAGAAAAAGTTTCCTCACATCTCCTGTGGTCATATATGTCAACATGTATATCCACTATGATGCATGTCTTTTTTTTTTTTTTTTTTTTTGAATCAGTGTGGTCAGTTATCAGTTATAATTCTGTAGTTTTCCAAATGAATGCTACCAAACTCCTGCTTCACCCTGAGCCAATACAATCAGCTATTCCCACCTATACTACCTTGTCATTACCTCTTCTGAATTTCAACATATTTTACAGTTCATTTTTCCAATTCATCATGATTAGTTTGTTTTCAGCTTTTGTCCTCAATATATCTGCTGTCTCTTTTCCAGCTTCATGCCAAATGCAGATTCATAAGGAACATTCTCCACTCTATTATCATCAGGTTACTGATGAACTGGATGGGAAAAACTCCCTGTGGAACCCCACTCATTATATCTTTTCACTTTGACACAAATTGTGGGTACACAGGCTACAGCAGTACAGTAGCCAGAGGTGAGACCTGCTAAAAAATCTGCTTTAATTTTGAGTCACACCTTCCTCCTCTTCTAGATAATGTTTGCAAATTTTAACACCCAAACATGATTCATTACAAGCTTCTTTGGGCCTCTATTTATAACCTTTAATACACTTCTTAGCTGAAATTAGTTTTAAGCAGTAAGTTTTTCTACTCTGAATCTTAAGACACACCACCAGATGAGAGGTAAGTGCAGTGCCACAAAGCAGGATTGTGACAAGTAAGCATGTATACACTTACCTTACTACAGACTCTTCTGCAGCCGATATACAAGAGGCAGAGAGGCACAGGTACGGGCATGGTCTGGCTATTTCATACCCTTTACACCAGTCAGTGCCTTGCATAGGGCAAAATGGTCCTTTTTCCTACACGTAGAGAATCCTGGGGATTGCTACCAATAGCACTACTTAAATAAAAGGCAGAAACATTTCCCTGAAAAGTCCTCCAAAGTCTATGCCCATGCTAAGGAGAACAACAACCTGGTCCTAACTACAGCATGAAACAAAATAAGGCTGGTATATACCGAATATGCGGGATGGTAGTCTTCAGCCCAACTATGTAGAACAAAACATTAGCCTCTGTGTTGCTGTAGATGCTACTGATTGCTGCTATAGCTGCACCCATTCTGCCCGCAGCAGCACAGATTACGACCGGGATTTCTTCTTCCATTTCCTCAGGACTCTCCAAATCAACTACAAGAAACAAAACTATGCATTATAATAGAAAATTAAGAATCTTTTTGTATCAGATCTGGGTCACAGGAATGAGTATGTAGTTCCATAAGCAGTGGAATCATATCACAATCACCCCATTTCCTTACCACATCCTATACACATCCGCATCTGGCAAGGCACACAGCATGAGCTGTCGCTCATCCAGAACTACATGCAGGTTGACCGGACTCTTGCATGCCTCCAAACAGAATATAAAACAGAGTTCTCGGCATCTTCTACTCAGCAGTGGCACAATTCAGCCTGTCCTCCATGTAGCTGCTTATTCACATGAAACCTGAAGAAGTTTGAATACCTTTGAGACTTCTACTTCTCAGTTATATTTAGTACAAATTGAACAATAGGTTCCAAAATTATCAAAGGAAAGAGGTAAGACGAAGAGATGGTGCAATTGCATGAGCTTCACTTCTTTGGGAAGCAGTCTAGAAAGGAATAGTGCAAAATTTTGTACCAGCAGGAAGTTGCTAATGATAAAAGGAAAAAAATCTAAACAATACTGAATCAGTTCACATTACTGCTAAGGAAGATTTTTATCCCTAGCACTGATTAACCTACAGAACTTATATGGATATATTTATACTGGTTAAAACATAACCATTAAACTCATAACCGCCCCAACAAAAATATACTGAAAAAAAATGGTTTCTACCAAGACAGAGTTTGTTTGTCTTGGGAACAGTGAATAAGCTATTAGTATAAACATTTAATACCAGTCCAACCATAACAGCCCTCGTGGGTTTCTGTCACTACAAAACTTCCAGCAAAAACTTCTGCTGTAAATTATGTCAAGATTTGATGATCTACCTGAAATGAATAGGTAGGCCAAGAACATTCCCAAAGGGGCAAGTTGTGATCAAAGCTTATTATCACTTGACAAATCCAATACTGCTCAGGACAAATAAGGATATACTCCAGCTTCATCTACATCAGTGACATCTGGATAAAAATTTGAATCAGAATGACAATTCTTAGTCATTACTTTCGATCTCCTACCATTTTATTCAAGTAATTCAGAAGCAAAAAATTCCGCATCTTAGGCCATCTGCAACAGTGTGAGTAGCTCATCTACTGCAGGGCAACCAGGATTCAGTAAGACAAAAAGGACTGTTCAAACAAAGAGATAAGGGATATCAAACAAGAACATAAATGAAACAGAAGAACAAGTCATTTACCTGTTTCATTCTTTAATGCAGATGGCACTTGGTGAACTTTGTTATACAGAATGGCGCACACAGTTAAGATAAGAAGTAACAGTAAGATCTGGTTAACTGAAACAAAAGGGAGAATTTGTTAACAATCATTATAATAGCTAATTCCCAAGTAACTTTTTTCAAAAAAAATCCAGTTTGCAACCAGTACATATAATTCCTGTATTTGCTGTATTTATCAAATTCTCCTTCCTCTTGTTATTTGATCAAGCTCAAAATTTTATGTTAAAAACATAATAGTATCTCTCCCCCATTACAATAATTTCCAACTATCTGATTTTCATGGATAATTTGCTCACTAAATCATTAAGCTCCCAATATGTATGGGTTATCCATACCAGGAAATTCACGTTTCTGAATTTTACCAGGAGCCTGGAACTTTATTTTCTTGGCTAGTTTGTTGCCTGTTTATCATTACAGAACTTCATGAGTTAATTATTTTTACCTAGCTCTTTCCTTCTCTCACGCTTCCCTGATAAAACTTCAAACACAGAAGAAATTTTTTTCAATTTCAATGTTCAGAGTATTTGAGCAAAACTCTAAAAATACTAGAAGAACAAACCCAGCATGCCACTGAAACCAGAAATGTTCCGAAATATTTGAAAATACATAAACATTTTGACACGGTTACTTTAATTAGTAAAATCAAAACAAAGCATGCAACAGCTAAGACCTTACTGTATATTCTGATTTGCAGTTCCTACCAGACTGTCTTGTACAAGTTTAAGTTATTCAACATAAACCAACCGTGAGCAGGTACCAGGACAGTTCACTGAGTACAACAGGGAAGGAATACATTGCCATCATCAACAGTGACTTTGATGATGGGAGTTCTTTGTATCGGACTACTTTGTTACTTTTGCACCACCATAAAAGGTATTTAAGGTGTACAAAAGAGCAAAGGGAACAAAGTTTTGAACTATTTCAAATAAAAGGGCCAACTGGCCAGAACTGGGCATGAGAATTGAAATTGGTAAACATACATCACTGAACCTGCACTAATTTAAACCAGCTGAGGAAACAGCCTATTGACTTCAGGGAAACTTTGGGTGCGTAACTGAAGGCACACACCGGTCCATTTTCAGTCACTGACCCTGACAGCTGATGAGAACCCCAAATTTCTTGGGGCCACACCTCAATTGCGAGTATGAACAGCATTAATGTGCAGAGTTCTGTCAAAAAGCCAGGTTCAGCACTCTAGGCACAACCCACATGAAACCAACAGCTACCTGCACTCTTAGTGGGAAATTCCAGACCCCCCCAGTCTTGTGCAGTAAAGCAGTGAGTAATTTTAAATTAATGGGATTTATGGCCATACTCATCTGACTTAGTTAACAGGAAAAGGCTTATTTGTATACTTAAAGTTAAGCATAATTCAGCAAAAATAGAACTATAAATTTGCATGCAACTGTGACAACAGTTGCATGAGAAATTGCATTTGATATTTCTGTCCTCTTTTAAAAATAGGTATTTCAAATGTTTTTAATCTCTCTTACTTTTCTTTAAAAGAGCCATGCGTCCTATTGGATGAGAACTGTGATCTGTGGTAAAAAAAAAAAAAAGAGAGAGAGAGAGAAATCATTAATACCACCAGTGAATATTAGTTAGTTATTTCAGGGACAAGGTTTTACATCATCAAATTTTACTGTTGACCTGGTAAAAGTAAAACTGAACTCTATAAAATATATATATATATATACATATTTGTAAACAACTTTTTTGGAACAAATAACTAATATTCTGGGCTAAAACTATTACATATTTTAATTTAAGCTACAAATAGGTTGAAAAGAACAGCATTTTAATAAATTCCATCCAATCACCTACATCAGTAATAACTAGGGATTTTTTAACACATTTTAAAGTAATGTGCAAAGAAGTATTAAAACACCCACTGATGCAGTTTGTAAATACATTTAAATGTATCTCTGATTATATAATAACAATCACAAATACTAATCTCTTGCTGGAGTATGTTCCCAAACATATGGGCATCTTCTACTGGAGCAGTGGTTTTCAGGCTCTCAGAAAATTTCAGAGTAGTAGTGAAAATACTTTCTAACAGCAGTATCCTTCCACTAACAGTAAGGAGGGAGCTCATGCAATGTGGCTTGTATTTAAGCACATTATTTGTGATGCTGAAGAAAATGAGGTAGCCTTCCCTAAAATTGTACTTCTAAACCAGGCCCAAGAGTGGCGATGACTTTATGCCTGAAAGGACAAAACATAATCCCTAAAATACAGGATTATGGGAAATACGACATGCACTTGAATTCTGGACCCAAAACTACTGCTTATGGGGAGAAAAAAAAAAACAACAACAGTAAAAAACAGCACCAGAAGCTGGGGCGGGGAGGGGAAAATACAACTATGTGATCTAACCTTTATGCTATGGTAGCTGTATATAGGACAGAAACCAATTTTTCATGCTTCCATACATACAGATATGAACACATTACAGCATAGATAAGGATATATGACAGTTTCTACACACACATAAAAATGAAGTTTATTCCGACTCCTTGAGAAGGCAGACGGAACAGCAAGAATTCTTGAAAGCTGAGTCACGAAACTGACCGCCTCTCATTGGTTAATGCTCAAGTTCAGGCGACATCCTAAATTAGTCTCTACTTTGAGTAACAAGTTAAATGACAATATGAAAAAAAAAAAGCTAAGATGTGGCTTTGTTTACACACCACTTATAGTCACACATATTTAGGTCCCAACACATGACTAATTCATAGTGAGAGAGTATTTCTGAAAGTCCTTTTGCATCTGCAGTACTTATCTACATTCCAGCAGCCCACTCTCTTCATGTGGCATTAATTTACACAGAGAGGAAATCAAGCTTATGGGTTGAAAAAAAAACACTGCTGAGAAAGCCCTTCTCTCACACGTTACACACAAGTATTGTCTTCTTATCCAGTAAAAAATTTTACTTGTTTAGATAAGCAGAGAGACAACAGAACCCCCTACACCCTTTGAGTAACTTTCTAACCCCACTTTAGCTAATAGCAATCTTCCACTGATTTCCATAGAGCTGACTACTATCTTTTAATTAAGATTTGTAACAATAGTCACAAACAATACTGGTGATCACTCCAAGATGAAAGTTGGATAGCCACAGCCTCATGATATCTTCAGAAATTATTAAATCAGCACAGACTGAATCACGTTTTAAACTTTAAAATCCAAACTCAGGCAGACTCTCATACAAGTTTGAGTTCTAAAACTACAGCATTCCTAAGCCTCAGAAACTCAGATTGATTACCCACTGATTTTTAAGGAAAGAGAGGAATATTTGTTCCCCTGCAAATATATACTCAATTTTTCCTGACTGTAGATACTAGTTCCTGGAACCTGGCAGACCCTAACTCAGTTGCCAAATCCTGTAACAAAATGAGGGGCTGCAGAAGGGAAAGCTCAGAAACAGTGACATTACTGCTCAGATATTTCCTGCTTAATTAGTCTTTTTACCTCTTGAAAGCAGCAACAGTATTCGGGACTCCTCTCTCCTGAAGAGCTGTAGAGCTATTTACTCGGATCCTAGATAGCCCACAGCTGTAAGCACTCTTGCCAAAGCTTCCTTGACCATCATCCTCCTTTGAAGTCCCCCACGCAAGGGCCTTACAGGGCACAGTAACAGTTTTAAGATTCAATTCCTTTTTCAAACTCTTCAAAGTTTACTTTGGAGTTGTGCTGGTTTTCTTTTCTTTCTCTGCTGCTGAGGAATAGCATAGAGTCCAGACACCGCACTGGAGGAATGAGAGCCCATAAACCACTTCCAGATGTGCAGAACGATGATGCAGCCCCAGATCTGGCAAACTTGCCTCAGAGCTTCAGCTAGCAGATTGCAAACAAATCCCATAAGACAAAAAGTCTTAAGGGGGTGGGGGAAAGAGAAGGAAACAAACCCTTCCAGAAGTTACTTCAACAGTCTAGTTGCAGGTTAGGTTTCTAGTCATTATTTACGGTAAACGTGAACAGACAACTAGTGTGCAAGAGCCAAACAACAACATGCCAAAGTCAAACTGAAAGCCAAAGTTTTTCCAATGTCTGTTTGCAGAGTTCTTGCGACTCAAAAGCTAAGGGAAACTTGCAAAATTCAGCTCTGAACATGCATTTTGACTTGAATCATCTCATTTCCTAATCTTTGAGCAGTTAAGAGAATCTGAATCCACAGGTTTGGATTCAAAGGGACCTTAGATCAAGGTAACAAGCACATGTTGATACTCTGCCTCCCAAGCTCTCCTGGAATGCTTTTGCAGTTGTATTTCTACACCACTTCTTTTATTCAAATTCTTTCCCTCCCTTCTACATGATAAAACACTGTTTTATCACAAGACTTTCATGAGTACTGAAAGGAATAATAATAACCTTCAATTCTAAACTATTTGTCATATTTTTAGCATGAGGCAGCGCAAAACTTATGAGGAGTATTCAGTCAAGGTTTTAAAAATCTTAAGTGTTTTAAATTAAGATTGTTGTTCCATTTGGAGGAACTGAAAATGTGGGTTTTCAACTGTATGTCTCAAACATGCCAAAACTGTATTATCTGTGTCTGATTTTGTACAGAAATCCACCTTTTGCAGAGCTGCTTGCAGGAAAAATAAATGAAGAGCTATACATACAGTTATGTGCTTCATGTAGATGGCCACAACTATTACTACTTTTTCTGTACTTTGGTATTTTTTTAAGCTGTATTAAGTTTGCATTCATCAAAATCTACCCCTTTTTTTCATCTCCCTTCCATTTCTATGTGCATCCTGAACAGACCTAAGAAGCACACAGCCATATGAGCCTGCAGCATTGGGACCATCTGCTTCACCTGGCAGCAACCCCTGGATTACTGGCAACCCAGTAGGACCTTCTCTGGATTTCCCTCAGCCTCACATGTGTATATTCTCACTTAACACCCCCCTCACACAGGAGAAAGAACAGCAGAATGAGATCTTCGGGTTTACTCAGATCATCCGCTGTTAACTGTAGAACTGACACCTTGGTTTCTAATCTCAACCTTCAGTGTTTAAATAGCAACTCATTCCTTTCTCAAGTTATTCTCTCTACATACCTCACCTACCACTAGCAAGTTAAACAAAAAATAGAAACCTGCTACACATTTCTGGGGGTTTGAAGGCCGAGCTGGGTGCCCCAAGCTAAGCAGCACACACCACATCCGCGGTGACCCGAGCACCCCAGCAGCCTGGGGCTGCAGCCAGCAGCCCCCTGACAGGACTCCCGCCGAAGCAAGGCCGAGAGCGGCGGCTCCCAAGGGGCGGAGTGAGCCGTGCAGAGAGAGGCCTGTGGCAGAGGCGGCCGTGGCACAGCCCACGGCCTCCAAGTCCCCGCCCTGGCCGGGGACCAGAGGCAGCTCCCTCGCTGCGCCTCTCGGCCGGCCCCCGCCACCGAGGGGGAGCAGGCCAGCACCCAGCAGGCGATCGCCGCCTTCCCCCGGCCGCCGCGCGGAGGAGACCGGCGGTCGGAGCCGCCCCCCCCTCCCCAGGGGCGAGGGTAACCCACACCGCCGGGCACGGGCCCCCACCGGGCGCCCGCCCCGCCACCGTCACGTGACCCGCGGCGGCGCCCCGCCGCCACCCGCCGCTCCCCCTTCCCCCGCCGGCCTGCCCCGGCCGCGCGGTGCATTGTGGGAGTGGCGGTAAGATGGCGGCGGCCGCCGCTGGGCTGAGCTGGAGGCGGGTATCATCCTTCACGGGGCCGGTGCCGCGCTCCCGCCACGGGCACCGCGCGGTCGCCATCCGCGAGCTGGTCATTATCTTCGGGGGCGGCAACGAGGGCATCGCCGATGAGCTGCACGTCTACAACACGGGTGCGCGGGGCGGGGCGGCGCCGCGGGCGGGGGGCAGGGAGCGCGCGGGGCGGGGCCGGGCCGGGGCTGTGAGGCGGCGGCGGGGCTGTCATGTCTCTAGTCGCCGGTGGCACCAGCCAGCCGCCGCTGGGCACCGGCCTCCGCGCCGCGGGGTGGGGGTCGCCTGCCCTCCCCCGGGGCTGCCCGCGGGGGGCTGGGCTGAGCCGCTGGCGCGGTGGGGGCGGCGGGCGGGCTGTCCTCTGGCTGAAAAGCTGCCTGCAGCCGAAGTGGAGCGCCGGGTGCGGGGGAATACGCCTGCTCGAGGGCTCCTCCCGGGGTTGTGCAGCGCCCTGGCTGATGGTGCGGGCTTAATGCGCCTTTCCGGGAAAAAGGAACCCGGAAAAATCTCCTTTTGCGCCTCGCGTCTGTTCTGCTTTCCCAGCCCCTCGTCCTGGGGTGCGGAGTCTCCCCTGGCAGGTCTCGGCTGAATGGCTGCACGCTGGATTAGCCCCCTCGAGTGTCCAAATCCCCCTTCTTCCCTCTGGTGGCAGCTCACGAGAGCTGAACACGCTGAAATAGGAATCTTGGTTAGAAAGTGAACATGTTGGCACTGGGAGCCTTTCCAAACAGGAAGCTGCCCAAGACCGATTTTATTCGTGAAAGGTTAGATGCCTAAATAGTTACTGTACAGGATGCTGTGTAAGGCTGGAACGTGAATATGGGATCTGCTGTACTCAATCACATTTTTTTGGGGAAAAAAAAATCTCTTAGCCTTTCTGTTTTGGTGAGTAATCTAAAGAAAGCTTTTAGATAGTACAGTTATACTATCTTTCAGAACAGAGGTTGTGATGGGTGCCTTTTGAGTGAGTCTTAACATCACTTCTTTTATTTTTCTGCCCAGACTTTCTGCTAAAGGTGTTTACCCTTTGCGGCAGTGACAAAAAGGATCACGACCCAGTTGTTCCAGTTTCCAGATGGATGTTTGGCCCAAACTGACTTTTTTTTTTTTTTTTTTTTCTGGGGACTAAGATTCAGGGTTGTGACCTGGACTGCCTGAGTTTGGGATGTCAACCATTGCTCTTGCCATGAGTGTGGTGACTTCTGAGGAGCTGGCACACAGCGAGGGCATCTTAATCCCCTGCAGCAACATTCACTGGAAGCTTCTGATTTCACACTTTTCCTCTTCGTGCTCATGAAAAAAGCTTGGGAAAAAGGAGACACTATCTCCTGTAATTCTTTCATTACAGAACAGTTTAAACACCTATATGCTGCTGCTGGATCAGACAGTCTCGGTTGCTCTTTCTTGCCTCTGTGCCTCTCCTCTCACATGTATCAGTGCAGTGCTCTGTAGATATTAACATTGGTCCCAGAACAGCATAATTAGTTTTTCAATAGGGCTATTAAGTCCAGGCACACTGCCATGCTGCTGTAGCTCTAATAACTCTGTTTCTAGGGCTAACTCCCTCTGAGTTAGCATAGTTATCTCTTTTGTGTGGAACTGCACTTATGTTCCTCATTAGCCTCTTTTTTTGGCAGTCTATTATTTAATAAATTGCTGGGTGACCCTTGGTAACTGACTTAGTTACAGTGACCTCATGTGCTCATTCATATATTGAGTAACATTGGTTTGATAGAGGTGTTTGCTTTTCTTTTTATTAAAAAAAAAGTTTTAATTCAGTTAAAACTTCGTGTTAAACAAACAGCCCATTCACAGTTATCTACAGGTAAAAGGTAATTCTTTAGAAAGCAGAGGTGTTTAAAAATACACTTTCCTTCTCAGTGCTTGAAATTTCTCTCTCTCTTTTTTTTTTTATTACTATAGCTACAAATCAGTGGTTCCTTCCTGCTGTAAGGGGAGATATTCCTCCAGGCTGTGCAGCACATGGATTTGTTTGTGATGGTACCAGAATACTAGTTTTTGGAGGAATGGTTGAATATGGAAGATACAGTAATGATTTATATGAATTACAGGTAGGAAATATATGAAGATATTTCAGTTTTGAGGACTACTTTATCTGTTTGTGTTACCAACATGTTACCAACTGCAGAGGAAAGTTAGATGAGCTTTGCTCTGCTCCAGGAAGAATAAACTCTTTAAATAGACTCTGAAGATGGAGAAAATCTAAATAACTTTGAAAAAGAAACTTCCATCTAGTCTAAATAAAGTATAAGATATTTAATGTTCTATGAATGTTAGCTCTTAAGTGTCCCTTTTAATGTGTATCCTAAAAAAACCCCAGCATTCCCTTAAAAATAATTCAGAAAATATACAAGTGAATTCTACTGACTATGAACAACTATAAATGAAGATATTTCTGAATATATATTTCTTGTCTTTAAGGCAAGTCGATGGCTCTGGAAAAAAGTAAAACCTCAAGCTCCTTCCACTGGATCACCACCTTGTCCTCGACTTGGCCACAGCTTTTCTTTATATGGTAACAAGTGCTATTTATTTGGTGGCCTGGCAAATGAAAGTGAGGATTCAAATAATAACGTTCCCAGGTATGTTGATTTGGTTTGAATTCAATGTCTTTAAAAATTAATTATTGGATATGACAGCTTTGAAGAGGAACATTCTAGGGAGACTATCCTGCATACCAAGTACTCACATTCGGATTATTTCTGCGGTGGATGGGTTAAATGCTAAGAAGCTTAAATATTTCTTCTGCTAATCCCACAATATGTAACACTGACTGACAGCTCTAACACTTTTGGAGGGAAACCTGAGTAGAGACTGGTATTTTCACTGGTATTTTGGGTGATGTTTTTAAGAATGGCTTGTTTGTTAGAATTGCTTAAATCAGCAATCTCATGAGTCATCGGGGAATTCACAATGGACGTTTCCTCTATAATGCTGTGGAAAACAGTTATGAATTCATCTGGAAACTTTTTAAAGTAACAGTTGAAGTTGCCTTTATTATCGGCAAACAGTGCTATAATGCTGAAGTTTTATGTCCACATTCACCTGCAGTTCAGAGTGCTTATATCCACTGAGCTATAAACTTGCAATTTCAAGCTCAGTGAACACGAGGTATTTGCTGTGAATGCCAAGATTCGAAGACCGTTATCTAAAAATAACTTGCCGATAGATTCAGCAACAAGTGACTAATTGTCTGTTGGCCAGGCTGAAGACATCAGAAAAGAAACAGCTTCCTTTCACCTTTGTTGCCTTAGAGTTGCAGAAATTCATCTCTAATGTCCCACGTCATGGTGTATTTCTCACAACTTCGCAGTTTATTCCAAGTTTGTAGTATGTAGTAATTTCTGCTAAGAATGTTGTTTACCAATTTTGAATGTTTCTTTCATGTAATATAGTGTGTCAAGTATGATATGAAAGCATGTTTCCTTAGAGGCAACAAGTTATAATAATTAATTTTTTTGTTTTAAATCCATTTAGTTTTGGTACTGTCCACAGCGCCATCAAATGGTTTGGGATTTTAAAATTCTACACTCTTCCAAGACAGAAGTCTGTAAAGTCAGGGTTTAAAGCTCACTTGTAATCTTGCTTATAAGTGAATTTTTCATACTTTGTCAATAACACCCTAGATATTTAAATGATTTCTATGAACTGGAGCTGCAACACGGTTCTGGAGTTGTCGGCTGGGGTATTCCTGTGACCAAAGGGATCTTGCCGTCTCCCCGAGAATCTCACACAGCCATCGTGTACTGCAGAAAAGATCTGGGAAGTCCAAAGATGTATATTTTTGGAGGGATGTGTGGCTGTCGGCTTAATGACCTCTGGGAACTTGACATAGGTGAGTTGATCTGCCAGTAGAAGTCAGTGCAGGGTCCTCACTGGCTAAGAGGAAAAATTACAGTATATAATGATTAATGGCATGATGTGGTGCAGGTATTACTGGGACTCACACCACAGAGTTAACCTTTTGTAATTTTTGGAATTAAATAGATACAGCATTGTTTGCATTTATTATCTTCACTGATTTTGGTTACACTGTGAGATTGTTTCCTTAGAGTGCTTTAAAGACTGTCACTATGATAACCCAGCTGAATAACCATAATGAAACCATAATATATCTTTTTGATAAACTGATAAACAATTAGTTTGTCAGTATTTCCTGTGGATTTTAAAAGAAGCTTTAAGTGCTTGTTATTGTGCCTTCTTTCTTAAAGTGGCCATCTTAAAAAGGTGAAATTTTGTTTTGTTGAATGTTAGCGGTATGTTTCCTCCTAAAATCCAGGTAGCGAAATACACAGTAATAAGTTGCTTCTTTTTCTTTTAGAAAGCATGACCTGGTCAAGACCAGAAACTAAAGGGACAGTACCACTTCCTCGCAGTCTCCATACGGCCAATGTAATAGGAAACAAGTATGTCTGTTGTTAAAAGCTCAACTCTAGAAAGGTACAGCTAGTAGGAGAATGATGATGCTTATCCACTACTGCTCAGTATAAACCATCGGCCCTGTAGAGTACTTTTCTGCTTCTATTATCCTACCTCAGTGGAAATTAAAAAGTACCATTGTTAATTTAAGGGTATCAAACTGTCAGTGTTTCCATCCAGCAGGACAATCTGCCCAACCCACAAGCAGCTTTCCAGGCTTCTTAATGCACCTTTGTGCATTCTGGGGTGGTCTCAGCTGGACCTGAGCTGGCTCTGTCAGGAGCCAACTTGAGTGCCTCTCTGTCTGCGACACAATGAACTAGCTACGCAAAGAAACTGTCCAAAGAGTAGAACTCGTTCTAGGCAAAACCATTCCACATTTTTGTGGTCCAGTTTTTCTGTGGTCTGTTCCTCGTTACTTTGCTTCTTGACAGTATGATTTGTCTTGGCAGATAGCATTGATAAAATGGACTTTTTAACATGGGTTTCAGTCCATTAAATCAGTTTACAAGCTGGCGTTAGGAGAAAGAAGCAAGGGGGTAAAGAAGTGTGAAAGCTTTGTATTTTATGATCCAAGAGCTTAGCTTTTTATTATTTACATAAAATGTTATTAGTTTGTAGCCTGCATTATGTTTGATATCTGACTTAGATACCATTCTACTAATTTTAGAATAGTTTATTGAGGGGTCTGCAGTAAAGGGTTGTATAAATTCCGTGTAAATGTGTGATTTTTGGAGAGTATTAGCAGTTTGGTGTTTTGTAAAAAGATACAGTATTAACTTCTGTTTCTGGGAAGTTGTTTGAGGAGTTTGAGGGGGGTTTTTGTTTGGTTGGGTTTTTTTAATGAGTTAACTTACTTAAAAAATTCAGAAGGTAGATGTCTGCAACAATACTTTCTAAAGAGACTAGACACAAATAAAATGTGCGGTAAACCAGAACTGTAAAGAACTGGAAATTTTCTGTTTTGTCCTAGTTTGAGAGAGCACATGCAGCAGATCTGGATGTTAATTGGCTTTTCTTTTCTTTTTCCCATCTTCCCTCTTGTCCTATATTTCAGAATGTATGTTTTTGGTGGATGGGTTCCACAGTCAGCAGGAGGTGAAATTTCTGCTCATGATGGTGAATGGAAATGTACCGGTTCATTTTCTTATCTTAATTTGGGTCAGTGTTTCTGCCTTTCTGGGAGTGGGCATTTTGAATTAATACTTTCCTAACAGAGTAGAATAAATATTTTGAAGACCCTGAGAAAAGTTTTAGGATACACAGTTGTAATCCTAGCTGACTAAAGAAGACGCCAGTTTTTTACATCTTTCTTAAGAAGTGGGTTTTTTAATTATTATTATTTTTCTTCGAACATTCAGCAGGTTTGCTAATGCAAATCTTTGTTCATACAACATTAATGCTAAGTATTATAGATACTCCTTCTTCATTTATAGTAGAAGACAAGAGGCTGATCCTGAAACTAGTTTCTTCTAAACGTGATAGTACTATCCCTGAATCTTGTATTTGCCTGAGAGAGGTCAGAAAAGTCATCCTGTATTAATTGATGTTATCTTGCAAACTAATTGGAAGGCAACCTTCTTTTTGTAATATTGCAAATCTAAATGCAATTGTCTATAAAAACAGAGGTGATTTATTTTCATTTTCTCTGAGCAGTTAAGTGTATTAACATCTGTATTGCTTGTTTTGGAAAACATCTAGAAACTAAATTTTTCGAGTTTCATTTACTAGATACCACAGAATGGATAGGTCTGATCTCAGATTGCCAGGAGGACAAAAGTAACTTGTTACCAGGGCCAAGAGCAGGACACTGTGCTGTAGCGGTTGGCACTCGTCTGTATATCTGGAGTGGTAGAGATGGTTACAGAAAAGCTTGGAACAATCAAGTTTGCTGCAAAGATCTTTGGTACCTTGATACTGGTGAGTCAGAAATAAATAAGAGACTTGTACTGTTCTGCATTTTATTAACATAGGGGAAGCTGGCATCACTGATGATCAGAACATCTAAAGCTGTAGCAAACTCAAAGATTATTTAAATTTTAAAGCCTGTTTAAATAAACCACACTTCACTGTTGATTGTTTGAAGGCTACAGCTATAACTTAAACTGAAAAAAATTAGGAAGGCTTGTTTAAAGCCTCTGAAAGAACTTTGTGGCTAGATTCTGCATTGCATGCCATAGTCAGTAGATACAAGGTGCTAAAGGGTGTTTTACCTAAACTCAAGGTTCCTGGCCTCTCTTCTTAGTGATCTTTTCTGCTGCTACTTACTCTTTTTTACCAAACCCCTCCTTCTCTTGGGATCATTGCTGCTGCTGCTTCCTCATCTCTTGGACTGCAAAAAGATACTGTCGAATCTGAGAAAGGACCAAATTGTTCCTGGGGCTGAAGGGAATTCTGGAGCACTAATCACTCATTAGTAGCTGGCTTGATGGCAGGACACTGAGATGGTATTGGGAGAGAGGGAACTATAATAGTACTTTTGGGAGGGAGTTGTTGCCCGCTCAAGCGGAAGCATGGGAACAATTACTGGAGACTGTGAAACATTTAGGAGACTCTTTTCTTTTTTTTCCTTCCCCCCCCCCGAAGGTCAGAAGAAGAAAAAGAGTAGCAGGGGAGGGATGTGCTTGAGAGTGCAGCCTAGTCAGGCATCAAGGCAAGTGAGAGGAGCAGGTCATTGGCATTGAATCATTCCTAGGCTTCAGCCTTTGCAGAAGAAGTCTGGGGGAAAGCTCACTTTAGCTACAGAGAGCAAGCAAAAAGGAAGCACAATCTTCTGTGAATCCTTTCCGGGAATACGTAAAGCTTTAGGAGCCAAAAAGCTGCTTGCAGACTTTTAGGAAAGGAAGAGGCTTTCTTATCTCTGTAATCCCTATAATGATGTATATACAACCCAAAGACTTACTGGCAGCAGAAGAGCCATTAAAAACCAAAGAAGGCATCAAAACGTCAGCATTTTTGAACACTCTAGAATGACACTTTATAATTCTCTGACTTGACTTGCCACCTCTGACAGCTCTTTCATGTTGAATGTGGTATATGTTGTACATAAGCGAAAAAGGAGCTATTGATTTTGCTTGCATTATATAGATATTTCTTGAACTGATAAAGGAGGGCAATTTCAAACATGCCATCTGTGTTTTATTGGTTTCTTGTAGAGAAACCTCCAGCACCATCACAGGTACAGCTGATTAGAGCTACAACCAACTCTTTTCAAGTGAAATGGGATGAAGTACCTACAGTTGAAGGATATCTTCTTCAATTACACGCTGACTCACCAGTGCCGTCAGTGGCTGGAATACCTGGTACTGGGGTTCCTGAGACGTCAGTGCTGAGTTCACAAGGTAGTAGTCAGATCACATTACGCTAATGTTTGTGCAAAGTTAGAGTAGAGGATTGCATAAGTAAGTAATACAAGCTTGTTTTTTAAAAAAAAAATCATTTTGAGAGAGAGACCCTATTTCTTTGGTTATTCCCAAAATGTGTGCATCATAGTTATAGAAAACTCAGCTTTAAATTGTCTCTGCCAGTTTTGGCCAGCTATCTGAATACGAAGATATTTGTACAGAGCTGGACATGATTTGAGAAAAGAAACAGTGAGGAAGGGATTTTATCTGACTGTTTGGCCATGCAGTTTCATTTCAGTCTTACAACCAAGTCTTCCTTCAGGCAACTTCGGGTCTCCCTCTTGCTTACTGCAATAGATTCCAACCAACATAATATTAAGTTTTATGTAACTGATTGGAATTTGCTTTTGTTTACCTGAAAGGTGGCTCTTCTCTACATCAAAGTCCACAATCATTGCCTAGTGTCCCTTATCCAGAAATGAAGGTGGATCATCCCAGCCAAACAAATAATGTCATTCCAAATAACGTAAGTGTAAACTGAAAAATGCCTAAGTGGCGAAGTAGTGTGGGAAGCGAGAGAACTGCCAAAACACTTTATCAGTTTTAAAAGTCCCCACATACTTTTTAGGCCTTAGAAAAAACCCAAAATCAAACAACCAAAAAAAACACCTGCTGAAGTAGTTGTGTCTGTTTTCTTACATCCTTCTTACTTTCATGATTGACCGAAAGTCTTTGAAGTCCTCTTTCTGGTAATGCAGAAAGGAAACTGCAACTGTATTGACTTCCAGAATGCTAACTGGGAGCCTGATACCAGTAGAAATACTATTCGTCCTCAAAATGTTGGTGAAATTAATGTGGGAGGCAAAAAGTATAAGGCATATTCTTCTTAGTGTTTTTATGGTAGTCTGCTTATTTGTACGTTCCTACTACAGTATATACTTGATTATTGTCTATTCTGGTTGTGCAGTTGTACATGTTCCACTATTTTGCCAATTTAAAAGAAAGAGGGAGGAAAAACTCTGGCTAAAGGATCACATTTTTAGAATTTTAGACCTTTTCTTAATTGTGTAAGGCCTCAGGTCTGTATGGGATCCATAATGTATTCTTGTAGAAAACACATGTAGAAGTACTATGAATTTTACTAACAGTAGAAATATCTTAGGTATGTGCCAGGAAAGCAAAGGTTGAAAGCCTCTGTAATTGTGATTTTTCCCATCCCCTCAGGTCCCCCCAGTAGACTGAATGTATGCGTCAATGAACTTCCATGTAATACAATAAGAATGTGAGCTCACTCTCAGATAATTCAGTATGTGTCAGGGACACTTCCAAGTCAACTTAGAGTTTGAGTCTTTGTTTTGTAATGGCTGAGATAAGGTGGATTGTGAGGTTGGTTTCTTGTTTTAATTTAGAGTGCTAGTGGGATTTGTTGGAGGATTTTTGTTGTTTTCGAGCAAGCATTTTCATGCCATGTTTACAACTGAAATTTCTGAACTTTGCCGTTAAACATTAACAAATGTATTGTTTTGGTTAGGTCCAAGTTTCCCTTTCATCCAACTCATTATTAAAAGTAGAAGGAAAAGAAAAGGTTGCAGCACCTGAAAACAAGATTACACAGGAGACTATGAAAAACCATGCAGATGCTACAGGATTCAAAGAATCAAATGCCCCTTCTCTTTTGCCTGTTTGTACTGCAAGTAAGATGACTATAGAATAAAAATTAATTAAAAAGTGAGAGTTAAAATTAATCTCATAAAATAAGATTATTTCTGTCTTGCAATTTAAAATTATTTTAGAGGCCTTTGTAGTTTAAAAAAAAACTTGCACTAGTTATTACTGTACATATTTTTAGAAGATAGGAGGAAAAATGAAATCGTAAGTTGTTTGAAGTGTTGCAAGGGACATTAAATCCTCAATATATTCATTATTATGATGGCAAATGTGTCTCTTTAAAATAAATAGCCCTTTTTAACATCAAATAATAGACTGACAAGACCAGATTCATTTTACAACATTAAGGTGATAGTAACTCCAGGCTCTCTTTGTCACTACTTCTGACTGTTAATAGTGAAAAGCTATTAACCGATGTAAAATTTTAGGCGACATAGAGAGGAGCATGTTTCTCTCTGACTGTAGAGGAAATAGAAGATGACTAGGCACTGACTTTGGCATTTCACTGAAGTGCCTTAAGTTCAGTGTGGTGAGTCCAGCCTCAATCACCTGATCTGTTTATATTTGACTTTCATGTAATGTATAGGTTGTTGGATTTTCATTTTCTTCACAGTGGAATTTAAGTATTGTGTGGAAATTTTGGATCTTAGTGCTAAGTGAAAAACAGAATTCCACAGTGGTTAATCAGTAGTTGACTGATACAAATCTGTGATACTGATTTGTGTAGATACTTTATATTAGGATTTTTTTTCCCAAATTAATCCTTTCATAACCAAATAGATATAGAATAGCAAGCTTAAAACAAATGAAATCGCCATTTTAATACAAGTGTTTACCTATATCTATTTATGACTGTGTTGACAGATTCAATCAGATCTATTCTAACCTAAATCTGAGCTAAACTCTGGTTTTATATGAAACTAAAGCCATTAGATCAAGTGTAGATTTGTAAGGTGTTACCAATATTGAATTCTGGTTAATATTTTCTTTTTTTAAGGTCCTCAGACTTCAGCAAATGTAGGTGAATTACATGACTTGGACAAACGAACTGTAAATCCTGATGCTTCTGTATCCAGTACTGTCTCCAGCACACAAACTATGGTAACCCAGCAGGCTGTTAAAACTGAATCATCAAGTACAAATGGGGCAGTTGTTAAAGATGAAACTTCACTAACAACATTCAATTCAAAATCTGAAGGTTTGAAATGTGTTTCACATACTGTATTTTGAGCCATATATATCTAAGGCCATCAGAGTTCCTCTAGTGTGGTGGGATTCCCATCTTGACTAGTACCTGGGATTGAGATAGGGCTTTGAGCATTGAGGACCTTGGGCAGCCTGGATGATCTCTGCTGTGATTTAAACATCTTTTAAGATCAGGATATTCCTTTTATACATTTGTAAACCACTTTGTTTCCTGTAAGTGAAAAGTCCTTTAAATCTTCATTTATGCAGAAGCCCATTTTCTAAATAGCAGTGGCAGCCAGTTTTGGTGCCCATAGCACATTTGCTTTCATTCAATGATTGTTTATTTAGTCAGCAAAAGACTACAAATAGTAACCTTAGATGGTTTTGATTTTAAACAATTGACCTCTGTAACAAATATGGCCAGTTCATGTGGCTAGCTCACCGCTAGTCAAATGTGGTGACCTCTTTCACAGTCTGCTTGAAATGGCTGAAGTAAGCAGCAACGCAGAAACCAAACATATTGGTAGTTTTTCAAGTTTTGTTTTTCGTGCATATCAACAGGCTGTGCTTTTTATTGTTTTGAGTGTTAACTAAAGAACTGTGTTCTCTTATTGACACTGTGTAAGTAGTGTAATTTTTACTAAACAGTATTGTGCTTCTGGGTTTTGCTTTGAAAATACAAGTATAGAATGCTAGAACACAAGTATAGAATTCCCTTGCATTGCTCATGTGATTAGCGCTTATTAGCTTTGATTTATTTTTTTTAAGATTCCATTTTAAATGTAATAAATGTTCTTTTCCCATTTGTTAGGATTGTTTAAAGATTAACTGCTCATGTTCAGAATTCAGACTGTATTAATGTCAGAAACAATGCATTCAAATTAAGATTTCATGCTTAGACTATTCATACAATGTCATCAGTATGTGCCTCAATCTGGTATTTAGATTATTTGTTCACAAATATTTCATACCGATTTCATAATTCTGTCACTTTTTAGGATTTTCTGAGTCCTGCCTTCTGTCTGTATTATCTGTAGCAGTCTGCAATGCCAGGCTCTTACAGTTGTTTTGTGAATATGACGCAAGCCAAAATTAGTTGTTCATGTTATAAATAGAACTGCATGCAAAATAAGTCTGAGACATACTTTTGCAACAAATGCTTGTAAATGGCTATTGAGGTCAACTTTCATACTTTGTGGACTGTGTGTTAAATTTTTCATATCACTTAAGCTTTTTAAATATAACTTTTTGTTTCTAGCTGCTGAAACTGCTTGTATCATGCCTTCGACAAGGGTCAGTACTGGACAGACAAATGATTCACACTCCTCTGTAAGTCTGAAAAAGTATAATCAAATTGCTGTATTCATTGTTCTGTTGATTAGTTGTGAGGGCTCTTCTGTTTTCCTTTAATTATATCTCTGAAAGAAAAGCAATGTATATTTAGGGCTTGAAGTGAATAATACAGGGGTAAACATTTCTGTTGTAAAACTAATTGCATTGTGTGGGTTTGATCTGAGTCTAAGTAGCAGTTGTGTAGTTGGGAGGAGATCCAAGTATGTGTTTCAGCTGTTGAATCGTTTTTATCGACTGGCACAGTGGAATGGTCTCTCTGCTGCATGATGTGCAAATGTAAAATGTTTTTCTGTATGCACAACTGAATTTAAAATGAAGTGTGTATTAGATCAGACTAGTGTTAGCTGCTGATCTATAGGTTTGAAACGTAACTAAACTGACATCTTGATGTTTTTCCCTAGAGGTGATGGGGACTGGCTATGCAAGCTGTAAATACTGCCTGAAAAAGTAAATGCTTCCTATTTCACCTGCTTACAACTTAATACACAAAACCAAGGTGCCACTGTTGCCACCAAAAGAGAGGAGCTAAGGATGGGAAGAAGCAGCTGCTACTAAAGGGTTGGGGTGCTTTTGCCAATAGCAGCCGCTACTCCTGCCCCTTTTCCATGCTGACAAGATCATGGCCTGTGTGTGCTGGGCACGCTGACCACGCAAGCACCCTCCCTGGTGCCTGGAGACAGGCAAGAAAGACAGTTTGTCTTTCTGGGTCAGTCAGGAACAGTTCCTGTCCCTCCACCACCATTGCCCCATGCCACAGCAGAGGCCCTGTTCTCAGCTGCAAGCGAGTTCAGCAGCAGCTTGAAAGACAGTATGTTTGGGGCTGAGGTATAGCTGAATCCCAGGTAGAGCTGCTGATACTGGATCATGTTGTGAAACTCCTTGACCTCTGAGTGAAATTAACTCACAACTACATGCTGCTACAAACACCTAGTTCTACAGCTTCAGACTTCCTCCCCTCCCTGTTTAAACTAGAATGTCAGAGGTGACATCCCAACTGTTTGTTTTGTTTTTTTTTTTTAATGATTGACTGTGTCTACATCAATGTATAAGAACCAGTTGGTTTTGAACAGTATTTTAATAATATATGCATATTCCTTTGAAGTATAAGAAAGTAACACTGGTATGAAAGGGAGTTGTCTCTTACATATACTAGAGTCTTAACATTTTTGTTTACATTACATTGAAGTATGGGTAGTCTACATAACATGTTCTTCAAATACTAGAAAACTCCACAAAGACAAATGGCACCGGTGAAAACAAGAGACCGGCAGTGGTATGATGTTGGAATTTTTAAGAACAACAGCGCTGTGGTGAGCCAGTTCTACTTGCTGCCAGAGGAAACACTGAGCATCTCTAACAAGGTGGCTGCTAGTTCTTCTCAGACATGCTTGCACATACGTATTTTAAAGTCTGTTGCTCATATGGTTGACAAGAAGTGTGGCATTTTCTGATACTGCAGCATTATCTGGTGCTTATAAGAGTTTTGTATTATGTGACCATATAGTTCTTCCTGTATTTTGCTCACCTTTTCTTACTATTTGCTAAATCAGATTAATTTTCTTCTGTTGTTCTTGTATGATATGTGGAACGTCTTATTGTGCTATTGCTAATTCTTTCCGTATTTCTATTTCTAGCCTTAGGAAACAATTTTAAACTTAGTGAACTTTCAAACCATTAAAAATTCTTAAAAAATAAAAAACCACAACTTTTTAGTATGTTATTTCAGTACAGCATTGAAATGTTTTGATCAAAGTTTCTTCTCTGTTTCCAGAATCTTTGCTTATAAATTGTTAAAGATACCAGTAAGACATAGGCTAGGCTGTTTAAAAAGACTAGACATTAGTGGGTTTTGTATTATATTTCTCTAACTTAATGTTGTTGCACGTGTAGGTTTATATATGAAAATGCTGTATGTGTGAAACTTGCAAAAATGTTACAGTTTTGATGGTGAAAGTGTAAATTAATGATGTCCTAGCAAAGTAAAAACAAAAACGATGGGTATATGTTTTCTTGAGACAGGAACAAAAGAACAGAACACTTTCTTTGAAAGCACTTCACTATAAATATTGCACATCTTAGTTTTAAAGAGCATAGTACATATTACAGTGTTTACATTGATTGTGATTTCTTATACATTATTCAGAAAGAAAATAGTTCCATTGGAAGTTTCAAGGATGCATCAATGAATATTTTAAACATGGAAGTACAGTAGTACATAATGTTTCAGAAACCTATTCGTTACTATTTGTAACTTACAGTGCCTTTCTTTAAAAACATTTTGATTACCTACGCATCAAATTGCAACTCCTAACTATAGGAATAACTGTTTTTGAAAGAAAAATATTTTTTAGGACAGAAGAGTGTGCTAATTAAATCATAAGCTATTCAGTTGGAAATGCTACTTTGCTTCTACTTTGCCGAGTAAAAATGACCAAGGGGTGCAGTTCAATTTAAATGACTGAAAAACGGGGGGGTTTTTTTTGATTAGAGTTGTAGTCTCATATTGCTTCTTAGATCAGCTGTTTTGAGGTGAGCTAGTGCCTCAGTCAGAACTTTTTTGTAAATTCTCATTTAAGTTTAAAAGTTAGATTGATTTTCAGTTTCAATTAAACTTATTAATCTCAGTTTATCACTACCGACTTTATGTTTTTTTAAGCTAATTGTGTTTAGAATATTATAAAAATTAACACAAATGTTGCTTTATTTTCAGATGGAGAGTGCAGATGTACCAGACTACAGATTACTTAAGAAACAGGATCTTTTTCCAGGCACAGTGTACAGATTCAGAGTTGCTGCAATTAATGGCTGCGGTGTTGGGCCTTTCAGTAAAGTCAGTGAATTCAAGACCTGCATTCCGGGTTTTCCTGGAGCTCCTTCAACAGTCAAAATCACTAAGGTGAGAAATATAGGTGATTCTAGTTCTGATGTATAAAATT
Organism: Oceanodroma leucorhoa; assembly: GCA_030449065.1. Classification (NCBI taxonomy): domain Eukaryota; kingdom Metazoa; phylum Chordata; class Aves; order Procellariiformes; genus Oceanodroma; species Oceanodroma leucorhoa. The sequence goes on along the minus strand of JASVER010000006.1, from coordinate 569,196 downwards.
CTGATCACAAGCTTAATCTCAGAACTCTTGTTTTTAGGTGGTTTGTTGTTGGGGTGTTTTTCCAAGTGAAAATTGTCATATAAAGTAGTGTCAAATGCTTAATTGGTTAATTCTGCTCAATGTAATATTCTTCAAGAAATTTGCCACAAAGAATTATTTTAAGACTTAATGATCATGTTACCAGATACACATCTTAATTGTCTGATAGTTTCCCGTGATTTTCTCTTTCTGCATCCTTGAATCTATAAGGGTTTACCATGCTTTTTAAAAAAAAGTCAAAAGATACATCTTTACCTCCAAAGAGTGATGATGTTAGGTTAGAATTTTCAGATTATCTTTAGAGGGTTTTTTGTATTTTCATATTTTTATATATATATATTCGAGTATTTAATGGTTACCTACATCCTATCACATTTTCTCCCCTTTTCTTCAGAGTGTAGACTGTATTCATCTTTCTTGGGAGCCTCCTGCTTCACCCTCTGGAAATATTTTAGAATATTCTGCCTACTTAGCAATCCGTTCCACCCAATTACAGGAAAATCCAAGTCAGCTTGTATTTATGAGAATATACTGTGGTCTTAAAACATCCTGTATAGTGACTGCTGCCCAGCTTTCAAATGCTCATGTTGATTACACTTCCCGACCTGCAATAGTGTTCAGAATTTCTGCAAAAAATGAGAGAGGATACGGACCAGCCACACAAGTTCGATGGCTTCAAGGTAAAGTCAGTGTCAGACGCAGCATTTAAATGGGCTCTGGCTGTGGAGAAAATGGCTTATGGCGTCTCTAGAACCAACACTTTTCTCAGCAGTGCATGTGAAGTTCTTGAAATGTCGTTTTGTTCCATATAGAAGTTTTAAGAAAATTTAGTTGTTGAATTTAGCATAACATTTTTAAAAAAAATTTATATTTGTTCAGAAGCACAGACAAGCAAGTACTGAAACGTTGGTTATTGAGTCTTCCCCTGTCCCTCAAATAATAAAAGCCTAGTAAGCTTCTGATTTCCCTGGGCTTCACTTCAGCTCAAAAGTTTTTCATTCTAATAAGTAATCCAGTTACATGCATGGGTATAATCAGGTTTTTTTTCAGTCTTTCACCCCCTCCTTATTAGAAGATTTTTCACAAGGTGATGTAAGGTGCATTTTTGTGACGCATATACGCTTTGAAGTATGTATTACAGCCAGAAGAGGTTTTATCATCTTGTCCCTGCACTTGAATTTATACAGGTTCATGATGAGTTGTGGATGGGAGTGGATCCACTGAAAATAAAGATTAGATTTTAGCCTGATCAGTTCTGGCTCACCTTTTAAGTAAGCCAATCCAGGGGCTCAAACAAGAAGTTTTGCTGGCTTCTCTGCTCATCCCACTCCTTCCCCTTTCTGGCTTAGCTTTCTGCTAGTTGGGAGCTGGCTTTGCTCAGCAAGAGGTCCTGTGGGCATGGAGGAAGGTTGGGCAGGGCAGGGCGAGGAGAGCGTGCCCCCCCGCCCCCCGCCCTCGGGGAGCCATGAACTGTTGTATGGGTTTAGCTGACCTCTCAGTTTTGTGGGCTGTGATCCACAGGGTGTGGTTGGAAGCGAACTGCTGAATACACCACTGCTTGTTTTTTAACATGTGTTTTCCTAAGATGGAGAGCAACAATGAAGAAGTTGTCTTCCATAATGTTTAGTATGCTGATGCTGTTTTAACCCTTTAATTGGCAAGGGTTTTGACCATGATCTGTGTCCCAGAACTCTGAAACAGTAGTTGTTTGAAAGTGTTTGACCATGTACACAGTGTGGAATTATGAAACATTTAACAATGTCTCCTTCTTTTTGCAGATATGAAAACGTCAAGCTCAAAGTAGAAAAACCATAATAAATCTCAAGTTTCGAATGTAGTGTTTAATGTAACTGTTGTACTATTTGTAAATGCTACAAATATTTTATTTTTGCATTGTTTTTATCTTAAAAATATATAACCTTTTTTATGTTTGAAACATCAGCGTTATACAGCCTTGCTCAGGTATGAGTACCATATAGAAACTATATTGAAGATGGTGGGGTAGAGGACCATACTCTGTCCAATAGCTCTTTTTGGTAGTGATAGTTAAAATACAAAAAATACATAGTTTCAAATTAAAAAAAAAAAAATAAAAAATTGGCACATGCAGTAGTATTTGAGGTAGAGTCCCCATGATTGCTACAGATCTTGCATAGATAATTCATAAGATTTGGTATATGAGCAAATTCTGTTTGGTTTCAGTTCCTTATACCACATTCTTCATTGTGGTGCCTGAGTACAAGGCAAAAATTTCCAGTTATTATATAGTAACTTAAAATGTATAAATATTTTAATATATACTTTTTTTGTAAAGAAATGATTTTTCTACTATTTGTAACAAATATCTTAATCTTGAAAGATATCCCCTGAAGATTTAAAAGGAAAAAGATAAACTTAGTCATTTCTCTTATTACAAAAAAAAAAACAAAAATTCATTGTAAATGCACTACTAATATTTAGAACTATCTTTTTGTAGTTGTACAAATCTTAAACTTGTAAATACCAATGTTTACAAGAGACCTTTCTGGTCTTATATTAAAACTTCCATGAGAGTCATTCTCTTTTTTTTTTTTTTTTTTTAAATCCATATGCTTTGCTTTTAGCATATGCTTGCTTTTTGCACTAATAATAACTTACCTCATTCCTGTGTTTGTAATCACTTATGTTGCTTCCATAATGTTTCTGTAAAACTTCAATCTGAAAATTTTAACCAAAGTTTAGAATACATGGTAAGCAATTTTGCACATATTATATGGCAACTTTCAACATATTTATTCCAGTTAATCTTCTTAAGTGCTTGTTTGCTTTACCAGTATATTCTACCAATCACGTTCAGTATCTCCCTTTTACTATGCATCATTTTACATTAAGTAGCTAGCTGATAAATTCAACAAGCATTACTTCTAGGAATAGGTTGATCCATTCCTATGCTAAAAGAAAAAATTTGTTCACAGTAGTGAAATAAAGGTAAACATGTTAAATGCTATTTATGTATCTATAAATAAACCTATGTTTACCAAAGCGTAGAGGAAAATGGCTGAGTTGGACAAGGTCACTAGGTGAATAGATTGAGGCACCTAAATAAGATTTATTTTAAAATAAAATCTAAATTATTTACTGTGCAATGAAGTTTATACTTTGCACTTTAATTTTGCCCCGAATGCCAAAAGATTATATACATCAAGGTAGAATTTCTTGCCTCTGCCCGTTAAATTTGTCTTAAGAGCGTTTGTAAATATATAAACTATAAGAAATTATGTGCCTGGTTTGGTGGGAGAAGTATCACAAAAATATTAGAGATTTAACAGCTCAAGTATCCCAGAGCAGATATAATAGCCAAGTTTTAGCTACCCTGAAAATCAGGGTTGTAATGGAAGTGCTGATACAGCCTTAATTATCGCAACACATCACATGCTATAATAGCACATAAAAAGTGCTGGGGACCATAAATCGCTATAATAGTGTTAATTGTGGCACAGGAGTAATACTCGTGGTTTTACTCCAGAGAAGAATCTTCTGTTTATGACAATGACAGATATCCCAGATTCACTTTAAACGGTGTTTATAGTATGAATGTATAGGACTTTTCCTGAAGTTAACTGGCTTTAAAATATTTGTGTTTTAATGGTCCATTTCATCAGGTATGATCTCACTACCAATACTGTCTGATAACTAAAATACCGTGCACATGAGCTGTTAACTAGAAGAATATAACTTGGTTTTTCTTATTAGTACTGTGAAAGAAGCCTTTAGAGAAAACACTTGTGGCTTTGATTTTGTTGGTTGATAGCTGTGATTGTAGAGTTGTTATTTAAGAATAAAATCTGTTGGGTATGTCTGGGTGGAGTTTTTTTGCACTTGGTTTCACATGCTTTGCACAATTTCTTTTTCAGTGGGTATGTCACAACTACCAAAGGGTAAAACTGTGGCGTTTTCAATGAAAGTATAATTTCCTTGTAAGTGTGCTTTCTTCAGCTGACTTGACATGAGATGTCACTTTCTCTTCTTTGTCCACGTTGGGTGATGTTGAATAGTGATCACATGCAAATCTTCAGTTCCTTACAGTTTTACTTTAAAATGAAATTGTGGTACACGCTGTAAAATACACTTTGTGGTTTGTTCTTAGAACTGTATTTATAACGTCTAAATCCCACCTGTTTGCCTATCAACTAGGTATCAGACAAATATTGATTGTTTGATTTTAAATTCGTTTGGAAGACTGTTGACATCAGCTCTTTGAGAATCTGTGTTATTCATTTATTTCATATGTCGCTAAAGGACATGTAACAGAAGCTGAAATCTATCATCAGATGACAGAATCCATATGGTAGAAATGTCTAGGTTTACTAAACTCCTTAGGGAAGTTGTGACTGTGTACGTATAGGACGGTCGTGCCAGTTACGGCAGACGCTGCTACAGCTTCACCTTAAGAATGTTCTTGTGAAAGTAGAAATGAAGTGAACAATAACCTACACTTTGTGTTTTCAAAGTAATTATAGCAATATCTTTTGAATGTAGTTTGGAGTAGAGCACATGATCATGCCATAAACTCTGAAGATATAAGTATTACTGTTGTTATCTGATATTTCAGGATAGCGAATTTGACGTGAACTTAGTCTTACAGCCTGTTACTTAATGACCTCTACAAGGAAACTGACATTTTGTACAATTCAAGTTGATCAGTCTTATTTTGAAGCATTGTTTGTTCTTTGTAATAAAGTGGTTGTCCTATCAAACGCATTGTAAACACTGAAATATATGTCTGCTTTTTCAAAGGTGTACGTGTACAAACTTCAAATTTCTGCCCTTCTTTAGAAAAGGGGATGATACAGAAAAGAGAGTGAGTATATTTGTCTTGGGAGGAGGCGAGGAGGAAGGGTGTTTAGTGATAAGCATTGAAATACTGAGTATTACTCTTGCATAAGAATTATTTCCCAAGTTACTTCTTGGTAACCTCGTGGGGTTTCTTTCTTAGTTGAGGTTCCCCAATTCCTCCCCCCCACCCACCTTCTCCTGCAGTTGCTCTGCTCTCACCATTACTCTGCCCTCTTCCACGCTTCTGTGCCATGCAGCTTGCTGGCTGCGGCCGCTGAAACAGAATTTTGAGATTACTTCCCCTGTCTATACAGTGGTTATGTTGCTGCTGTTCAGAATGAGTGGCAAAGAGTTTGGTACTGCTTTGTTACCGTTGGTTAAAAAGATGGGATGTGAGTGAGCACTTACCGTGCTCAGGCGGCTTCTAGTAAGGGTAAGAATTGTGTGCGTGTCCAGCTCCACTCAAAGTGTCACAGTCTTGGGGCGAGTTGCTAAACCTTTATGGCAGCTGGCTATGGGGAACTCCTGGGGAAATAAGTAATACATGTTTCTAGATGTAGGGGAGCAGAGAGGAGCGAGTGAACAGTCTACAGAATTGTTTCTAGACCTCTTTAAGAGACTTCACATAAGAAACTGCTGAAAGCTGTCTGCTCCAAATTGATTCTTTCCTTGTGTTCCTAGCTATGAGTAACTGTTGTCTTATTTTAAATTATTTGTGATCCTTGCATTAGTGGAAAACATGGGAAAACCTAAACAGCCAGTGAAGAATTCTCTCATTGTGCTTTTTTCTTTCTGTTAGTAAGATTCTCAGGAGTTATTTTCTCTTTAAGGCAGACTTAAATTTACTGTATGAATTTATCTTCAAAACAACTCAGAATTTTTTTTTTTCTTTATAGCGTTAGCTGGTTCCTGGTGTATTTTTGTAACATTTTCTAGCGAGCTAAGGCCAGGGCTTTTATTCTGTGGCTTCCAGTTCTGACACTGAAGCATTTCCAGATTCCCAAGGCAGGGGGTGGAGCATTAACTGCTGGCATTGCGTTAGCAGTTAATGTGTTCCTCCTCCTGCTAGTAGTTTTGAAAAACTTCATTTTGGTGGGTTTTCCATTGATCTGAAGCTAAGTGGAGATCCCTTTTCTTAGGATTTCCATAAGTTAGTTCAAAATAGCAGGAAGATGAGCTTAAAATGGATCCTCTTGCTCCTTGAATGAGTCTTTAGGATACTGCACCTCCAGTGCTTCCTACAGAGAGAGGAAATGCCCACGGCGTGCTGAGGGGCAGGTGGGGGTAGGCTGGGCACGCAGCTAGATCCCAGCGTGAATGAAGGGTGTCTGGTCTCAGCCAGAGAATTTCTCTCCTGCACCTGCAGACCCCTGCTGTGGCCTGGTTTGGGAAATACCACTCCGATAAAAATCACAAACCAAGCCCAGGCATGTTGCCGGGCCCCGAGGACAAGTGCTACGGCAGGGAGCGCGAGGCCGAGTCCTCCCATCTTCCCCAAACCAAGGGGAGGTGTTGGAATCCACTCAGAAGTCTCTGGCAAATGCCGGCCCCTGGTCTGGGTGTGGGGGGAGCCCCGGCTGTGAGCAGCACGGGTGCCCAGGACTGCGGGGCTTGGTGCTGGAGACACAGCCTCTCTGCCCCCTTCTCCTTCGCTTTCCTTGTCGCCAGTCAAGCGCAACAGCCGTCGTCTGGCCATGCTGCTACCGCCAGTAGCGGGAATTGCTGCGCAGAGAAAAAGAACATATAACAGGAGACTCGTGCCTGGAAGGCACGAGACAGCAGGATGCTGACGTGTTTTAGGCACCCAGTTGAATTTAAATTATATCAGATGGTATGAGTTTGCTCTGCTGGGCTCATCAGCACAGCAAAGAGGCAGAAGCAGCGGAGCAAAAGAAAGGGAGGGGCTGGGCTGCGTGGGTGGGAGAGGGGGAAGGAAGAGGAGGGCTGGGATGGGAGGAAGGCCCAAGAGATCTCTGTGAGCTATTGGATCCATTTGTCTAACTCCATCCATATGTGCCTAACGTTAGGTTGTGAAAATCTGGCATCTAAAAAGGACTCAGTAAGTGGCTCCTTGGTCTGTTCCTGAAATTCTTCAAAAGCCTAAAGTACTTCACATTACTTGTTGAGCTTACAGCCCTGCCAATAACGAAAAAAAAAAAATCTACCAAACTGGGGCTGGGTTTGGTTTGCTGTCATTGTTTTATTGAGGAGGTTCTTGCCTCTCGCAAGCATCTGCCTTTAATATATGACATAATCGCTAAGTTGGTACAGCAGCTCCTTAAAATGAAAATGAAGGCTCGGATATGGTATCTTCAAAGAGAAAAAGAGACAAAGCATTTCAGTGTATCCCAAATGGTAAGTAGTGTTCAGAGAGTTATTTCTGTATCTGATGAAATTATAAAATACTGTTACCCACACATGGAAGTTATCAATATACAATTATTTCCAAGTGATTCTTAAAAGAAAGAGGTACACTGGGTATGTGCTGTCTTAGGAGGTTCAAAGCCACCAGTTCCTTGTTCTTGTTTGCATCCTCTTTTTTTTCCTTGCATTCTCTCATTTAAATGGTTTTTGCCAGGGACTCTTAACTGCCTTTTAGGAAAACCACTTCTCTTATATGCAGTGCTGATAATTCTCCTTTAACAAGTTATTAGGTGCAAGTAGTAGCTCGTAACTTTGAGCAGCATTAAGAAGTACCCCAAATTTTTCTTGTTAGTAGCAGCTTTCACTTTGCCTGAGTAGGGAGAAAACTTTTATATGTTGACTTTATATGCTGTCTGCTCCAGAAGGAAAATGTTTGGAGCCTGGGAGCAACTCTCCGAAATAACCGCCTTGGAAAAAAAGACTTGAAATTTCAATCTAACAGTTTGAGGTTTCACCTACTTAGGTTACAAGCATAAATGTTTTAGTATAAATGCAGACTCTTTATGTAGTTATTATTCAAAGATTAGTTACTGAGATCCGTTTCATGTATTTGTGCTGCTATTAGAAGGTTAGGAAGATGAAGTTACTGTAGAAAGGTGCTGCTGAGGCACCTGAAGCAACATGGGAGCTGTCAAGCCAGACAACACAAAATTGCCGGTTATTGTCAGTATTTCTTTTTCTGGTGGGTCCAGAAAAAGACCACTCACTGCAGTGAGTCAAAAAAGACTCACTGCATCCACTCAAGAGACACTTCAGGCAACTTTCAGCTGCTGGGCTTGTAAAACGTGGCTGTTGCTGGTTTTGAATAGCAGAAGAGCAGACTCATCCTCTGATGGAGCACTCCCCAGGCCCCACAGCCTCCACATTCCCATCCCAAAGTGACGGAGCCTGTTTCCCTGTAGCAGAAATGCTTTCCAGCTGGCTAGAGGTGAGAATTCGGGTCCTTTCCCTTCTCCCCCAGTGCTTAGCTTTTCCTGCTGGCTGGCTTCCGGCAGCTTCCTGCTCACCAGATTGCTTCTCCCGGTGTGTTACATTCCACAGGGAGTTCGGGCATCTGGGTGGGTTTGGATTTCACAGCCAGGGCCAAGGAGTTGGACGCTGCAGAAACAAAGCTGTGCGTCCTGGAGGCCTGTAGCTGTGCTACGCTCGTCCTGCCAGTGATCGGACATAAGCTTTGATGGGGTTGACTATTTGTCTTCATACAGGGTGCAGACAGGAGTAAAAATAGTATATACTCCTCCTAATTTGCTGTTGCATAAAATGGTGACCACGTTTTAGCTGCAGTTGTATTTCAAGTGACACGGCAGTTATATCTGAACTGTGAGTCTTAGGTGTGCTGTTGGAAGTTGCTTTTATTTGCTGTCCCTGGTCCTGTGTCCTTTTGGCAGGGGAGATGATGCTCTCATCATCGCAGTTGTGTCATTTCAGACTGATTCCCTGCCCTTATTTATGGAATTATTTTGTTGACTGATTTAAAAAAAGTCTTCTGTAATTTTGCCTCTCTTGTTTCTGTCATGCTAAAGACACACCTGAAGCAAACAGAAATTAGTTTTCTGCTGTGGTTGTCACTGGGTGAGCTCTGACCAGTGGCTAGGTCTGTGCCCTGCCCTCAGTTTGGGGAGAGCCGTGTACTGAGGCAGGGCAGGGGAGTGCTTTGAGTTGGAAACAACCCTTTCTTGAGCTTTTATTGTGCGCAGAGGAGACACACCGTGACAACAGCTTAGGAGCAGCAGGAAAGTGCTTTAGTCACTATTACCCCAGTGCCAGGGGAGGAGTCACAGTGTGCCCAGCGATTTCTGGAGAAAAGTGGTCTGCACCTCTGAACAGGACCCCGAGCCTGAGCTGATTCTGACCAGGAATAAATTGCTGCTAAAACTTTGCTTGCAATGCCCTATCATTGATGTGTCTTCTGGGGGTGAGCACTGAGCCACATATTACTGTGGTTTGTTAGCCAGAAACCAAACCCTTCCAGGCAGCTCTGTCTTAAAAGTCAACTGCCGACTCTGGTGCTGTACGGGCTGGGCCAGATTAAGTATTAGGCACACACAGATTAGATTAGCAGGCTCCTCTGCCCAGCAGATTTAAACTCTCAATAGTTTTCTTTCATACAAAAGTAAATCAGGTGCCATTGCTCCTGAGATAAATGGATCCTCTCACCCAGTGTGCTGCAAGAAGATATTCCAGGAAATGACCTGGCAATTTGCCTGGAAGATTTCCTAAGCCAGTGTAGCCGACTCGCTCTCCGAGCTGCTGTGCACTGCCTTGCCTCTCCCACTGCCTCCACAGCCATACTTGGAGACTGCAATTTAATAAACACAGTGCAGCTGGCACCAATTTGGAAACTATTGTGCATAGGAGCAAACTGCCCTCACTTCCAAGAGCATTTGGCCTTGGATGTCAGCACAAGCTGAACCGACACTGAGTTTCTAGAGAGCTTTCCATTAAATTTTTACACACTGAGGGTCAGAGGTGACATTGCAGTCCATTATCATGCCAATTTCACAGATCAACAGATAAACAGATCAATATTCAGTTGCTTAAGTATAATTTTTTCAGCCTTTTAAAGGGTGGAAGTATGAATGATTATCCCAGAACAACATCTCTTATTTTCAAAGAGGAGAAATTGGTCTGTGTTTGCAACTCGATCCATGTATTAAACTGTACCACAGCCAAAAGACATCCTTCCACCACTGCTCTTTTCACCAAACCAAGTTGAAAGGGGAATGTAAGAGTAACTATTGTCCACTTTATCAATACTTAACATCTTCCTATAGGACTGGTTGAGCCCTATATAAAATATAATTTCCCTATAGCATTATTCATCTTAGAATCTACATGCAGGGTTTTTTTTTTCATCTATAAACATAAGAAAATTCACTTCAAATTTAAGTGAAAAACTACTTCTACTTTACTCGGTACAAATCAAAACTGAAAGGAGTCTAGCCTGCACCATTTGGGAATGCAGCGACTTAAAAGCAAGTTGTCTTATCGCTGTAAATATAACTGAAGCAGCAGGTCTACGCGACTTATCTAGAACATTAATCACATTCAGAGCTCTGCAAAATGAAGAATTCTATATCTATAAGCAAGGCTGCTGCCAGCTCTTATCACAGCAGCAAGATGCTGGGAAAAACACTAGCCCTTGGCTCTCCATGTTGCTTTGCACTGAGGAATCTCCTGTGCATGTGTAGTTGCCCATATGCTTCCTCTCCTGCCAAAGGCAAGAGAGAAATCACCTATAGATGCTTACATGTTAATGAGCATCCTCTTGAAACTCTGCAATAGGGACTATGTAGGGCACAGTCCAAGACAGACAGCTATTTAAAGTATAGCCCACATAATTCAGACTGATTTTTAGCTACAGGCAGATAAGCATGGGTCAGTAGGTATTTAGGATGTACTGCCTCATGCCAAGACTCCCTCTGTGTTCTGGCTACACCATCCAGCCACATATTTAGTGTTCAGTAGAGATCAGAACAGAGGAATAACTAAAATAGTAAAGACGCATACGTACATCAGCAAGACTGGTGAAGGCAGAGCCTCAGCTCCTGTGAAAATGGGATATAGAAGAATGCCATCTAAATTAGCTTTTCTCGTAACTGCATTTTGACTAAGGTAACAGTATTTCTGTGCTTTTAAAGATACCACGAGCACTCTATAAAGAAAGATCAGAAGGATCAAGTCACACAGAAATTCATTAAAAAAATTTATGTAGTAAAATTTGCTTGTGTCATGGAAAGACACCTAAAAGAAGTCACTGTGCTTGGAAAAAGATCTTTGAACATCACTGCTAGCTCAAGCAGCCCTTCTCTAAGTTTTAGAACAGGCTGTCACAGCTGTCTCAAGCTCAGTTTGGGGTTTTGTAAGTTCAAACAAAACATTCAGAGAACCAAAGATGGCAGTTTTGTCGAAGCAGATAGGATACAGCAGGAATGGTCACTCTTGGTTTGGGTCTACGCTACTTTCACACTTTGAGTGCTTGCAAACAGAAAGGTGAGAACACATCAGTTGTTAAACAAAAATAAAGACTCCACAGTGGTTGCACTACTACTAACATAAATTAGACAAGTATTTCCTCAGACCACATTTGTTTTACCAGCACTACAGTACCCTGCAATCTTTATTAGGTCAATGGTTTCAGAGAGAGATCAAAGAAAGTGGTGTACGATTACTTCTACATGTGTATTTTCAGGAAGTGAATGAACATGGTGGCTACAATTTTGTCCCTGGACCTTGGGGAGTGAGGGGGAGAAGAAAGAAAAAGCAAAAAGAAAACCAAAGCAGTATCAGCTCCTTTGCTCACATGATGGTGTGTAAACCACAAACTCAAAACACTTCAACCTAAACTCACAGAAGAGAAGGCAGACTGAAAAAAAATGTAGCTGGTTTCAAGCAAATGTGACGGATGACCTCAGACCCCTTTTCTGCACATCCAACTGCCAAATCTCTCCTAGTTTCTCCTTAGCCGAGATCACAGCTTTTTCCATTGCAAATCTGGGAACATCAAGAACAGGGTATGACGGCCTGAAATAAACAGAATACAAACAAGAAGGGGCTCGTCTAGTGATTGTGTTATTCATTTGTACATTTAATGAAAAACTCCATTTGTTCAGTCATAGCTGCTGAAGAATGACAGACTGCCACAAAACCCAGAACATCTGCCCCAGTTGCCACAGAATACGCTGGATCGCCTCCAGAGGCTCTGCCAGCATGATGCCGATTTGTAAGAAACACTGTCCAAATCTGCACGCACATAAAATTTTTGTTTACCAAAGAAGTGGCTATTTCAGGTTTCTGGGATGTCTTAGTTTAAACTATTTTCCCAATATTAAACTGTTACTTTTTCTTTTAAAAAAGAAAAAAAAAAGACAAAACCAGCAAGAAATTCTATGGCAACAGATTCAAGGTGTGGTTTGCTTAAATTAATGACAGGTATGTGGAAAGATAATTATTATATTACTTTTCAGTCCACTGCAAACAGTAAAAATATCAAAGGTCCCAAAATTCAGTCTGAATAAGATATATTACTAAAACCACCACCCCTATCCTAACAGGCTAAGACATTGCATCTAACAAAATTACCCACCCGATTATTAAAGAAACAGCAGTGTTACTAAGAACAGCTCGCTAAATATACAGAACTACATTATCTAGGTAGAGTTTATTGCAAAACCAGGAAAGAGACAGCAAATTAGAAGTCTGTCTTCCATTTCAAATTTGTATCACTTGTTCAAGTTTCAATCACTCACACACACACACACACGCAGCCTGTACACAGAAAGTTGCTAACACAGTTGAGTTCACACAGTCTCACAAGAAACCTTAAGACATTTCAGTAAAAAGTTAAAATGAGATCTTTTACCACAAGGACTATAAAATCCCCCCCCCCCCCCAAACACCCTTGAATTTCTAAGTTTTGGATTCTAAAAACCATACATAAAAAGGAAGAGTTATTTCAGTAGCACAAAGACTACCATAAACATATCACAGTAAGTCTAAGGAGAGTTAATGCAACTGAAAAAAAAATAAAAATGAAATGAAGACCTGCATCGCACACAGTCGGTGTTTTCATCAACACTGTTGATAAGCTCTAAGTCTCTAAATGTAGTAGAGCACTGGTTGTTTTTGATTAACCTTTAATTCTGAAGTTACATAAAAAAAACCCAGTTGTAGCAATTCTTTTGAGCTGCTAGTTTCATGAGGAAAAAGTCCCTTTCAAAATTTCAATAAATATGCTGACATGTAAAGTTACTTGAGGTTGTCATGCAAGACAAGTTACATAACCAAGACCAACTCAATCTTTATAATAAAGGCAACTTGCATTCAAAAATGAACTTTACCCTTACAATTTTATTCAAAGGGTAAACATGAATTAACCCAGCTGTTTACCTGAATTACAAAAGTAACATGATTCAATATGAAAATAAGAAACTGTCTACAAATCTCTGACAGTAATAAATTGCAATATACAATGCATACAGGAGTTATACAGAGCAACAAACTCTTGTACAAAACAAAAATACTTTAATACCTTTAAAATCCAATTTTTTTTTTAAATCATCGTGAAAAAGATTTAAGTCAGAACTCACACCTCAATTAGTCAAGCTTCAGGTAGCTAAATTACAGCTATTTAATATACAAAGAGATAAATCTCTTCACCAGTCATTAAAACTGCCTCTTCGTTAGAGTTGCACAGCTTTTCCGTCTCATGTTCCCAGATCCCAAGGTTTCTTCAAATCATGAGAACTGAATTTGTTGAACACCAGAGATCTAGAGAAAGAAAATGCAAGCTTACATTCTAATGCACCTTTTCTGAAACTGCATCGCAGCTAGCGGCCTTGAATCGTCAACAGTGTTGGAACATCGTGACAGCCACCACCAAAGGACTAAATACAATTTATTCTCATCTTTCAGAACAGGGCAGCTGAATTAGCGTTTGAATTTTAGCAGCAGAAGGGAGAGTAGGGGACAGGATACAGTACCTGTTGATACGATGTTGTATAGACCATAACATTCTGCTGTTGGCCGTCTGTAGTTATTAAGCCTGCTGGCAACTGGTTAGCTGAAAGAAAGAGCATTTTAAGAAAGTCAGACAGGAACTGCAGGATACACAGAGCCTTGTTTGATGTGTCTGTCACCATTAAATAACCTTTAATTGTGGTCCACTCCAGGACTATGGGGGCCATTCCTCTCCTGACAGCTACCATCCTACACTGCATATAAACACACTTGTTACTGAGTCTTACAAGTAAACAAGTTTATTCCCATTAAGAAGAAACACTTAAGAAACAAAATTCAACTTAATTTTGCATCAGATAATCTAAAAGTAAGACTGCACCTTGTTCTTCCCCTGTACGTATCTGAAGCAGAACATACACAGCTGAATGGAGTTGAGTTTGCCATCCTGACCACTGAAAAAGCAATCTCCAGCATCCAATATCCTGAGAAACCTGGAGAACTCAGTTTGTTTTGTTTAGACATAAGGTTAGCACTTGAGCATATACATGTGTGAGGAACTCAATGAAATCGTTGCGCTTACTTATAAAACAGTATCCATCAGGGACTCCGCAATGTGGAAGCCCCATGGAAGGCAGCAGAGATGAACAGAAACAGGCAATGACAAAAAAAAAAAAAAGGCACTGCCAGAGCCTGACATTACGCTGGTTGACTTCAGCATGCCCTTTGGGGTATGCACAACAGCTCTGAATTTCATACAGGAGGGAGGAGGCCAATGAACAGAGTAAGAAGTACTGCTGAGATTTAGAGAGAAAACACAGGGAGTGATGCTCCAAGATAAGCCTTTACAATAACACGTACATTGAGTTCTGCGACATTCAGAGTAGGTATGTTACAGCGGCTACTTGGAAGCAAAGCAGCAAAACTCTCAAGTTTAAGTTAAGTCACTGCAGCATAGCATTCTCCGCTAGGAGACAAACAACGGGGCTTTCTTCTTTCTAAGTATGGCTGTTACCATGTATAAATAAGACATATAAACCATTAAAAAAATCTGAAAACACAGTATAATCCTAACAGCTTTCATTTGAAAGCTGACGCTTGGGGTTTTTTAAATTGGGTTTTTGGTTGGGTTGCTTTTTTCCTACCTTCATTGTACTAATTTTCAAATGCTTAAGTTGCAAGTTAAGAGATGCATTAAGATCATAGCCAGAAGTGGCTCTGGCAGGTCCAAAATTTTACTGCCCTTCGATGCACATGTTCCACATCCAACACAGTTTAATGCCAAGCCTCTGACCCTGGCATTAGGCTAAGACAAAGAGCTAAGGGTTATGCCACAGTAGCACAGCTATTACTGCTACTCCTGCAGTGAGACCACCATTTTGAATAGATCTATAGCTGCCCCTATGGAGAGAAATACCTGCAGCACTTGACACAATCAGTTATTTTACAGAAAAAATGTTTCCTTCTTCTACTACTGCAACATCTCCTTCGCATCCTGCCAAGACTTCATATTGGCTTCCAAAGTTGCTCTTTTCAAATCATGGCAAATTAAGCCCTATTTCATAGAGCACATCGAGCCTCCCAGGCCTGAGATATTTGAACAAGTGACTAGGAGCAGATCTTCAACCTTCTGCCATTTAACAGGGACCATATCAAATTTGGGAAGGGGACAGAGGATCCACAGATGTAAGGGGATTCCTTTTTTCTGGTTTCTATTTTCTGGTGGGCATTGTACTCAGGCTAAGCGGAGCATGAGCATCCAGAGGAGAAACTTCTTGTTAATTTGCCTCTTTGCCCATATGAAACAAGATACTGGACACAGACACAATCAGAAGCTTCCAACTATATACTCTCCCTCAACTGTTGAGCTGCAGTTTAAATGCAAATCAGAATATATACAAAGTAAAGCTTTTAGAACAATTTCTATATATTGATTTGACAAGATTCCAAGCTGGACAGACACCCAACAGCTGCAATCCAGAAACCATTAGCAACATACCCAAGGTAAATAAGTTGGGCCTAGAGTTGTGCTAGTGTCTTACTACTCCTGAACCAGAGCTATTACATATGAGTGAGTATGGATAGGAGTTTACTATTTGCATTGCCTAATCTTTAATTATAAAATTAAAATAGTCATATTAATAAAAATAAAGCTTTCTGTAAGTCCCCTGCAATATTGAGGCTTAGATTCTTAATTTCCAGCCAGTTTTATGAGCTTATCTTCCAGGCTAGGAGAGACCCGAAGAGTCTGTACTGTTTTATACAGCCAAAGACATCATACTGGGAGCAAACTGTGTTTCAGACCCTGAATAGGTCATTTCAGTCTTCAGGCTTTGAATTTTTGCTAGTTCAGTAGTTTACCAGTGATTTTAAACAGAAGGTTTGTCAGATACTTGAAAAACTAAATCTCGTCAGTAGCTAGCGCTGTGCCTCCTAATTCTTCTTGTATCAGCTTCAAGATTACCAGCCCATAACACCTACAAGCCAAGGTGAAGACTACATGCAAGGATCCAGCATCAAAAAAAACAAAGCGAAGTCCCAACAAGTGTCAGGCTTTAATTCACAGTATAAGGAAGAAAAACTACAGTGAATGCATATGATGCTCCTTGCCCTACACCTTTTAGTTGCCAATCTGTGCTTTTTTTTTTGAATATAAGAAATACTAAGTGTTTTAGAATTATACGAAGATGATGTTCTTCTCTGGCTCATTTCTCAAAGACGAGCTCCTCAAGTCATCAAGTGGAGTTTATTTTACTTTTTCCCCCAACAGTCTTGCAAGTAGGACGAATGTGGCCTAAATATGTAGCTACTGGGGGGAAAAACAAAAAAAAAAAAAAAAAAAAAGTTTGCACCTTTCATTACAATCTGTGTTTAAGTGTAGAGAAAAAATACTGGCACTAATGTATGCATTTAACAATCTTCCACAGCTGACATTAACTATTACTACAGTGTCATCATTTATCACTATATTACTTCGTTCTGACCATAAATTCTACTAAATGGGAGGAGGTCATCTGAGCACCGCTTATCCTCCAGACATCTCCAATGAAAATCTCAATGGATCACAGGTGTAACATGTGGCCAGTCCAGGACGTATTCCTCAAGTAAGAATTCAGCACTTCCTTTAGACATCAGTTTTTAGAAAAGCCATAGTAATAATACAATAAATTAAAAAGTATTACTTACTAAATGCTTCCTCTGTGAGCTCCTCACTTAGACCATCTCCAGTTGTAACTGTTCCCCCAATTCCCTTTTCTCCTTTCATTGCCTGGAGAGGGGAGAAAAAGAAAAAGAAAAAAAAAAAAAAGAAAGAAATGTATTAAGAGTACAGTTGGCTTGAGATTGTTTCAAAACCCCAGGAACTCTAGCCAAGATTTGGAACTTGCAGAAGAGTCACTGTGCAGCAGCTGGAGTTTGAAATCCAAGACCTGTAAAACTCTACTGGATTTAAGAACGTGCATAATACAAGAATATATGAAGGGTATTTTTCATCTTAGCCATACTCCTCAGAAACAAAAACTTTGCAAACTAGGATTGTGTAGTTCTAAGAAAGGCTTTCACCTTCTGCAGAATGTCGAAGATCTGCAGTAATCCAGAAGGAGCAGTTAAGAGCATTTACAAGAAATCACAGAATCTCAGACCTACCGAGAATGTGCAACATTCGCTTACCAACCACACGCAAGTACCATCATCATACAACTAAGAGTTGACATTTAAAACCAAGATACTGGATTTCTTTTCCCACATCAAGGGCTACAGCCAGAAAGGATATCAGCACAGAAAGCCAAGGCTCCCAGTCATCTGCATGCAGTTTTACAAGTATGAAGTTTGATGCTCTATGCTATTACATAAGATCATCTAAGAAAATAATGTAAGTAGAAGAAGTGTTCTCTGCAACTGTTTGATGTAAACTAAATACTAAGATACAAAACAGAAGTATTTCACTATATACGGTACCCTGAAGACAGAACTAGCTGGAATGGAGGTTTAAAACTGATGAGCACAATCATCCAATCCATCCATCCAACTAAAACCCAATCCCACTACTCTGCTACCACAGCATATATATCTGCAAAAATGGTCACTTCAGCATCAAAGTAGCAGAGACCCACTTCAGACTTCTCCAGAAGTACTGAAACTAGTTAGGCCCTACTTGCATTTTTAATTAAAGCACATACAGCACTTTGATGGCACATGCAACTGCTACACAGAACTGGAAAAAGACAGCACACAGCAGTACTTCAACTTTTAGATTACACCTCCTGTTACTCAGTTATCAAGCAAATGACCTTCTGGGAAGGGGAAGCTTTAAGTGCTATCAGCAAATTAAGTCTGACCCCATTAATTAAAAAAACTTAGGTTTACAGAACAAAGAAAGTTTGAACAGCAACTCTATCTACAGCACTGCCAATTTAGACATTCCTGCTTCACCGATGTCAGTAAAACCAAGCAGACATACCAACAGACGGATCCACATTTAAAAATAATAATTAATTTGCTTTGAGGTTTTTTTTCCCAGGATTATTTCAACAATGAACAACAACTTCATTCAGGACTACGAGGAAGAGAGGTCACTGGATAAAAATACCTTTGATTTGTTTGGTTAAATCTGGTATTCTGAGGTAAAAGAACACCAAAGTAAAGAAGCAAGCAAGCATAATTCTCTTCAATCTCCAGTCTGGAGGCGGGGGAATGGGGGATCAGAATAAAAAACCCAAGCACAAGCAACTTCTTTTTCAGAAAGTTTAAATTGCTGCAAGGAAAAAAAAATGTCACTTTCTGCTAGAGAAGGGATAAATTAAACTGTTTGGATCACATACCTTAGCATGTACTATGTATCAAAAGCAAACTGAGGGATAGGCTAAAAAACAGATTAAAAAAAAACCACTGAAGCAGATAGCCTTCCATGTGAATCATTATTCCGACACAAGAAAAACAACTTTTTCTTTTGCAGATCTGAAGCCTAGGCAAACCATAGGCATCAGGCTAGTTCCTCAGAGGATGCAGTCTAGTACAGTTTCATTGATTGAACCCAAAGATCGAATTAAGTATTCTTAATAGGGACCTTTAAAGAACAGAGTGATTTACTACCAGCAGTATATTGGAGAATTTATTCAGTTGAAAGCTTGAACTACTTTGAATCAGCAAGTCTAATAAAAATGCTTACTTACTCCTTTTTCTCTTGATATCCTCTGGAATGCTTTTAAACATTACATTAGTCCCTGACAATAGCTGTGAGATACTGTGCAAGTTAGCTATTATATAATTACAATGACAGGAAGCTAAGGATAAACACAACCAGGTTAAATGAGGAAATACTGAAGTATATACCAACCTCTCTGAATTTTTGGAGGTATAACTTCAAAGGTTCAACATAGCTATCAAACCCCAAGGTAGACATGGCAAAGAGAATATCCTCTCCATTGATGGTCTTTCTTTTCTCTTGGTGACACCTCTCACTTGCTTCTGACGTTATAAAGCTGATGAATTCACTTACACACTCTTGCACGCATTCCTTTGCGTCCTTAGCAATCTAGTAAGGAAAAAGTATAATAAAATGATTAATCAAGGCACAAGAAGAGTACAAAAAAAAAAAACAACAAAAGAATACACTAGATAATAAAGGAAACATCCCAAAACCTGATGATAACACCAATTTAGGCAACGCCTGTATATGAGGGAAGCACTGGATGTCATCATTGCTCTATGTAAGCACAGCCACAACATGATTTTAACCTAAGTTTTACTATTTCAAGCAGCACAGCCAACTGCCAGGATCTCCTGAAGTCATAACTATGTTCTGTACAAGCTTTTACATATAAATGCATCTCATTATTGCTTACTTTGCTTACCTACACCTTCCCTTTAAACTTGTTCATTACAATGTCACAGCCCACTTCCATCTTCCTTTTAATAGGCCCAGCAGTTCCAACTCCACTGCAGTACATTCCCACAAATTCGGCAATGACAAGTATTTTTATCCCGACCAGATTCAGGGACTAGAATATATGCCTAGCAGCAACCATCTCTAATGCTTTAATATTCTGGTATAAATTTTCCAAATGAGAATTCAAATGAAGAAACATATGCCCCTGGCAAGAACGAAGTACGTAAATTTGATTACGGTTTTCAGCTGGACAAAAGTAATTTACCTGACTTAAAATAACAGCAAGCATTACTCATGATTATTTGGGAAGCTGACAGGAGCCAACTGAAAGATTATAATAATAAAGATTCTTATTCTTCACATGAGAAGAACCTATTTGTATTTAAAAAAACCCATGAATCAGTAACCGCATGTAGAATCTTCACTAGCTCCCCTGGTATTTTCAGACATATAGGGTGAGATTTTTCAGAAGTACTCATCAGCCAGCAGCTTCCCCTGCAGTTTTTCACAAAAACTTCCCTGATTCTTCAAGATAGCTTGACATTCCATATGCTAAATTCTTGAGCAAATCTCATCTTGATCACCAAAATTTTATGACAATATGGACTAGTGAAGAGATTTTTGCAGCAAAGATATAAATGTAACACCCAGATCTCCAAAAAGCCCTGCACACTATGAAGTAGAAGCAGATGCAAGTAAATTATGTCCTGCTTCTATTTAGAGTGATCTCAAAAAAAAGAAAAAAAAGAAATCAGCTTTAGCTAGAGGAAATATTACTGGGGCAGGAACTGTAGTGGAATACAATAGAGAAACAGCAAGTAATAGGAGCCCTGCAAAGGTTTCAGATAAACAGGTAGAACGGTCCAATCACCAGCTCAGCAGAATTGATTGAAAAGTCTGTTCTTAGAAGTAAGAAATAAGTCTTTCAATATCTGGCCTTATCTGCTACATGGTATAAGGCAAACTTCTTAGGTCATTTTCGCATTTGGACATGTAAAGCTTCAGGCAATGGAAGACTAACCAGAATGAGGAATGGATTTTTATTTCATCCAAAATGGTTCACTTATTCCCAATTTTATAATAAAACACAATAAATATAACAACTATAAAAATATAATAAAAGCAGAATAAATTTCATAAGGGGGAATCACATAGAAAATATTCTTCATGATATGGGATTGTCACCAAGTCTGACCCACGACAATTTCAGAGAACGTATCTTAGAAAAAGAAAGCTCCTGAAAGCCCTGTGAAGAGCACTGTTGTGGATACTCTAATTATGACAGTTACTAAAAGCTTTCAGAAACCTAAGGAAAATGGACTTGGTCTCAACCACCTCCTGCTCAGTTTTTTTTGTTGTTGTTTTTTTGTTTGTTTTTTTAAAGGCTTTTCTCCAATAAACCAGGATCATTTGGAAAAATGTATTGTTCTACCAGCTCAAGTTCACTCAGAGGAAGGAATAAAACTCATTAATATGCTTTCTTTACCAGACAAGGGTATTACCTTTCCTGTTTGGGGTATGGCATTTTTCATTATCCTTGCCACATTTGCAATTGGAAGATATATATCTTGTTCTCTAAAACTCTCTTTTGAGCCATTTGTATCTTCATGATCATTCATGCTGTCCTCTGTATCTAATGAAATAAAGAAAAGTTAACAGAAATTGTATTTGATAGACAGCAGGTAATAAGTCAAATTTAAAATCTTACACTGAAGAATGAAGAACTTTTGAAAGCCCAGTGCATTAACATTGTAGAAATAATTAAAAAAAAAAAAAAAAGATGTAACACCAGGGTACCTTTGTGAGTGTTCAGTATCATCTTATATTATGCACAGAAACGTATGTGACTGCTGAACACTAAGCATTTGTAATGTCATGTCAAAATACAAATTGTTTCCTAAAACATCAATTTTTTTGTCAACAGCCCGAAGGACTCAGTGTCAACACTGAAAAATCCAACCTCCACCTTCAGACTGCAGAAAACATGCTTTATACAGTGAGGCATTATGAATACAAACAATTGCAAATTCTTAGCTTGAGAGAAGATAGCAGATAACATACAAGAACTGGAAGGAAATACACACACACACACAGAAATAGTAGTATTTACTGTAACATTTCTTACCATCGTGAGGCTGTATCACATAGTGACTGCCACCAATGTAATCTCCAGCAATTCCTAACTGAGAAGCATCCGTTGTGGAGCTATCACCATCCATCTATAACCAAAAGAAGGAAACCTTTCAGTTATGTTTGTTTACCATTATACTGCTAAAAAACAGCACTTTAATCAACTTAGAACTACAAGACCAATTTATACAAAGTATAAATATTTTGTCATTTGAGAACAGCATCCCCTCTCTCATTACTGAGCTTTATTGCCAGTGGAAATAGTGAAACTGTTTTGGGAAGCTTCCCCAAAAATTCAGCCGGAGGCACAGGCTGGGCACATAAACGTTTGGTTCATGCAGCACGTATGTAGCAACCTTGTGTCGTTCCCATGAGAGTCTGACCAGAACAGGTCAAGGCATCTGCTTCTCTGAACAACCCTCAACAGCCAGCACCAGCCCACTGCTCACTGAACGCTTTACCTACAATTATTACACAGAGTGCATCCTTCACTCACCGTTACCCTCCCCCCAAACAGCTTTCGTCAAGCCCACTGACAAACTTCTCCTAGCCAGACCTCAGGACCAGCTCTGCTCCCTCATCCTCCCTGAGGCACCAACCACTCCAGGGTGCCTTCTGAGTTGTGTTTTCCTTTGCTTTCCCTGGTCCTGCCCCCCCCGGGCATCCTTCAGTGCTCCTCTCACAATGTTCTCATGTGGTGGCCAACAAGAAGTCTTCTCCTTGGGGCTTTAGAGACAGGGTGCAGTTTAATAGGTAATTTAAATGCCAGGAGAAAGAAAGAAGCTAAAAGAGCCAGCATTTCCCACCCTGGCCAGGGACCTTTGTCCTGGGAGGCACTGACCACGTTTCAGCTGGAGGAGTCTGGGAGAAGCCTGCCCTTCCTGCCCTCCCCCTTCCAATGGGGGCAAAACTACTGAGATCATCAGCAGCCATTTGCCGGTAAGTCTCAACGTTTGCTAGAAAATTTGTGAACGAGTAAATAGGTCTCACAGTGCTGCTCCAAACGGAGGCCGTGTCCCAGAGACTCCTCAGCAGCCTGCTGTCTCACTGCTCGGAGACATCCCATGTGTTGGGCTTCCTCGTCCTGCAGAGGCGGAAGAGGTGAAGATGCCTCCCTACGTCCCTTGGAAGTTTGCACCTCTTTAGTGAGGACCTGCCACCACAGCAACCCAACACATCGCTGCCTTTTGCACCCGCGTTTTGCCACCGTACACAACACGCAGATATATGTGCATTCTTGCAATAGCAAATGCTCCAGCCCATCTAACCTGTTACCATATTACATTTTGCCTTTTTACAGGAATAACAAATTTCCTTGAACACTATCACCAGGTGCTCAGTAGAAAGCTCAGACCTATATAGAATCATGGCAGACAACAGTTTCACATTCAAAGGGGCTATTTTAGCAGTGCCAAACCTAAGTTTGAATTCAAGTCTCCAGCTTTTTAAAGCTTTTGGACAATTTCGACTTTTTTCCAGTTGCAGGTGTCTTGAAAATTAGTATATTAAAATTAAACTTTTGCAGAACATTTAGTTCCCATGCTTCCAATGTCTTTTTTCCCCCCCCAGGGAAGGTTTATTTTTGCAGTCACATGCTTTAATAAGGCTTCTTTTGCAGAGAGGAAACAATGCAAAAATTAGCGAGGGAGAAGGGGTTCCCAGCACATGCAAACTCTTTCAACACTGGCACACAAATCCAAAGATTTTTTTTAACACATTCAGATGCACAGCACCAGATATGCCTTTGCCTCAGATTTTCTTGGCTATGTTTAACATCAAACGGCTCTGTTATCATTCGCTTATTTACCTGCTTGCTAGAAAATTAGCTCTTCCATTCCCATTCTACACTTCATGCAGTTCCTTCTCTGGACCAGCACTTCCCATCCTTCCCCCTTCCCACCCCAGCTGTTTCCGACCCGAGCAGCCGGCCTTGCTGACGAGATACACACACAGCCCCGCGGGAGGCAGAACCCGGCTCAATTCACTCCCTGACCTACACCAGCTGTGCAGGTACCCTGGTGTCACAACCTCTGCCCCAAAGGGTCGTGTAGTCACTGCCCGTGAGACCATGCAGCTCACTTCTTTCCTGAACCATTAGCCTGAAGAAGGAGAGGGAGGGAGAAGCAATCTTGTGCCGTTTTTATACCTACCCAGAAATATGAGCAATTTAACTTCTCTCTAATCTGCACTTTGCCTGTGGCCACAGGCCTGGGTTTTCCTTTCAAACCTTTAGGCAACATCCGGTGCTACGCTTGGCCACAGACACACACGTAATCTGAGCGCTGCTTGCATTCAAGGCAATACTACAAACAGCTGGATGTCGCCTTAGGAGCTGTTTAAGAGAAAAAAAACACTCTTTCACCTCTTCTTCACTGTAGAGAATATTACACACACACTGCTTTTTTTTAAAGCACTTCCAGTCCCTTCTGATGGGCTTTTGTAAAACAGTTTCACTTCTTACACAGCAGCTCTGCCCAAAGGAAGGGCAGCGTTCTAAGCATTAGTCTTCCATGTGCCAACTTTCACATAAATTCGTTTTGTCTGCATTTTGCAGGCTCTTCATTGGGAGTCTGCTCCCAAAAATTTTGCTTTTCAATTTTCTAAAGGGTCTGCAGTTTGCTTACTCAGCTCGCTGTAGTGACAATGCAAGGATATCACAATCCTGCACGACAAGATCACCAAAATTGACATCACCCATCATTAAGAGAGTTGTGTCTCTTTTCCTTCYGCAATTTGAAGCAATTAATGTTCTGCAGCCTGGTAAATCCCACAAGCTACCTCCAAAATTAAGTTAGGATTATCTGGCAGTCTTGTTCTCAGTTTTGGCTCTCTGATCCCTACTAGAATTTAGTTCAGAATTAGGGTCTCCACAAACTTTAGTTTTACTCAGCCCCAGTACTATTTTAAATGCCATGATGTTTCTTCCCCTCTCCTTTTTCAGTCTTCTATAAACGTATCTTCTAAAATGTTTCCTTCTTTCAGGATTGCAATATTCTTCAATTTTCTGCAGTGATGTGGTAATTCACTTGTTTCTGCTCACACCTCCTGCAGGTTACCCCATGTGAATCTTTATTGCCAGACCCAGCAATATTATTTAAGAAACCATCTTGCTTTCATTAGCCCAGCTCATCTTCAAAAGACGATTCCTGCCTGAATCTCTTTTAAACCTCTGCTGCATCTGTAGACAGTTTTGGCCGTATTAGACTAATGCATCCTCCAGGTAATACCTTCACTTTTATTCTTTTCTGTGTGCACATTTCCATATCTACTTACAGTATGTATTATTTCATAATTAGTGAGAATTTGAGTGGAAGCTTATCAACATTATGAATCTAAAATAGCTATTAGCAAAATTGACAGGAAAAGGCTTGCAAAAGAAAAAGGCAGATCTGTCTCAGATAAAGAAAACAGGCACTGACAGCTTAACATCAACTGAAATTACTTCTGTGGGTATTACTCTAAGAAAGATTTTTAGCTGCCAGGACAACCTTGGGACAGGGGATTACACACAGCGTAACGCCGTTCTGCATAATGCTTAGCATAACCAGGTCCTAATCCAGGATCACAGGATAATTCAGGTTGGAAGGGGCCTCAGGAGGTCCCTAGTCCAACCTCTGCTCAAAGCAGGGTCAGCTCCGAGCTCAGAGCAGGGTTGCTCAGGGCTTTATACAGCCATGTCTGGAAGACCTCCATGGACGGAGCCTGCCCAGTCACCCTGCGAGCCTCTTCCACTGCTTGGCTGGCCTCGCGGTGAGAAAAGGAGCGGCATCTCTACACACTACTTCAATCCAAGTAAGTTTGATGGAAGAATTTCAGTCAGATTTAATTTTGTCATTTAATTCAAATCTAAATCTATGCATCTGAATATAGCAACTGTAATTAATATACCATCTAGTCACTCTACCAGTATTTCTTTGAGCCTGATAGATGACACAAACATGACCCTGCAGAAAAATGTGGCCACTGCTATCCTAGTCATCTCATAATGAACACAGTTACATGTTCAAGTATTATGGTTTTAATTTCAGATGCTCGAAACTCAAGTCAATCACCACATATCTGCTCAGCACAAGGTCTGCAATACATACAACACAATACAATGCTCAGAAAATGAGAAAACACTGCTCTCAATACACTGTTGCTAATTAATCCCCTCCTTTAAGCAAACAAACAAACAACCCTCAAAAAACAAAAACACGAAACAAACTACACTTTCAGTGTCCATAACCTTACTCTAAAAAGGCAGCAGTCCAATGTAGCATAGAAACACCCTGCCTACAGTAACTGCGGTCACCAGTTGACTAAAAGGACAACAGTTCTTACACTGGCACATTTAGTAGGAAGTGCTACCTCTTTGGATGGAAGTAGATGCTAAATTTCATGAACAGGCAGAATCCTGGAAGATCTAGTCCTAAAAGCTCCAGACGGGCAAAAACTCTCCTCTCAGATTTTGCTTTAACCCCTGGAGCTGTTACTACTTTCTTTAAAGAAAAGTACCTATTTGCAGATTATATATCCTATTTGCATGGCAGTTTCAGCAGGCAGACATTGCAATGGCTCTTAATACAAGACAGTGTCTCCTATACCTGTGCAGCTACCAAATTGCACAAATTGCAACACATTGGTCTAGTAGCACATACTGCACACATCTGCAAGAAGCACTTATTGCATGGTGTACATTACCCTTAGCCTTTACTGCTAAGAAAACACTGAAGCTCCTCCGTGCACAGACATATTGGCTGAACCAAGACTAAGAGTTAAGCATACCAGAAGCAACAACATGTCAGTCTCTAAAGTGACCATGCCACTGGTCTTTATCAACAAGAGAGAGAAAGCAAGTAAGTACCAGACAGTCAACCCAAATATTCAGTGATACACTGCAAAAAGCATCTGAATACAGAGCAGCGGTGATGGTGGTTTCCTGTTTGTTTGGGTTTTTTTAAACTCTAATGAAAATTAATATTACTAGGAAGATACAAATTAACAGATACAGGGAAATTAAGCTGAGAAATATGTTCAAAGGGAAACATTTCAGATCAATGGCATCAAAGAAAACTCAATTATAAGCTGCCAGTGAATGAACATATAGGTTTACGCTGACATCTGGCAGAAAAATTTCTGGAGGATGCTTAGAAAAAATGCTTCTGTCAGCTGCCCACAACTCACTGTTCCTAGAATACATCTATACTGCATTAATAAAACCTCAGTATCTCAAAGTAAATTTTGCATCCTGTTTAATCTTAAGAACTCTCTTAAGAAAGCAGTATCAGTGTCTCAGCTAAATGATAACTAAAGAAGAATACAAGCCCAGACCTGTTTGCACTGAGGAGAGGAAGGGTCTAAAACTTAGAGCAGTGTAAAAGGCAAAAATAGAATCAAAGAAACAAGATTTTATCTTCAGACTGGGAAAGTTATCTGTCAATGATTTGCAAAACCGGTCTCTTGAGGGGAAACCAAAGGTCTCTTGTGATTTAAGTACTTCACATGGTATTTATCCACCCTGTCTCCCAAAATTACTACCCTACAAGAGGGACAGCAGAATATGATATGCAATGAACTGAAGCACTTGGTGCACTTTCTACGCAGTTGTCCCTGCCATAGAAGCAGGACAGAAATGATAACTATAGCTGTAGGTAGTAACCACATCAGTCATCGTAGATTAATTTTGCCACCACACCTTATCACAAGAGATGTAAAGCTGTAAAACAGTACATAACAGCAGAGACAACGAAGGTTTGAGCTTGCTGCTCCTAAACAGAAATACAGAGAGAATTTTAAATTGAAAATACAATTTTAATTTCCTTTTATTTTTCAATGACTTCTGGAGAACATAATTCCCCACTGAATTCTCACCTGGCAGCAAAGCAGCATCTCCTGCAGCAAGAAACACCGACTGGTAAATGCATTCACGGGACATCATTCCAGCAGATCCACAAAAACTTAAAAGTTAAAACCCCTAAGCACATGCCTAGAACACAAACAGATCCTGCACTGTCCCTCTCCATCTCAGGCTCCTCTAATCTCTCACATTCAGTGTTTTCCCCCACAGCAGAATATTAGAAGCAGAGTGATGCTGAAAGGACCTGGCAGCGTCATTAAGGCTCATTAGCCTCTAGGCTGTACCAGGCTCCTTCCCCTGGACCACGGGGAGGAAGCATTTCCCTTACGAAATCCAAACAGGGCCTTCGCACCCTTCCACCTTCCCCCTCCATGTACCAGTATTACCAACTGATGGCGCATCTTATGAGCCCTGATGTCACCGGCCACAAGTCCCCTCCGCATGGATCCAGCTGTGCTAGAGTGTGTGGTAGCTCCTTACTAGGCTGGCTAACTGTTTATAAGCATGGTTACCTGCAACATATAGGGGTGGACTACCAGTGCATACATTTTTACATCAAGTAGGAGTGAATCAGTAATACGGAGCAAGTAGGAGAAACTGAGTTTCCATGCCTTCCCTTTTTTAGCAGTAAAAGAGAGAAGCTGAAGGGAAAAAACCAAGATTAACTGAGGAACGGAGGCAGTTTTGTTGCTTTTGTAGAAGCTGGAAGAGGGCAGCAGTGCTGAACAGACTGCACCAGCACCTCCATCCTCCTGCAACACCGACTGAAAGCCCCATATTACCTTTCCATATTAAGTTTTTGATGCTTTTCTAGCATTTTTTTTGTGAAAAACTAAGCTTATCTACTTATTAAAGCAGCAATCCATAAATCCTGCCTTTTTCTTGTGTAAGTTTGGTAACATTTGTAAGTTGGTTATGTTCCTCCTTCATTCATTGCGGTAGTACATCAAGTGTGGCAATAAGCTTATTCCTCTCAAGCAATAGGGCAAGCAAGAGATTTACAAAGCTAGTTCAGGACAGGCCAGTATTTTCAGTCAAAATTATCAGATTTGCTGACCCTTCCTTTTATTCTACAGATGTTATTTACACATTGTTTAGTATGCATATATATAGAGTCGTGTTTTGCACTTTTTACAAGCATCCTGCCACTAAAACATCAATGTCCACATACCGTGTTTCCCTAAAGTACTATAGCAAAACTAGGTACTGAAAAGTCAAGTTTCTTCCTAAGCAAAATTTTAAAGGTGAAGTGACATTAGAGATTTGCATTTGAAAGTACTAAGGGAAGAGCCTTGCAAGCCTTTTTAAAATGTTGACAAAATAAGATATCTGACTTTAAAAGTTTCATAGTATTTCACGTTTCATACCTTCAGAGTATCTTGAACAATCCTTTTCACTCAATTTCTGTACACTGCCTCCCTTCACATAATTATTACCACAAATAAGAGGTTATCTATTAAACTTTGAACTGCTGTAATTGTCAAATATTGAAGTCTAAAGAGTAATATCCAGTATTCTTGACTTCTTTCAAATATAATTTCATGTCTGTAAATGCTAGCAAACAAGACCATATACAATCACCCGCTCAATGCAGAGCATAAGCACCTCATGCAGACCTCATAAATAATGATTCAGATTAAACCATCTTGGGTCTCCCAGAGAATTACAGATGGATCCTCCCTTAACATTACAACTGTCATGCCATAGGCCACATAAGGGGGGGGAAAAAAAAAAAAAAGTAATCACTAAGCTTATTGTTTAGGAACACTATGCTAATGATTATGCATAAACACCATTTCTCCATTCCTTCAAGCCAATTAAAGCCAGACTGTGAATAATGCCCAAAGTGGCTCCTTCCATTTTGCTTCTTGCTATTATTTTGCCTGAGCTTCTTTTGAGAAAGCTACATTTCTTTTTTAATTGACAATAACTTCCATCTATCAGCAAGATAGGCAAAGGTTACTTAGATGTAAGTAACTCAAGGGCTGAAATCCACATTTCTACGTCCCCCACTGCCTAGAAATGTTCTGGTCATTATTATCAATTATTTTGCCCTCCCAAAAGTGACCCAAGCACACTAGGTAGCGTTTACATGACAGTTCTCTGCAGAACAAAATCTTTTTGGTTAAGCCTCGCAGAAATTCGTAAAGCTAGAAGTTGACTGATTTTCTATTGCTGCAGTATTGCAGCAACACCTGGGACGGTTTCTTTAACCAGTGTACCTTAATACTTGCAGAAACATTACTAGAACACACGAATTTTTTTTATTTTCCAATATGATTGTCTGTGAATAATCTACACAATACTGTTCAGTATCACCAACTACATAATTTCTGGATGGAGCAGTGGCTGGCACGCACAGGTGTGCCAAAGAACACTTGTCGAACACACAACAGTTGGGTAGACATTGAGAATGACAAGAGTCCTGCCTCTCTCCTACCTGCCATGTGTGTTACGGGATAAGCCATCAATGCTGCTTGGCTGTGCCAGCCGATCAATCTCACTTCCTGACTTCATGCCCTTCAAATGATGCAAAAGCAGCCAGCGCAGGGGCACGAGGGGGAAACCCTCCTACTTACACAAATAGCCTAAAAGCCTTTCTTGCACGCAGCTTGCGCACCTGTTTGGTAGATACCTCATCTATCGTGGTTTCTCATTTTCAAATCGAACAAGACAACACGTGCTCGGTTATTTAGCAACTTTGCTGTTAATCACCTTGGCTGCAATTTCCGTGCTGAACGCGGCAGCCTCCCGTTCCTGTGGGAAGGAGAGGCCACACACCTGTACCCGCCCGCTGGCTGGGAGCTTTGTGCCGGAGCCCACCTGCAGACCACTGCCCGTTATTCCCTCCCCGAAGCGCCGTGCCCGGACCCTGCTGCCCGCACGGTCACCCGGGGACTCTCACCACATCCCGGGGCCTCGCCCTACGCAAAACGCCTCCAGATCTTCAAGGAAATTTCGGTCTCAACAACAACAGCGGCCGGGGCCCGGCGGTCTCGCCCCGCTGCCCGGCTCCCGGCCCGGCGAGAGGCCGTGGGCGTGGTGGGGACCCGCCAGAAGAGCGGCGGGGCCCCGGCCCCTCGCTCCCGCGGCGAGGGGAGGGGGCTCAGCGGGCTGCGGCGCTGGCCGGGCAAAAACAAAAGAGAGCGGAGCCCCCTCCGCCCGCGCACGGCGAGGCGCGGCCGCCACAAAGCCGCCTGCCCCGCCCGCCATGCCGCCGCCACCGGGAAGAGGGGCCCTGAGGCAGACCGGGCGCAGCCGGCGAGCCGGGAAGGAAATCGCCGCCGGGGGGTGGCGGCGGTCGGCAGACGAGCCCGGCGAGAGGCCGTGGGCCCCGCGGGTGCCTCGCCGCGACCTCAGCGGGCGGTGAAGGATGCCGGGCGCCCCGTCTGCCCGCGCACCGGCGGCCGCGGCCCGGCCCGCGGCGGACACGGCCGCGGGGCAACCGCGCTCCCGTCTCCGCCTCCTAACGCCCCCCCCGCCCCGCCTAGGCCACAAAATGGAGCCGGGGTGGGGGGGCACCTCCTCCCGCCCGGCCCCGCGGAGACAGGGGGATACCGGCAGGGGCAGCTGCCCCGACACCCCTGCCAAGACCCACCGCCGCCGCCGCCTCCCCGCCCGCGCCGCCGCCACCGCCTCCCCGCCCCGCCCGCTCCGCTCCCCCGGCCGCGCGGCTCCCGGTCGCACAAAGAGGCGAGCGGCCGGTGGCGGGGCCCGGGGGCTGCCGCCCCCCACTTCCTGGTCCCCGCGGCGGCGGCGCGGCGGCAGCGCCGGGGCCCGGAGAGGGAGACGGACATTTCATTCGAGCCTGTAGTGGAACCGGTTACCAATCATTGGCCGGAGCCAGGCACAAACCTCCAGTGCGGCCCTGGTTGGCTCCCTCCGCAAATCGGCTGTTTGGTTGGACAGAAAATGGCTGCGAAGGAACCAGTCCCAGCGCGGAGCCCCGCTTCCCGCAGCCGGGCTGCCCTCCCTCCGCGCCGCCTCCCCGCCACGCGCGCCGGCTCTTCCCCTCAGCGCGCTCCCTCCCCCCGGCCCTGCCCGCCTCCTTTATGCGGCCGGAGGCGGCCGGCCTGGGGTGCCGCCGGGCCCGCCTCCCCCGTGCTGAGGGGCGAAGGGGGCCCCGCGGCTGGGCTGAGGTAAAACCGCCTGTCGGGGTGCGTCTCCAGGCTCCCGGCCTGCCAGGGAGGGCTGTCCGCCGCAAAAGGGCTCTGTCCCGTGGGGTGCGGGGCTGGTGGTGGTGGTGGTCGTGTAGTGGGGTCGCTGCCCAGGCACAGCTCTTGCCCGGGGCTGTCGTGAAGGAAACCCTGGGAGGTGGGGAACGGGGCAGAGAGTGGCCTTCCCGGCTGTGTCCCGCTGGCCTTGTCCCCGTCCTCTCCCCCCGATCACTTCAGTGGCAGGGGTCTGCTGTCAGTAGGGCAGGCACCATTTTTATAGAGGGTCGAGAGGTTCCTCAGGTTTATTCAAAGCTGTCCTACACCTGCGTCTAGGTTCATTGGTTGAGAGGAAAACCAGTGACTTCCTAGGTTTCACACTGAGAAAGAAGAGGCTGATGAGGAAGAGGAGATTGATGAAGGAGGATGATGGCCCATGGGACCTAGGTCCCAACCAACCATTTGGTGGAACAAAACATTGGGTGAGAGGATCTGTGGTTCTGTGTCGCCCCCTCCCTCTACAGAAATAAAATCTCTGCAAACCTGAAAGGATCGTTTCCCCCTGGTGATACAGGGCCTAAGAAGCACATTTTCCTTCCACTTTTAGGCTTTGTTCTGAAGAAATACAGGCTGCTAAGTGAAGATGATAGTTGGACTGACTTCCCCACCAAGATTTATAAACCTCTTTATGAAGCATTTATATGAAACACTTCATAATCCACCAATCCTGCCATTCACTAGAATCAGAGAGAGGGATTTTTCTTCTAGGTGGAGGCAGCCAAAGACATTCCACACATCTGCCATCAACACGTGTATGTGCAATCTCCACAATGGAGGTAACAAGAAGAATTTTGTGCAGTTCTTAATAACCTATAGTCATTCTTCATTACTTGAAGGTCTTAAGTATTTTACCTAAACTGGTATGAAACTCATGTTTCACAATGGCCTCTGCTAGCATTCTTCTTCTGGTTAATACCTGATAAATACAGTACATTCCTCTCCTAGCTTTATTCTGGCATTTGGATTTAAGCAAAGCAAAACTCAATAAACCTTACACATTTCCACTTGGTTTCACATAACAATAGTAGTTTCATATGTTTTGAAATAAAGATTCAGATTCACTCAAAATGTCCATGTATTTGGATTGTTTTGACTTTAAACTGAAGCATCAAATGAGACAAATTTTGCATGGGCTCAGGTTTTTACTGCAAATGCTATATGCAGTTTGATTCTGCCTCCTGGGTACTGTGAGCAGTAGTTAGTTATTTTTTTGAAAATGCCTGGAAGATGTAAAGTAATGCAAGAACATTCACTAACGCTGGGACCTTAGGGAATGTCTTTTCCCCTTTATCTGTTTTATAGTTTGTGTTGTCTAAATTAATACCATGACAATACACTATTCATCTTGCTGTGCAGTTTTAAGATCTTTGGATGGATACTCTTATCTCAGCCCAGAATTTCACAAGTGAGTAGAAAGATGAACGCTGACCAGTGTCCAGGTTCTTCAGGGCACAGAGCAGACAATGCATTTTTTTTGAGCAGCTAGTCGATATTTTGAATCTTTCCTTGAAAGCATGGCCCTCAAATCTTTCTACTGCATATTTTTCAAACTTAAAACAAAAATATTAACTGTTTCTCCTCTGGTGTTTTTGCTGGCATTTATCAGTGTCGTATTGATGCAAAAAACTAGTTATCCGCTTATTTTACTCAACACTTTTCTTTAGGATAGCATAGTGGGAACAAGTGTTCACTGTTACTTGTGACAGAACAGCACAATGGTTAAACTTGTCAGCCAACTGAAGCCAGGGAATCCAAGCCAGCATTACCTTTTACATACATACATTTTATCTTGTGTTCTTCCATTAGTAACAATTTCTGTCACACATTTATCATGCAGCCTTTAATTGGTTTATTATTTTATCCATATGCTAAGTACATTCTCAAGCTCCATATATTTGCAGCACCATGTGTTCTATTCATACCATATCCTGAAAAGGTGTATTTCAACATCTGATCTGCATCTCCCCTCTGTACAGTATCAGGGGTGTCTTGTGTGAACGTTGATAAATCATCTAGTATAATGCTTGTTGCTTTGTTATCTACCTGCTTATCAATTACAGTCTCAAATTCCCCATCATGTCATTTAGATATTATATTCTCCAGGTTCGTATATAATTTCTCCAGTCTGTAGTGTGTTCCTCATATTCTGTACCCAATGTACCTCTCCTTTTAGATCAGCTCAAATTCTGTCTATACAAAAAGAGAATGTTCAAGAGCAGGTGGAGTTAACTGCAGTAAGATGTGAGAGAGTTCTCTGAGGTTGTGATCTGTTTGGTGAGGTTGTCATTTTGTGTCTGAAATTTTCAGTAAGGAAATAAAAATCTTCAGATATCTTCTGTTCTACTTAGTAGGTGTTAGCTAAGACAGCTGTCAAAGGTGAGCAAGTACGCTTCTTTAAACCAGAACAGATATATCAGCCTGCTCGAAAATGTGCCTTGCTTGTGATCTGGACTCTGTAATTTGGAAAAGTATGTGTTTGAAATAAGAAATTACAATTTTTGAAGAAATAGCACTGGATGTAGTGGGGGGTTCATCTAACATTCTCCAGAGTTCTCATTACTGTGAAATTCTGAGTATAACAGACTGGAAATAGGTCTGTTGTCAAACTATGAACTCCATGGTGCTTCAGGAATTTATTTTCATTATTAACAGTGATCTTTCTAATGCTCGTTATCTCTTTTTTTGTAGATTAGAGCATTCTTATTTGTATTAGACAATCCTAATTAAAAGATACTTGGAAGATGCTGCAGACCCAGGCAATGCTATGTGAAAAAAGACTGAATGCAAAAATCCAGAAGAAATTATCTACAGGTAATTAACCAAGTCACATTAGGATGAGATCAGATGGAATTAATTGAAGTTCAGGACATTTTTTATTTTTTCAAGGATCAGTAGCTCTCAGTTGTGTTGAAAAATTCTTTAGCTACACAAGTGTACCTTGCTTGTAGATAGTACTGCTCCTTTAACAGTAAAATTTCTGCTACACTTGGAATGAACTAGGTGCTCAGGTGGCCTTCATGCTGTATGGTCCCACAGCTCTGAAAGGGAGTCATGTATAGGGTCTGTACTGTGACAGTACACCTGAGAGGCAGAGCTATAATAGTAGCCAGCTTTGACATCCACACTGTGAGGACCAAAGGATGTGTTTATTCACAGCAGACTGGTATCCAGCCAAAGAGGGGGCTGGGCAGAGTGTGATTCTGAAATTACTACAGCTCATTTGGGAAGTATGGTCCAAAGAGCAAGGTGCAAGCTTGGATTCAACAAGCTTGGATTCAATTTGCAGGTCCACTGCATGCTTCTTGTATGACCTTGGGCAAATTACTGTAAATTCAGGCCATCAGATTTCAATTGAGAGGTGTGTAAATACCTTTGAAAGTTTGAATTTTAATCATATTGTGCCTCAGTTCCCCATCTGCTGAATCAGTAGCAATATTACCTTCCTACTTTGAGCTGAACTGTGAATTGCTTAGATACTAGGAGAACAGGAGAGGTAAGAGTACCACAGGTAACAAATTACAAGTGAAGCTGTTTGCTGAAGGCTTCTTGAGACTGAGCTCCTGTGTGCAATCTCTAATAGCTCATTTTTGAGCCTTTTCTTCACCACTGCTTAACTGCCTTTCTTTCACAAGATGTACAGAAATGTAATATGTTGAGACATATTCCACTAAGTAAATTCGATTAAACTTGGCCATTTCAAAAGTTATTGGGGGAGCTACACAGATAGGCAATTTATGAATGCCTGAGTCTTGTTCCCTTAGATAAAAGAAAAATCAACTTACTGTTTTCACCAGTGGAACAGGTAATCAAGCAAGTAGATCCAAACATACCGCTTGAAGTTTAGATGTGCTAGTTAATCTCAGCCACGTGAGGTTAAATGTGGCTAGCAGCAATCCCTTTGAAATGTACCTGGAGCAGAACTGACTTGTAATCAGGTAATGTATATGTTAAAACATGTCTAAAACATCAAGTATAAACATTCCACAAGAGCAACAAAGAACTTCAAAGTACACGTGCAAGATGATGGTCCAGACAGAACCATTTGAAGGATTAGAAGAGATCTTGGCAAAAGCCTCTAACTTGTCCATGAATAATACAGCAACAGTTGGAGGTGAAACTATAACAATATCTTCTCTGCTTTGTTTTCAACAAAGCAATGCCACAGTTTTGAGATGCAATCTGACAGCAGCTTTGCTCTGCAATTGTGCCATTACAAATAAAAACATTTGCGTTGGGTTTGGCTCTTTTCAAAACACGGGAAAAAAATCAATGCTCATTTTAAATAGAAAAGGATTAAATCATTTAGCTTTTTCAAACCTTATGACAAGTAATACGAAGTATAAAATGAAAAACCTAAGTAGCTCTAGTAAAATTTTAACTTAATTTTTTGTAGCTAAATTTATGACACATTTGCAAGTGTCATTCACATGGGTTTATTTTTTATCCTCTGCATTCAGCTACATTCTGTGGCTATGTGTTTTGGGTTTTATCCTGTTAGCAGCTACATGTGCAACTGAAATTTCTCAGTAGCATAAGTATGGTGAAAGATGTCTTATTTAATTCTGCTGTGCAAAAGGACAAGCAGCTGCTTAATGGCTATGCAGTGAAACCCTACATCTCCCATGGGTGGGGAAGCTGGGTTCCATTACAGCTCTGTTTTGGGTCCTGCAGAGGGAGCACAGAAGGCAGGTCAAATGAAGAGGGGCAGTGAGGAAATGTGGACTATTGCCCCGTTCAGTTCTGATTACAAAGTTACAGTTATGAAAGCCCTGAGGCTGTCAGTGCTGATATACTGGAGTTACGGAGTAGGGGCTCTGGAGGACTACAGAACTAAGTTTTGCTCGGTATCATGAACATTTTTTCATAAAGCCTGTGTTCTCACATTTTGTCCATATGGTTGAATTGCACAATGGTAATAGATTTGATCACTTAGTTTTGCTTGGAGTGACTGGAGGAATTCAGTGTTTCATACTTTCCTGGAAGTATCAGAGGTTTCCAGAGGCTGTGGCACTTGTCAGTGTTTGTAGTTTCCTTCCTGTAGAGGTGATTATGTGGGATTCCAAACTGCACTGATTCAAAGGCCTGTGTACATTACCATTGTGTCAGCGGCATCACTAAAACAAAATTGTTCTCTTAGAATCTGTTGCACTGGGTGGATCTTAACTGTGCCACTTAACTATCACTAAGATACTGAGAGACATCGTCACATTTGCAGTGTAGGCAGAGGCATAGATTTCTTCTGTCAATTTAAACATGAAAGCTGGAATTCTTCTCACTTGAATTTGTCCAAACTAAGGGCCACGGATAGGCTCACTCTTTAGAAGTGCCTGTCTTTGGAAGGATGAGTTACCATCTGGACATGCGTGTCTTTGTTGGCGATAGAAGGAGCTCAGATCAAGAGCTTACACGAGAGGCCAAACTTTTAGATGGCTGATGTAAGGTAAGATGAATCTAAACTTGCAAAAATGACTGGTGGTATTTCAATGACATTAATATTCTGAAAATGCAAGGACTGTGTCAGCTTTAATAATGCTAATAGTTAGGTGATTTTGCATTCAGCCCCAAGAATTCTGTACTTTATAAGAAGGTGGCTCTGTGGGCTCTTCATTTACTGAGACAGCCTTCCTCCAAGTTTATATATAGAAGGATTATATAGAAATCTTTGTGGGAACAGAAATTCTAATATTATTTTAATGATCACTCTTATAATAGCCACAGGGAGCTGGGAATCAATTATCTCAGAAACAACTGAGGGAGTGGTCCCATTGACGTACCATTTAGATTATCGCAGCTCTGTTACAGCGTTCTTCAGCAGCAATCATGCACCAAGTACGTTTGCTATAAAATATCTTCATCAAGATTTCAAGACCAAGTAAAACACCTTACATTTCATCTCTATAAAGAACATAATCAGTTAATATCTTAATGCAATTACTATTTTTATTAATAATTCAAGTATTTTATAGACTTTTTACACATTAATTGAATTTATCACAGCTGATCTCTTAATCCCAACAGTGGTAGCTTATCCAGGCTATGCCTTCTAATAGTCCAATATTGAAAACAGGATGCAATGTGACAGATTTTCAAGACTTCTTTGTCTACAGATATTTCTAATGAGACGGTTTTTGCTGTCCTGCTTCTTTACACAGCAGTTCTGAAGATCTGCGCTGAATTTTCATTGTAGATGGAACTAACAAACAGACAAACCCAAAGCATATTTAAATCAGTGCTTTGGAATTGGACTGAAATAGGCTTTCAGTCTCCCAGTGACTTCAGTATGCAGACTTATCTCTGACTCCAACAGGGGTTTAAGTTGGTGTCTGTATCAAGGAAATAATACAGGATCCAGGGTGTCCTTCAACTTGATGATCCTGAAGACTGCTCTCCTATGTGTGTCCTTACTACTGGAAAAGGACAGCATGAAGATTATTTATGAGGAGGACAGCAGTAGAAATTGAAATGTCAAGTTTTCTAAACACAGAGGAAGATTAAGTGTCTCTCCCAAAGAGTCTAAACAGGGAGAGAAAGGCAAAGACTGACAAAAAGGTATATAACATGCAGACAAGGCATCAGGAGATCACATTAGTAATAACTGGAACATTTTTTTTCCATCCTCTTTCTTCCACTTTCCATTCTTCTTGTCATCATAGTCTGCTTGCATTTCAGTGGTCCAACACTGGACCTCATGTATGTGTGCAGTTCAGTCACCTCAGAATAAATTATAAGATAAATTGATGTACTTGGCTTTTCATAAGCCTCATAAAAAGTGTGATTTCTAGGCAAAATTTAAATAAAAAGGGGGCCAATACTTTTTGGATCTGCCCAGAAAACAGATTTAACATGGGGAACACTGTAAGATCATACAGAAGTCCTCTATGGGGAAGCACACAAACAAGGTAAAGAAGTAGGTTAAACTGGAGAGAGGATGATCTGGCAAGGTAATAAATCAGCCAAAAGGGAAGAGTTTTATAGGACCTTGGAGTTGATCACAACCTGTGATTCAGGAGAAAGCATGAAGCCTGTGGACAAACAGGAAAGGAGTTATCTTTTAAGAGGCCAAGATCAGAAGTGGTCTGATTAAAGTAAGAGTTAAGGAACATAAGTTCTCAGGCTGTACTTTGAATGGCCTGAAGGTGGTATTCGTGAGGAGTTGTAATAACTAATGTAAGAGGTGATCTGAGCCAGTAAAACTGTTGGAAGAAGCAACAGATTTGGAAGAGTGGGGTAAAGAAGGTGAAAATGAATGCTAGTCTTCGGGTGCAGGAGATTCTGTTCTGCAGTGACAGACCCCTTGGTTACTATGCTTACTTAAAGCTTTTAAGTGATTTTGGATGCACTGGTTTTCAAACTTACAAAACATCTCAAATGTAGAACTTCATTTTTGCCGTTGCTTCAATGGATCTTCACCACAGCAACATAAGACCTTTTCTTAATGAAAGGAAATGTGATTAGAACATAATTGCAAAACAATAAGCAAAATGAAACATTATGAACGATTTCAAGGACAGTAACAGCACTCCAAGGTGTTTTTTTAAACTTGATTTTTCTCAGATTGACTGAATTGCCAGCTGGTAGTCCCCATTTAATGAAAATATTGAGATGGGGTTTGGTGGAATAGAGTTCCTTCCCTAAGCTTGTTCAGCAACTGTTTTTAATATTTCTGAAGCTATAATCCCTGAATGCCCATAACAATTATTATCCTCATTATCATAATAATTTTTGCTACTATAGATATCTATATTGAAGACATAATTTCTAAAATCTCAATGATCATTCCCACAGAGAGTTCAGAGACTTTTTTCCACTTATAGTCTTAAGGGGTTTTTTTTGGTATTAGAAACTCCAGCTGACACTGGAGCTATCACTGCAGAGTGGAAGAGTGATACAGCACCAGATACAGGAACTGCTGGCGTCCTCTATGCAAAAAAGCTGAGGACTGGGAGGCAATGCCTCCTAAACCTCAAGACTCAAAGTTGTTATCACGTTCTCTTTCTTCCCTTTTAGTCCTTCGCTTATTAGCTTATAAGCTTATTAGCTTATTAGTCCTTAGTCCTTATTACTATTGTGGCAG
This sequence comes from Oceanodroma leucorhoa, assembly GCA_030449065.1. Classification (NCBI taxonomy): domain Eukaryota; kingdom Metazoa; phylum Chordata; class Aves; order Procellariiformes; genus Oceanodroma; species Oceanodroma leucorhoa. The sequence continues at coordinate 529,318 of JASVER010000006.1, read as the reverse complement.
AGTGCTGAGAGCAGACGTGTTTGGGGTCCTGTACTAAAAGCATTAGTAAGGTAATCACAACTCTGACGGGGCTRTAGGATAAATAGATGTGATATTCACATTTTACACTGGGGAACACTTAGCATGAGTGACTTACACAGGACCACAGAGCAGCCCAATGGTTGTGTTAGGAATTGGAGTAAGAGCTCCTGAGTCTACAGCACACATTTCGTTGCAGTGTTTTAGCGTTACAGCAGCCTTCACGCTTGCTCAGCTTACAGCCCGGTAGTCAATCTGTGCAACTGAAAAGAAGATCCATCCACCAAAAACATTAACGGTTGGTTTAGCCTCTTTCTAAAACCTTTTAAACAGATGTCAGTATTTGCCGTAAGCGAGAATACCGATCAGATAAATTGCCATGTTTGGTATAACAAGTCACACGCTTCCACATGAAGAGTGAAGAAATCTCACATTGGAGCCGACAGCAGCAGCAGACATTTGTGTGTGGGTTTGTTGGTGGTTTATAGGGTCATGGCTTTCAGCTTACCTTATTGGTCTTCTTGGTTTATGCCAGAAATCCCTCTTGGCGGGCACTCCTCTTGCCACATATTCGTGTGAAAGCCACCACAGTGGGGCCACAACATGGGCAGCACTGTAAGGTAATGATGACAAATGATGTCCAGAGCCCAGAAGGGAGCAGTGTGATAAGCCTCGTCAGATGTTCTGCCTCACACAGTTAATCTTTCCATTAGAGTGTCTTCTTTGTATATATAGATTTCTTACCATGAACCATTAATTGTGAGAAAAAAATGTTTCTAAAACACCTCCTGAACGCTTTTCTAACGCCAGCACCCCTTAAATGGCAGCAGGCAGGTCTGCTCGGCGGTGGGCGCCGGCAGCGACCTTCCCCCGGCCGTCCTGCGGCTCCGCCGGGAGGGTCGCCCCCTCGCCCCATCCCCGCCGCAGAAAGCGCTCGCTTCGGGCAGCACTTGAGTGCTGGGAGCCTCCCTCCGAAGCGCCCGGGCCGGTGCCTGGCCGGCATCGCCCTCTCGGCTGCCCGCCTCGCGGAAGAAGTAAGAAAAAGGCCGGGAGAGCTCAGAGCTGAAACTTGCCCGCTCCCCACCTGCGGTTCCGGTTCGGCAGCGCCTCAGGCCGCCCGGCCCGGCGCCAGCGGCCGCCTTCGGCCCCCTGGCTCCCCGCCAGAGCCCGCCGGGCCTCGGGAGCCGCAAGGGGTGGCGCCAGCCCCGGGGCTGGGTTTGCGCCCGCGTCTGTCGCCATCGCGACGGAGCCGGGCTGGGGGCGCCGCGAGGCTGCGCGGGCGCGGAGGGAGGGGCGGCCGCGGCCGCCAGGGGGCGCCGCCGGGG